>JANAVB010009800.1:3731712-4151712 GCA_029216955.1 Iris pallida
CTAACACAATCATTTTAGTTCTTTCCATTGACATCATTAGCATCATCACCCCAAAACTTAATCCCATTGATTCCTTCATTTGGCTCGTTTAAGAAATCATCAACATCCAGATGAGTAAATTCCATTGGATCATTTTTGTCTTCATCAATTTTACTGAAATCTACAAGATTGATTTCTTTCTCTTTTTCTTTACCCTTGATAGATGCCTGGTAAAGGTCAATTAGGTGCTTTGGTGTACGACAAGTACGAGACCAATGCCCTTTTGCTCCACACCTATAGCAAGCCTCTTCATAATTCTTCGGAGAAACTACTTTCACACCCTTTTCTTTATCTTGTTTTCCGCCATTTTTGTTGCACTTCATGTGGTATGGCACAGCCTTCTTGTTGAAGGCATGATAATTAGGACCACCATGATTTCGAGTTTTACCATGACTATAACTACGACCGTGACCACGACCACGACCGCGACCATGACCGCGATCGTGTCCTTATCTATAGCTATTTGCATTCGCTTCAGGGAATGGCTGTGATCCAGTAGGGTGGGAGTTATGATTTTTCATTAAGAACTCATTATTTTGTTCAGCAACAAGTAGGCATGAGATCAATTGAAAATATTTTGTAAAATCTTTTTCACGATACTGCTGTAGGAGCATGTTCGTGGCATGAAAAGTAGTGTGTCTTTTCCAACGTATCTTCTTCGGTAACATTATCTCTGCACAATCTCATTTGAGATACAATTCTAAACATTGTAGAGTTATATTCGTTTACCGTTTTAAAATCTTGCAACCTCATCATAACGAGCCTTTGGGAGTATCACACTCTTTTGATGATCATAACGTTCCTTTAAGTTTTTCTATAAAACAGCTGGGTCTTTTACTCCAAGATATTCAGATTTCAGCCTTTCATGGAGGTGATGTCGAATGAAAATCATTGCCTTTGTTTTGTCTTGTTCGCTTGCCTCATTCTTCTCTTTGATGGCATGTGCAAGGTTCTTTGCACTCAAATGAATTTCAGCCTCAAGAACCCAAGTCAAATAATTTCTTCCGGAAATATTAAGAGCAGCGAACTCAAGCTTGGTGATGTTTGCCATATGTCTAAAAAAGAAATATTATTTTAGAATATAATACACATACTCAAATCTACAAGTTTGAGTTTTATCAATTAAGCTTCAAGCCTACCATATTCTATTTTGGCTTCAAGCCTTATATTCAATCTATGTTTCGAGCTGAACATTTTCTTTCAAAATTTTCTTCATGAAACTTCAGGTTCATCAAAAATATCGTCAAACTATAACACAATAATTTCTCGTGACAAGAAAAATATTATTTATTATTGGGAAAAGATAGTTTATGCAAGATTATTCTTTAAGGGAACCAACAGAATATAAATGCAAATCTATACCACAATAAAAAATCAAAATATCAAACGTCACGATAAAGTATATGATAAATTTTGTTAAATGATATAATAACAAAGCCAAGTACTTAAATAAATCAATGTTTGTAAAATAGATGATTGCTTTATGGTCGTTATAAAAAAAATGTAAGCAGTAAATAACCTTAACAAAGACAGTAGCAAAAGAAATTAAACATAACTAGTCCGAGTTCGGATTTATACACATGTACCATTAATAGAGTTTGATTTTCAGTCATAGCACAGTGAAGCAGAGGGCAGAATTAGCAAAAATCAAATTCTAAAAAGGAATAAAATGAAGGCGACAATGAGTGACCAAGAAAGATCTACAATATGTTGTGTACCAAGTTGGTTTTTTTTTTGTTTTTGAAATGAATGACTAATCATGAAGAGGCCTACAGGACCTCATATTGATACTATATATATATATATATATATATATATATATATATATATATATATATATATATATGATAAGAGAAGGAAGTCTACAGAATCCAAGAAGACCTAAATTGATAACTCAAAATCAGTTAATGTAAATACATGTAGACAGACAATATTAGGAATAGGGGTGGGCATACGGTTCTAGGACCCGCGGTTCCGACCCAGTTCGAACCGTAAAATGTCTAAACAAGTCAGTTCCTAAATTTTGAAATTTAAACGGGGCGGGCCGGGGCGGATCGTGTGACATTAACGGGTCGGGGCGGATCCTATTTTCAAAATAAACGAGGTCCCGACCCGACCCGTTTCTAGGAGTATATATTTTTTTATATCAATTTTTAGCATTTTTTGTTATTATAGTTTATACATAATAGAATATCTTATTGTTTACTAAACAAATTCTAGAAGTTTGGGAAGACATTAGACTTGTTTTGTTCTTATAGACAATATAACATATGTTTACTATTATAGAATTTTTTTAAACTTTTTTTTGGACTCGTTCGGACCCGCGGGTCGACCCGTTTCGGATCCGTTTCATACGGGTCGGGTCCGGTCCGGGTCCAATATTTTTTGGACCCGTCCCGCCCCGTCCCGCCAAGTAACGGGTCCGGTCCGGGTCCAAGAAATTTGGGCCCGGTCCGACCCGTGCCCACCCCTAATTAGGGACATTGACTACCCATCCACATAAACATCATATAAATTATGTATACACATATTCATACCATAATATCCATTATTTAGGCACCACTAAAAACATGTCCATCTTTGTCAAGGTACCAAGAAATGACCATTGATACATCATATAACAGTAGTGACATACAACAGAAAAATCACAATATCTTTATGTCATAAGAAACTAATGCATGTGTAGGTGCATGAGCACAAATCATGAACAACCACCTTTATCAACCGAATTAGAAAAAAATTTTACCGGATATTTAATTTATACCTGGATATCGGTGAGTCTCCCTAAACGAATAATGGTTGATTCGTGCTGATAACGTGTTGTAAAGTGAAGAAGAACAATATAAAAATTGGAAGAAAAGGTGTTTCTTTTCTTATATTTATTCAACTAAAGAATGACCCTTTTATATGCTTACAAGTAATACCAAGGGACATAGATTAGAAAACCCAAAGGCCATATGTTATAGATGTTGGTGCTTTCTTTACATGGAGAGAGCTTGCTCTCAACATGCCTTATAAAATTTTAGTCCCACATCGGAAATGCACCATGAGTTATCTCAACATATATACTTGGTTGTGTTGTTGAGAGATGCACATGGGGTGGTGACCCTAAGGAGGGAACCATGTGGGTGATTTTACTAGGAGGTAAGAATAAGGCTCCAAGGATTAAGCATTAATGCTTTTGTCATTCTCTTGGATTAATTCCACTTGGAGCTAAGCCCCAAAGGGGCTTAGCGACTCGGACTCGGACTCGGGCTCATGGGCTCATGAGGCGTAATGTGACGTTTTGTTGGCGCACTTTGCACTTAGCACGTCAGCAGTCATGCGGCTCATGCGGCCAGGCTGTTACCGCATGGGGGGCTCCGCTGACTGTGCAGACTACAAGTCAGTTATGGAAAGACTGATTCAATACGATTAATTCAGATCCACTTTTTATGGGATTTGAATTAATTTCGTTGCTATCTTTGTAGGATTTGAATTAATCTCGTTGCTATCTTTTTGGGATTTGATTCAATCTTTCCATAACTGAAGAGGCGGCTAGGGTTTTCCACCCTCTCTCTATATATACTCTCTTCTGGCCTCCTTTGTGGGTACTACAAAAATTATAAGTCAGAAAAGAAGAAAGAGAGAGAGAGCTGCTGCCGCCATTGTAAGTCCATCCGAGGAGTCAGAACAGAGGTGACTTCGAGCGTTCCACAAGTTCTTCAAACTTGCTGGTTCTTGGAAGCAGTTCGTGTGGGGCGAATGCTTTGAGCAACGGTGTTTTGACACCCCAGCATTTTTCTTCTTCTCATCTTTCTCTAGATTATTGTACCTCGTTCTGTCCTAATTGCAACACGTTTGCAAGGAAGAACGAGAGATCTTCTCTTCTCTATTTTTTCTCCTCCATATTGTAATCGGGTTATTTGGTTTTTGTATCATCGTAGATCTCTGTTGCATCTGTTTTACCATCTTTGATCAAGCCCCGGGACTAACAATCTCAAAGCAAGATCCTTATAGATGGAAAACATTAATGCTTCGCTCGTCCAATCGGACTACTGCAAGTTGAAAAAGTTCGATGGAGAGCATTATTAAGTCTGGAAGAGAAAGGTTTATCTAACTCTTCAACTAAAAGACGTTGATCATGTTCTGTTGGAGGAAGAACCCTCTGTTCCAGATACTGGATCTACTCTCGCAATCAATGCGGCTACCAAACTCCATGCCAAATAGAGAAAGGAAAATAGCATCTGCAGGCTTCTCATCCTGAATGCTATGGAGGACTCCCTGGCAGAATCCTACTCGAAGAAGGAACTTGTCAGAGACATATGGGAGTCTGTGGAAAAACTGTATGAAGAAGACAGGAACAGGAGCAAAATGTTTGTGGTTGAAAAATATCACAAATTGCTCTTTGAGGACGAGAAGTCCATGTTGCCACAGGTGAAAGAATTTCTGAAGCTACGTCAGAAACTGGAAGACGAAGAGATGCCCCTTCCCGACAAGTTTGTCGTTGGAGGGATCGTCTCAAAACTTTCTGCTGGATGGAGTACCTTCTATGCAAGGATGCACAGAAAAAAGCTAGACATTAGCTTGGGAGATCTACTTCAAGAGATCCATGTTGAGGACGAGATGCGTTCCCAACAGAAGGTGGACACTCTGTCCAAACAGTTGGCTAAAGCCAATCTAGTGCAGACGAGAGATCCCAATGGAAAGTAGGCGGCTTCTCATCCCAAGAAGAAGGACTTCACTAATCTAAAAGTGAAGGGTCCTTCATTTAAGCAGCAGAAGACTAAGTCCCACGTGACTTGTTACAATTGTGGCAAGAAAGGCCACTACAAGAGTGAATGCAGATCCAAGCCTAAACAATCAGAGAAAGGTGAGCCTAATAAGGTTTCATTGGTTTCTAACATTGTTGCTATGATCGCATAGGTCACAACTGTGGGGGTTGACTCTGACTGTGGATAGATACTGGTGCGACTTGCCATGTCTGTTCTGGCAAGGAATGGTTCGTCACGTACCAGCCGATATCTGAGAAGGTTGTCATGGCGAACCAGGCCCAAGCTGAAGTTCTGGGGATCGGGACTGTGGAACTGAAACTCACTTCTGGGAACACTCTGACGCTTCAAGGTGTGAAGCATGTTCCGGCGATTGCCAAGAACATGATCTCTGGGAGCCTGCTCTGCAACGCAGGCTTGAGGATGGACATCAATGCTGGTCAGATGGTGATGTTCAAGAAGGGAACATACTTCAGGAAGGCTTATCAAACCGAAGGAATGTTTAAAATTCAGCTTGTCAACCAGTTTGATGACATTAATGCAGTTGCATTTTCTGATTATTCTCTTGAGTTGTGGTATAATAGACTAGGACATGTTCATTGTAAAAGAATTAACAAAATGTCTAGTCTAGGACTTATCTCCAAATGTAGGGGTAAGGTGGAGAAGTGTGAAGTGTGTGCTCAGACGAAGATCACAAGAAAACCCTTTTATCGGGTCAATCGAAGCACAGATCTTCTGGAGTTGGTGCACTCCGATATCTGTGACTTCAAACATTTCTCCACGAAGGCCGGGATGAAGTATTTCATAACCTTCATCGACGACTTCTCAAAATACGCGTTCGTCTACTTGCTCAAGTCTAAAGATGAAGCTTTCGAGAAGTTCAGAGAGTTCAGGGCCGAAGCTGAACGGCAGACTGGACAACAACTCAAGAGGTTGAGAAGTGATCGAGGTGGGGAGTACAGGTCTCATGAATTCGCATCATTCTGCAAAGAACATGGAATCATATGTGAGACTACTGCTCCATATTCTCCTCAATCCAACGGAGTAGCAGAGAGGAAGAACCGAACATTAACAGAAATGATGAATTCTATGCTGCTTACTGCAGGCCTTCCAAAATGCTACTGGGAAGAAGCTGCATTAACGGCCACTTTCATTCTGAATAGAGTGCCATATGTAACTTCGGACGTAACTCCTCATGAACTCTGGTTCAAAATCAGACCTAACTTGAATGTCATTCGAGTGTGGGGGTGTCTGGCGTATGTGAAGCTCCCAGATCTGAAGATTCAGAAGATAGGGACAAGGACTACGAAGGCGATCTTCTTGGGGTATGCCGAGAAGAGTGACGCTAGGAGATTTCTTGATATTGAGTCAAATCATATCATCGAATCTCGCGATGCTGAATACTTTGAAGACAAGTTTGCAAAAGACAAAAACATTGTTCTTTCGGACATTCCGGAAAATGATGTAGGTACAAATGAGACTGAAATCTCATATGGGCCAGTAGTCCAAGAAGAAGCTGTTGTTGATGAAACACCTCTTGTACCAGAACTCGCAGAGCCGTCAGCTAAGCGAGCGAGGAGACCGAAAGACTTCGGAGATGACTTTGTCACCTATCATGTGGAAGCAGATCCGCTTACCTATGATGAGGCGATGAAGACCAGAGATGCTATCTTCTGGAAGGAGGCAGTGAATGACAAGTTTGACTCTATCACCTCCAATAACACATAGGTGTTGTTAGATCTACCTGAAGGAGAAAAGCCCATCGGATGTAAATGGATCTTCAAGAAGAAGATGAAGGCAGATGGAACTATTGACAAGTTCAAGGCCAGGCTGGTAGCCAAGGGATTTTTTCAGAAACAGGGGATAGACTACTTTGACACGTATGCTCCAGTAGCTCGGATGACCACCATCAGGATGTTAATCGCTCTAGCAGCTATACATAAGTTGGTGATACATCAGATGGATGTAAAAATAGCATTCCTGAATGAGGAGCTGGCCGAAGAGATTTATATGCAACAGCCAGATGGATTTGTCGTCAAAGGTCTTGAAGACAAAGTCTGCAAGTTGGTGAAATTATTGTATGGTTTGAAGCAAGCTCCCAAGATGTGGCATGAGAAGTTTGACAAAGTTATTAGGTCAAACGGCTACAGAGTCAGCGAGACGGACAAATGTGTTTACACAAAGTTCGCTGATGGAAGAGGAGTCATCATTTGTCTGTACGTGGACGACATGCTAATCCTAGGCACGGACATAGGCTGTGTCACAGAGACAAAGAAGTTCCTCTCAACCAAGTTCAGTATGAAGGACTTGGGAGATGCAGATGTCATCTTGGGCATAAAGATCATCCGGACAGACACTGGAGTAGCGCTATCACAATCTCACTACATTGAGAAGATGCTCACACGCTATGGGTATAAGGATCTTCCAGGGATCGATACGCCATACAGGTGTGATCAGAAGCTGAAGCCAAACTCGAGGGAAAGCGTCAGGCAGCTGGAGTATTCTAGCATTATCGAAAGTTTAATGTATGCAACCACTGCCACAAGGCCTGACATAGCTTTCGTCGTGAGAATGCTGAGTCGGTTCACAAGCAACCCAGGGGTTGAGCACTGGAAAGCTGTGAAGCGGGTAATGAGATATCTCAAGAAGACTCAGACATATGCACTGCACTACAACGGGTATCCGACAGTAGTGGAAGGCTTCAGTGATGCTAGCTGGTGTTCAGAGGTGGAAAGCGAGAGATCCACAGGTGGATATGTCTTTTCCTTGGGTGGAGCTGCTATATCGTGGAAGTCGAAGAAGCAAACTATACTCTCTCGTTCCTCCATGGAATCTGAATTTTATGCACTTGAAACTGCAGCAGATGAAGCATAATGGCTTCGGGAGCTCATGTATGATCTTCCAGTGGTTGGGGCTCAGATACCGGCGATACCGATATACTGTGACAACCAGACGACTGCGGCGGTGGCATCAAATGACCTCTTCAAAGAAGAGGACTGTGCGGTTGAAGCACAGGGCAGTACACGATCTTATCAAAAGATGTGTAATTGCTGTGGTTGATGTTCGGAGTCAGAAGAACCTGGCAGATCCGTTCACAAAGGGCCTCAAGCGCCAGTTGGTCGATGACACAGCTTGTAAAATGGGCTTGAAGGCATTCTGATAGTGTGTCTTTGTAATCCTACCATAAAGTTTTATGTTATTAGTTCAAAGAGAAATCTACTAGGCATCTAACTTTTGGTTCAAAGGAGGATCACTGACTGGGAAACTATCAGGTAACAGTGGGTACTTGTTCTCTGGAACATGGAAGGGATACGGACCCATAACCACTGTTGTCTACTATGTATTTTCTGCGGAAAAAACAGATCCTGTGGAAGGTTGGCTTAAATGCCTTAGTGAGTTCTCAGGCAGAGTGAATGCCTGGTGTGCTTTACAGGAAGCACGGTAGAGCAGCACTACAAGGAGTGAAACTCCATGCTACAGTAGGATGACTCCACCATGAGGATCCCAGGTCTGGGGTAATGCCTCGGCTTTGCAAGCCAAGTCATAGCGACGTAGCACCGCAAATAGGCAGGTAGCCTAATGCTGTATGACGTAATTAAAGAGTTGTAGACAGCACTACAAAGGGGAGGATGGCCCTATGTTACAGTGGCACGACACCACGATGAGGTACCCAGGTAGGGGTAAAGCTTCGGCCTTGCAAGCCATGTCGTTGCGACGTAACACCGCAAGGAAGCCTTAGGCTTCATGCTGAGTAGATTGGCACTATAAAGAGGCTGAGACCTCATGCTACAGTAGTATGACACTACGATGAGGTTCCCAGGTAGGGGTAATGCCTCGGCTTCAGGCCATGTCATAGCGGCGTAGCACCGCAAGGAAGTGCAAGGCTTCATGCCATATCTCTTTAATAAAGAACTCACCTATAGTGTATGGAAAGAGATATCATGCCGTCTCTTGAGGGTAAACTTGTAGATGTCCAAAATTATACACTGAAACCAGGCTGGCACAAGACCTTTAATGTGCAGCCAGAAGCACACGTAACTACACTTTGTGAGTGGGAAGAATTACAATTGTGGTGCAGAATTCAAGGCGTAGTCCATTCTTGTATCACATTGTTATTTAACCCATGCGGGAAGATTCAAGTCGTCAGCGACATCTATCCTAATGCAAAATGGACAGTTGCTGTGGGAAACGCTCAACCCTGGACACATATATATGTTGTGATATGTGGGGGATTGTTGGTGCTTTCTTTACATTGAGAGAGCTTGCTCTCAACATGCCTTATAAAATTTTAGTCCCACATCGGAAATGCACCATGAGTTATCTCAACATATATACTTGGTTGTGTTGTTGAGAGATGCACATGGGGTGGTGATCCTAAGGAGGGAACCATGTGGGTGATTTTACTAGGAGGTAAGAATAAGGCTCCAAGGATTAAGCATTAATGCTTTTGTCATTCTCTTGGATTAATTCCACTTGGAGCTAAGCCCCAAATGGGCTTAGCGACTCGGACTCGGACTCGGGCTCATGGGCTCATGAGGCGTAATGTGGCATTTTGTTGGCGCACTTTGCACTTAGCATGTCAGCAGTCATGCGGTCATGCGGTCTTATGCGGCCTCATGCGGCTCATGCGGTCCATGCGGCTCATGCGGCTTATGCGGTCCATGCGGTCCATGCGGCTCATGCGGCTCATGCGGTCCATGCGGCTCATGCGGCTAATGTGGTCCATGCAGCCCATGCGGCTCATGCGGTCCATGCGGCCATGAGGCCATGCGGCTCATGCGGCCAGGCTGTTGCCGCATGGGGGGCTCCGCTGACTGTGCAGACTACAAGTCAGTTATGGAAAGACTGATTCAATGCGATTAATTCAGATCCACTTTTTGTGGAATTTGAATTAATTTCGTTGCTATCTTTGTAGGATTTGAATTAATCTCGTTGCTATCTTTTTGGGATTTGATTCAATCTTTCCATAACTGAAGAGGCGGCTAGGGTTTCCACCCTCTCCCTATATATATTCTCTTCTGGCCTCCTTTGTGGGTACTACGAAAATTATAAGTCAGAAAAGGAGAAAGAGAGAGAGAGCTGTTGCCGCCATTGCAAGTCCATCCGAGGAGTCAGAACAGAGGTGACTTCGAGCGTTCCACAAGTTCTTTAAACTTGCTGGTTCCTGGAAGCAGTTCGTGTGGGACGAATCTTGCTTTGAGCAACGGTGTTTTGACACCCCAGCATTTTTCTTCTTCTCATCTTTCTCTAGATTATTGTACCTCGTTCTGTCCCAATTGCAACACGTTTGCAAGGAAGAACGAGAGATCTTCTCTTCTCTATTTTTCCTCCTCCATATTGTAATCGGATTATTTGGTTTTTGTATCATCGTAGATCTCTGTTGCATCTGTTTTACCATCTTTGATCAAGTCCCGGGACTAACAATAGAAACTAAGGGCCATGAGTTACATGAGTTATAGAATACAAATAGACATCCACCATATTTACAACAGAGGGAAGTTGTTAGTTTTTTCATCTCCAAGCTGACATCACTTAATTTCTGAACAACAAAGCACGGAGGCTCGATCTAAACGATGGTGCCTTTGTCCTGTCGTGCCGTATACGTATCAGACACGATATGAACATTCCAAAATACACTAGCATATCATAGAGCATCTGATGAAAAGAATGCATATATTTGTTTAGCTGATACATGCAGGTAAAGACGATTGATTACCAGGAGACGCAAAAGAGGAAAGACGGTGACAATAATCAAGAATTAAAAGCAACATTTTGACTGCTACCCTGTAAAAGTCATTTCTTGTCAATCCGATATTCCTAACTATTCAAAACGAATAATTAAGTGGCACAATTTGATGAACCTGGTGTAGCAAAGCAGCAAGTTGTTCTGAAAGATTATATCATGCAAAAATAACTTCAAATGAAATAATACTTTGGACTATGGGGTCGAAATTTAGATGAAAAAAAGGCGTCACGGCTCTCGGCATTACTATAGAGGTAGAACAATTCAAGCAGCAGTCCTCCTCGACAGCAATAGCTACAAGAGAGCGAACAATGAGAATTAGTAAGTTCATCAGTTCTACCAATTCGTGTGGGAAAAATATCCATGGCTTCAGACTCTTGCTATAAAATAGCGCCAACAAGTACTGCTCTGCTCCACTCATTAACATTGGAAGAGAGCATGGCGAAGAGTCATAAACTGAGATAAGAGCACAACTAATTAGTTCCTAGCCCTGTTGTCTCCATCTCATATACTTTTAAGGACCCAATGGAGCTCACAATTACAGCATTCACGATGCTTCTTGTACTTGAAGATGCATAATCATCATAGCTCGACGAAGCCAGGATCACTCTCTATTGGTTGGAACCACTGTCATGAACTATTGATTGTGGATATCGCGTTGAGAGAATCCCACTTTTCCCTAAAAACTCAAATCCATGAAACCATATTTATAGTGCTTACTTAACAGATGACAACGTTACGAAGAATCAGAGAGAACAGAGGATACCTATCCGATGTGGGCTCCATATATAGAGTGGAGTGAGACTTCACTTCTTCTCCTATCCGATGTGGGACTAAAATATCAATACTCAAAAATAGAGTTTGATATTTTAGATCATCCCGCAATCAGCGTAGTCGTGTGCCAGTCCAAGCCTACCCCCCCCTCCCCCCCCCCCCCCCCCCCCCCCCCCCCCTCTCCCAACATATAAGTCTGTGCATGCACGAAGCATCCTTGAACCCATGTCCGATTTCGAGTTCGAACGACAAAAAGTAGTATATTTCCTTGTTGGAGTTAATCCTTTTTTCTTTTAGAAAAATACCCCCACATGGCACCCACGTGTGCCCAACCACACCCCATGTGCACACCTCAACATATGCAAAGCATTATATTGAGATACCCACTTGGTGGTGTAGCCGATGTGAGACTATTTTACACTAGTCCAAAGGCAAAAACACTAACAATTTCCTACATATCTCAATATATGGGTTGAGCATTCCCCACAGTGACTGTCCATCATGCATTAGGATAGATGTCGCTACGACTTGAATCTTTCCTTACCACGCCCCAGTCCCAAAATACGTGGGATCGAGCCACGTGTCATTGGCCAGCTACGTATTCAACCAGAGTCTAGTCCAACTAGAATACGTATAAGCTGTTCGAAGTGGTGTAACTATCACTACATCAGCTCTATATCTCAATCCAAGTAACAGAAACATGAGAAAGGAAAATATAAATACTAGTCTGCAGCCCAATAATCATACTTGTCCGAATAGACTCGAAAAGATAATATGAGTTTATAAATACTAGGCTACTAAGCGGATACCAATAACAGTAAATGAAACATATAACTCTGAAAGATTGAATACCTGTAATGAAATGAATATCATCAACAAATCCAGCAAGCAGTTCAACAAAACCTATTCAGCCAACCTGGAAGGAAACCAGGTCCTCAGCGGTACGTAGCAAGATATATAATATACATGTCGCTATGAAGTACAGTAAATAATATGTGAGGGTAGTAACATGTGATCCAGATGCTAGACACGTGACCAAGGTAATAAATAGGTGATCAAGTGGCACTAATAATAGGCAAACCATCTAGCCTGTGTGATATACAATTGAGGACAACTTTCGATGCGAGGGCTTTCCAAATATAAAAAATGTAGCTCCGGTATAGAGACTCCCGGGATGCAGGATCGTAGCTCCAGTATAGAGACTTCCGATAAATATAGTCGTAGCTCCTGTATAGAGACTCCCGATATATACAGTCGTAGCTCCGGTATAGAGACTCCCGATAAATAAGAGAGGCACGTAACTCCGGTTACAAAATCTCTCGAATAAGGATGTATAATAATAAGTAGATAGTGATATATGCATAGTAGCCCTTTCGTCTAGTAACTATCCTCCCCATCCAATGCTACTGTCTGTGTCATATCCACAACACATCCAGTCCGACTAAGTCTAGAAGTCCAGTCAAAACATGTACACAGGAGATCCAACATCAGTAACATCTAGAGAGCATAAGAGTCACCTATATGCCATGCAATACGAATCCGTGTGTCAGGCCTATGTGTGAGCAGAAAAAAAATTATGACAATGTACTGATAATGAACATAAAAATCGTGTACAGTATATCTAGTGTAAAACGACTGATAAGAAACTACAAACATATAGATACTGTAAATCATGTTGGCAATATATACTTGCCTGTAACCGGAAGCTGAAGTCTAGCACAGAAATTGAGTCCAAGAAATCCAAATAGCCTATAGAATAATTTAGGAATTTATTAATTACCGCTACTAGGGTTACTTATAACAATACTCAAAGTTTTATTAAGGAGAGGAAAAATATTTCTATGAATACTCCCTGCCATGATGTTATAGGCTAGGGCCATTAAGGATGGCTAATATTGGGTTTGATGGTAAAATGCATTAAGTTGAACCAAGTTAAATTTAAATTGTCCATGCAAAAAGAAATATACAAAAGATCCACAAAACTCCCAACATAAGGCTTGAACCCTAAGGCTTGAACCCTGAACCTCTCCTATGCAACCCATACACACAACCAAGTGGGCTAAAGCTCCCCCCATCAAATATCGTCTTGTTGGTCATGGCAAAGGTGCACTCAAAAAGGAAAGAGAAAAAAAAGGGCTAAAAGCTCAACAAAATCCTTTTCCACACATGATTCGAACCCAAGTCCCCTTCTATAACAACTCAAAACTCAACCAACTGAGTTAGTCCTCACATCTGTTGGAATATGGCTCTAACATATATATAACATGTGCACCTAGCCTTCCTTTTCCTCTAGCATTTACACTGTTTTTGGGGACTTTTGTAGGGAGGAAAAGAAAATTTTGAGGAGAAGGAAAATGTGGAGAGTAAAATAAAAGGAAAGTTAATTTTTCCTTTCTTTGTTTGGATGGACAAATAGGGGAAGAAAAAGTTTTAAAATAATTAGTTGTTGTTTATGGATAGCAATATAATTACTATTTGGTCCTTGATATTCTCAAATGATAATTTATCGTTTCCTTTATGAGGGGTGGTGGGGTAAATTCACTCATATTCCTCTCATCTCTCTCCATTTTTCTTCCACTTTTGGGAGAAATTTTTTTTAGTGGGACCCACCTACTTTTTTATCTCAAATTTTTCTCTCTCATTTTCTTTCCTCCTTCCCAAACACCATCACTTTTAATTTTTCTCACTTTTCCCTCAACTTTTTTCTTCCTCCCATTTTCCTCCCTTCCCAAGCAGTACCTTTGTTCACACTGGTACTTATAACAGTACCTTCTCTCCTTTTCCTATACTCCATGCTCAATGGATGCTTGCATGTTGTTTCACTGTTAATATTATTGTTAGTACTACGACAAGGTCATCTTGGGGTTGATGGTAGTTGATGGAGTGGCAAGGCGGATGATCGGCGCAAAAGGGGATCTGGGTTCGAGATGGTCGGAGATGGTGTATTGTGGTAGTGGTGGTTGTGGATGGTGGCGGTGATGACGATGGTTGTTGTCATGATGGCGGTTGTAGGTGGCTGGGTCGAGGAAGTCATCGAAAAGGAGGTGTACTGGTGGGGAGAGGGAAGGATGTGGTTTTGGCGACGGGGACCATGGTCAGAGGAGAAGGTTGGCTGGATGAGCGGGTATAGACGGTGGCTACCCCAGGTGGTGAAGCAGCGAAAGGAGGCTCGACTAGGTTGGGACAGGCACAGACAGGGGTGATCGGGGTGACCGGGGTGGTGTTTGTAGGATTGGCCGGTGTGGCCGGACACGGGAGAATGTAGGAGATGTTGCGACAGGGAGTAGAAAAAGGGGGCGGTGCTGCCGCCGCGATGGGATTCCAGTGAGGCCGAGGCTGTGGTTGTAGTTTAGGGTTGGGGTTAGGATTTATTGTTGGTGTGGGTGGGGTTCCCAACCTATGTGGAGAAGACCCCGGAGTGCGACGAGCGTCATCTGTGTGTCAGAGAAGCTCGAGGAGGTGACGAGGCCAGTCGGAGAAGACGAAGAAGCTCGGAAGCTGCCAGAGGAGCTGCTGGAGAGAGGGGGGAGAGTTCGGGCCGAACTCTGCCCCAGGGGAGAGTTCTGGCCGAACTCTACCTCCCTGTTCCAGAACCTTGCTGGAAGCAGAACACATAGTTCTGGCCGAACTCTGTGCCAGGACAGAGTTCTGGCCGAACTCTGTATGTCGGGACTGAAGCATTTTTCAGGATAATTTAATCACCGTTGGTTCGTATCCTACGGTCCAAGTTTTGCTACGAATTAGGGGTTTATACATGGTTATTCCTAACCCTAATCACAACACAACAAAATATTGAAGAACAAGAGAGAGAAAAGAGGCAAGAGTGCCATTACAACTTTGGGAGAGAAGACGGAGGATTGAAGGTCTTTTTCGGAGGAGAATCAGATTCGGGTAATCTCTACTCATCATTCTTGTTCTTCGTAGCCTTATAATCATTGTTCTTACTTCCAAGTGTTGTGGGGATCCGATTTGGATCGGGATAAGTTTGTAGAGGGTGTAATTCTTCTATTTCATTAGTGGAGGCTTCTCAGGGTTGGACTCCGATCGTCCCGTGGTTTTTTCCGCAAGGATTTTTCACGTCAAAAATTCTATGTGCTGCGTGGTTTTTTTGGTGTTTTGGTTCGTGCGTTGTATTACTCGGTTCTCTCGCAGGTACTCTCTAGTTTGGGGAAAGGTTTTCGCGTTTTTTTCCAACAAAGTGGTATCAGAGCTAGGTTATGGAATTCAGAAGGGTGTCAGGAGTTGACAGGAAAACTAGAGAGGAGAGATGGACGCGAAGCCGGTGCGCATGGTGAACCTGAACGGCACCAACTACCACTATTGGCGAAACAAGATAAAAGATTTGGTGTTTGTCAAGAAGCTGCATCTGTCCGTATTTGCATCCGAGAAACCCAGTGATAAATTCGAGGAAGACTAAAAATTCGAGCATATACAGGTGTACGGATATATCAGGCAGTTCGTTGACGAGAACATGTACAACCACGTTGCCAATATTGAGCACGCAAAGACGTTATGGGATAAGCTAGAATCTTTGTACGTGAAAAAGACCGGGGTAAATAAGTTGTTCCTGATCCGGACGATGATGGGTTTACGGTACAAAGATGGGGCGTCTATTACGGATCACTTGAGTGATTTCCAGGGCGTAGTTGATCAGCTATCTTCAATGGGAGTCAAGTTCGATGACGAGGTTCAGGGACTATAGCTACTGTGTACATTTCCAGACTCGTGGGAGACCGTACGAGTATCTACAATCGCTTCTGCTCCAAAGGGCGTGGTCAGTCTGGAGTTTGCCAAGAGCGGGTGCTGAATGAAGAGATGCGGAGACATTCTCAGGGCACTTCATCCACATCCTACCACTCAGAGGAATTTGTTTCAGAGAGCCGCGGAAGGGGCAAAAGCAGGGGTCCAAGTGGTGGCAGAGACAAGAGCAGGGAAAAGTCCAAGGGTCATTATGAGGACTCAGAGTGTTACCATTGTGGCAAGAAGGGCCACATCAAGCGGAACTATTTCGCTTGGAAGAGAGAGAAGAAGGGCGACAAGGGAAAGCAAGACGAGAACACTACAGCGGCGGCCTCAATACATGGAGGCGATGTGATCGTCGTAGGTGATGAGGTCATTACAAACCTCGCCTGTGATGACAATTCTTGGCTGGTGGACTCAGGGGCTTCAGCGCATGTATCTCACAACAGGGCACTATTTGCCACTTATACGACAGGCAACTGTGGAGTGTTGAAGATGGGCAATGGAGATGTGTCGAAGGCGGTTGCCGTTAGAGATGTGCATTTGAGAATGAAGACGGGTGCAGTTCTTGTTCTCAAAGATATTCGTCATATCCCTGATATCCGTTTCAACCTGGTGTCGGTTGGAAGGTTGGATGACGAGGGATTCTTCAATCTCTTCGGGAATAGTCAGTGGAAGCTTTCCAGAGGTTCGATGGTGATTGCCAGAGGAAGCATGAAGTCCGGTCTCTACTATATGGAGGGAAGCGCACAGGGGGCACAGGAGGTGAACATCGTTAGTGATGCGTCTACCGAGTTGTGGCACAGGCGGCTCGGCCATATCAGCGAGAAGGGGATAAACTACTTGGTGAACAGGAAGGTGATTCCAGGGCTCAAGTCTACAAAGTTGGAGAAGTGCACGTACTGCTTAGCTGGGAAGCAAATTAGGGTACTTTCCAAAGTCACCCAAGTTCAAGAAAGCCGGCGTTGCTCGAGTTGATTCACTCGGATGTCTGCGGTCCTATGAAGGTAAAATCTATTGGTGGTGCTTCTTACTTTGTAACTTTTATAGATGACTGTTCCAAAAAGGTTTGGGTATATGCCTTAAAGACCAAGGATCAGGTGCTGCCTACTTTCAAAGAGTTTCAGGCCTCTGTTGAAAGAGAGACGGGCAAGAAGTTATTGTGTGTTCGATCCGACAACGGCGACGAATACATCGGTCCCTTTGATGCTTATTACAGAGAGCAAGGGATACGACACCAGAAGACTCCGTCCAAGACACCTCAGCTCAATAGTATAGCGGAGGGCATGAACAGGACGCTGATGGAGAGGGTGCGGTGTTTGCTGTCAGAAGCAAACTTGTCGGGCAGTTATTGGGGTGAGGCTCTTCTCACAGCTGCTTATGTTATTAATTTATCTCCTAGTGCTCCTTTGCAGGGTGATGTGCTGACAAAGTATGGTACGGTAAAGAGCCGTCATACAATCACCTGCGAGTGTTTGGCTGTAAGGCCTTCGTACATGTACCGAAGGACGAGAGGACCAAACTTGAGCCGAAGACGAGGCGATGCGTCTTTGTCGGCTACGGTCGAGATGAGTTTGGCTATAGACTCTACGATCCGGTGGGAAGAAAGTTCTACAGAAACAGGAACGTGGTATTCGTCGAGGATCATACCATGACCAACACTCAGGATTCCGAGACGCCTTCTGAGGCTGAGGAATTGCCTGAGTTAGAGTCATTTCGCTTCGAGCAGTTTTCAGAGGACAACGCAGAGGATCCAATTATAGGAGAGCCAGTACATGGAGTTGCTTCCAACCTTGATCACCAGCCTACTGATGGTGGTCAGGGTGTCCCTCAGGAGGATGAGCATGCCGGGAAGGCAGTTCCTGAAGGGAAGGAGGCTGTCGATATACAACCAGCACCAGTGGCTCCACTGAAAAGGAGCGACAGAGATCGTCGACTATCTACGAGATACTCACCGGGTGATTATGTGCTACTGACTGACGAGGGAGAGCCCAAAAGTTTTGCAGAGGCTATGGAAGACGAACATAGACAGGAGTGGATGAAGGCTATCCAGGAGGAGATGAGTTCCTTGCATACTAATTTCACTTATGAGCTGGTGCGGTTGCCAAAGGACAAGAAGGCTTTGAAGAATCGATGGGTGTTTAGAGTGAAGCAGACGGATGATGCTACTTGCCCTCGATACAAAGCGAGGCTGGTAGTTAAAGGCTACGATCAGCGGAAAGGCGTAGATTATGATGAGATCTTTTTGCCTGTCGTCAAGCATTCGTCTATTCGGGTGGTGCTAGCATTGGCAGCCAGTCTCGACTTAGAGGTCGAGCAGATGGACGTGAAGACGGCATTCCTCTACGGTAATCTTGAGGAGGAGTTATACATGGAGCAGCCAGAGGGATTCTGTGAGAAGGACAAGTCATATTTGGTCTGCCGGTTGAGGAAGAGCTTGTATGGTCTGAAGTAGGCTCCGAGGCAGTGGTGCAGAAAGTTCGAGTCGTTTATGGGGGAGCATGGTTATGCACGGATGACGTCGGATCACTGTGTATTTGTGAGGTATTTTGTCGAGGATGATTTCATCATTTTTATTGCTCTATGTTGATGATATGCTATTAGTAGATCGGAATGCCACTAAGATAGCAGAGTTGAAACGCCAACTGGGTGTGGCCTTCTCTATGAAGGATTTAGGCATAGCGAAGACTATTCTTAGGATGGAGATCAGCCGAGAGAGAGAGTCCAAGCTGCTATATTTGTCCCAAAAGAAGTATATTCACCGGATACTTCAGCATTTTTGGATGGACGGATCGAAGAAAGTGAGTTGCCCCCTTGCGGCCCACTTTAAGTTCACTGAGGAGCAGTGTCCATCTACCGAGGACGAAAAGGAAGATATGGAGCGGGTTCCATATGCTTCAGCTGTGAGGAGCCTTATGTATGTTATGGTGTGTACGAGGCCAGACATCGCTCATAAAGTTTGCACTGTTAGCAGGTATCTTTCAAATCCTGGAAGGGTACATTGGAGTGCGGTCAAGTGGATTCTACGATACCTTCAGGGCACTGCCGATTGGAGACTTTCTTTTGGTGGTGACGAGCCGAAGCTGGTTGGGTATACCGACGCTGACATGGCTGGAGATGTAGACACGAGACGATCGACTTCGGGCTATGTGATGATGTTTGCCGGATGAGCGGTATCGTGGCAGTCGCGGTTGCAGAAGTGTGTTGCCTTATCGACGATGGAGACGGAATACATTACGACGATAGAGGCTTGTAAGGAGCTGCTGTGGATGAAGAAGCTGATGCAAGAAATGGGGCTGAAGCAAGAGCAGTATACTTTACTTTGCGACAGTCAGAGTGCTATTCACCTTGTGAAGAACCAGACATTTAATAGTCGGTCCAAGCACATCGAGACTCAGTATCATTGGATACGGGATGTGGTTGAGAAGAAGGACGCGACGCTTGAGAAGGTTTATACTGATGACAATTGAGCGGACATGCTCACGAAGGTTCTACCGAGAGGAAAGTTTGAGTACTGCAGGCAGATCGTCGAGATGACGACCTCCTCCACCTATTTGTGAAGGGAGAGATTTGTTGGTGTGGGTGGGGTTCCCAACCTATGTGGAGAAGACCCCAGAGTGCGACGAGCGCCATCTGTGTGTCAGAGAATCTTGGAAAGGTGACGAGGCCAGTCGGAGAAGACGAAGAAGCTCGGAAGCTGCCAAAGAAGCTGCTGGGGAGAGGGGGGAGAGTTCGGACCGAACTCTGCCCCAGGGGAGAGTTCTGGCCGAACTCTGCCTCCCTGTTCCAGAACCTTGCTGGAAGCAGAACACAGAGTTCTGGCCGAACTCTGTGCCAGGACAGAGTTCTGGCCGAACTCTGTGCCAGGACAGAGTTCTGGCCGAACTCTGTGTGTCGGGGCTGAAGCATTTTTTAGGGTGACTTAATCACCGTTGGATCGTATCCTACGGTCCAGATTTTACTGCGGATTAGGGTTTTATACATGGTTATTCCTAACCCTAATCACAACACAACAAAATATTGAAGAACAAGAGAGAGAAAAGAGGCAAGAGTGTCATTACAACTTTGGGAGGGAAGACGGAGGATTGAAGGTCTTTTTCGGAGGAGAATCGGATTCGGGTAATCTCTACTCGTCGTTCTTGTTCTTCGTAGCCTTGTAATCATTGTTCTTGCTTCCAAGTGTTGTAGGGATCCGATTTGGATCGGGAGAAGTTTGTAGAGGGTATAATTCTTCTATTTCATTAGTGGAGGCTTCTCAGGGTTGGACTCCGATCGTCCCGTAATTTTTCCCGCAAGGATTTTCCACGTCAAAAATTCTCTGTGTCTGCGTGGTTTATTTTTGGTGTTTTGGTTCGTGCGTTGTATTATTCGGTTCTCTCGCAGGTACTCTTTAGTTTAGGGAAAGGTTTCCGTATTTCTTTTCCAACATTTATGTTTATGTTGATGTGTCGTATCCTGCATGACACAGGGAACAGGACACGAAGAAAGTTTTACGGAATAGAATCGTATCCAATGTGTCAGACACGATGGGATCTAATGTAAAATTAATAATAAAATAGTTGAATCGTGTCCCCCGTACACAATTTTTAGCCGATCGTCATATTATTTCGAACTCTTCGTACGGATCTTGTCCGTACTGGCTTCTTCATCATCGTCCCACACGCACTCCGCATGCTCCAGAGCTCCACGAGACGACGATGTCTTTCAATGCCCGCAACTCAATGCCTCGCTTCGTCCACGATGCCGAAGGCATCCCCAACGTCTTTACGATGCCTATGATAGCCGATGTCGTCCAGTCACCCATTTTATGTGCATGACACCTTTACGACATCTTGTCGACGTCCTTACGGCGTCATATGACGGGCTGCGTGGTCGGCCATCGTTTATACCCGTGGTATAATAGTGTCGGTTCTCGACCGTCCGTGCGGTACCCTAGCCTTTGAGTTTTCATGCACGGACGTAACATTCTGTCTCACGTCAGCTCAGATCGTGGCTGGAAAGAGTATAAATAAAATAAATAAAAAAGGTAAAACATTATTAGTAGCGATAGGAAAATGCATGCATCTATATACTACGGAACATTCAACCAAATAACCAAAAAAATGATATCCCTACTCTTTCATGACTTCATTAAAAAAAATATAAATCATAGATTCAAAATATACACCTTTCCTTCAATTGTACCAAGCAATTAAACATGAAGGCATCAATACCAAAGCAAGGCAATTGGAATATGCTTAAGTTCATGCTACCTTTGTATGAAGATGCATGGACGAAACTAAAGCACAGCATAAGAGGGAAATGACCCACCTAACTTATGAAAACTTAGAAAAGTTCTATTATAACTTTTCAAAATTTTGAAACATTTTATGTATTGCATCCCCACCTCTCTCTCTCACACACTGTCACGACCCGCACCCGATTTTCGGATGCGAGCTCGTGAGCAAGCCAGCTATGCATCAAGCGGACTCCAGCCCGACTCGAATACGTAAATGCTGTCACGGCTAGGGTAAGCTGCCAAATCATGGCAAATAATATATATCTCAATCCATAATAAGAATATGAAACATGAATGAACACTATGGGTCGTGTTCTGCAGCCCACTAGCATATATGTCCGATAAGACTCTAAAGAAAGTAACAAGAGTCTAAACTGAATCAGGAAACATGATAAAGTAAGAAAGCACGAAAGGATAACAACGTAATAATGATACCTGAATCCCACAAGCGGATCATCACATCCGAAACCTACAAGAATCGCAAATCCTCCGCCACTCAGAACTACTAGCTAACTCCATGCAACCGTTAAACCTGAGGAGATCATCAGGTCCTCAGAGGACATAGCAAGATACATAATATACATGCCTATCTAACAGTTTATCATGCATGAGAAAATAAGCAAGAAGAAACAAGTAAAACTGGGTACTGAATACAGCACGAAACTATACACTATCTACACATAGATGAACTGCTGAACGAGGACAAGAGAACTCATGTCAAGGTGTCGACGGATGACCAGATCGAATACTCAAACCCTCGTCCCTAGTGTAGACTCGCAGGTTTGAACTACTAACCCTTGCCCCTAGTGTGGACTCGCAGGTTAGCATCACCCTCGTCCCTAGTGTGGACTCGCAGGTATGAACCATATACTACTAACCCTCGTCCCTAGTGTGGACTCGCAGGCTAGCATCACCCTCTTCCCTAGTGTGGACTCACAGGCGTAGACCAATAACTACTAACCCTCGTCCCTAGTGTGGACTCGCAGGTTAGCTTAAGACACGGATAACTACTAACCCTTGCCCCTAGTGTGGACTCGCAGGTTAGCATCAAGGTTTCAAGACACGGAGGAAAAAGCAGTTCGGTTCACGACTCACGACACGACTCGATCAAGGCACAAGTGAACATGACCAGTAAGACGCAAAGCTAACTGGGAACACGGTCTATATAGCAATGATACAAGTATATAAACAGGATATAAAAGATACATGGCAACAATATGAGAAAACTGGATAATAATAAAAGACAGTACATGTAAATAAGCTGTGTAGAAAGGCAAGGTATACTTGCCTTAGGTCCTGAGCTGCTGGTACGGTTATGATCAGTGTCAATGTCCAAGTAACCTGTTTGTGAGTTTACTATGTCAATACATAAATTAAAGCAAGAAAATTATTTTATCTAAATGAGGTTCAGTCCTTTGTTTTCTTCTATACCTAGCTACTCTTATCTAGACTAAAATCCCATCTCTGTTTCTGAATTTCAACTAAATCCTGGATAATACTTTGCTTTGCAAGTGCTAGTACAGTAATGGGCTTCTTTGAACTGCTATGGTCTTCTTGCCACATATGGTTTGATACCAACTGCTAATGGACACTTAACCTAACATCCTAGTGTAACTAGTACCAAATTGGT
Source organism: Iris pallida (assembly GCA_029216955.1). Taxonomy (NCBI): domain Eukaryota; kingdom Viridiplantae; phylum Streptophyta; class Magnoliopsida; order Asparagales; family Iridaceae; genus Iris; species Iris pallida. The sequence continues at coordinate 3,754,668 of JANAVB010009800.1, forward strand.
CAATAGTGTATCAGTTCAACCTAACACAAGGTAAGGATTGATACATCACTTACCCCCACTCTCTTGAACTTATAGCCATACACATGCTACCAATGGTTAATCACAATCTCCTATACTCAGAGTACATGAGCCCTGTCTGCACTTAATCCTGCATCCAGCCTCATAGTTGCTGAGTTGTAGACTGTATCCTGCTGTCCTGTGTTTGTACACCTCTGACTTTTCCTCATCTAACTCTACACCTGACATTTGCTCTCATGTTACAGCACTTGGGAATCACCCTATCTATGTATCAGGCCTATGGCACAGTTTGTACAGGAAGTCATACATACACACCTTTCTCATGCTAACAGAGCATGGAGAACACTCATGCTTCCCTCTCCAGGTACCTATTTGACTACTGTGTATCCCTTCATAACTTTGTTACCTACACCTGAATCCCTACTATAACTACCTGTGCACACTAGTCCTGTACATGGGCACTGTACCACACATATTGTACATATTTGCTCTTACCAAGTCCTTCACTTGCCCAGGTACTATTCTAAAGTGGACTGCTACCACAATATTTTAACATTTAGATGGGACTGATACATGTGATATGAGGACTGTATCAACATGGACATGTTTAGGACTGATACTAAACATGAGTTGCACATTCTTACATTTATGCTCGAGCCCTGCTTCTTAACCCAGTATGCCATTTAACTAGGTAAAGAGGGGCTGAATCAAGGACTGAAACATCTACTAAGGTGGAGCTTGGTTTTCTGTCAACAATTCTAATGAATACAAGACCCCAATCCCCTCTAACAGTTCCTGGACGGATGCAGGTCTTGGTTCATCAGATCATCCTAGGTAAAAGTGGAGGGAAGACTTCCTACAGTATCAGCCAAAATGATGTGACAACTCCCTGTGTAGGTAGGTTGGTACTTGGTCAGGAGGCCATGCTACTACATTCAATCCTGAAGAGTATAGGGGTGGACTCATTGCAGTTGAGTAGCACATTCACCATGCAGCAAGTACCCCTTTCCTTGCTGCTAAATCCTGCAGTATAACAGGTATCCTAAATGTATTTTCTGAATGATTTGGTCTGTTCCTCACCCACAGGTCCCTAGGTAGTCGAATCAGCCTATACCCATGTTTATTCAGCCATAGGCTATATCAAATCTATCCTGACTGATATGGGGTTTCTGATACAATTGTGTATCAATCAGGATATCATCCCCTATAGCTAGGTTTCCTCCAGTTAGAAAAATAGGTTGGTTTCTAGGAACCTGTTAGTAGGCCTTGCCCTTAGGTTACCTAGGGCACGTACATCTGCTCGTATGAGATTATGTTTAAGTCTACAAGATATCAGGATTTCTCCATCTGGGTATCTATATTATACCAGGATACTCTGTATCTGTACCTGTAGGTACAAGGGTTACATCCTATATTAGCAGTTGAGGATGTATCAGGAGAATTGTATACTGGTACAAGTTTAGGACCTAGCAATTAAAGGGTAGACTACTTACCAGGTACAACCTATTGCTCCTAGACCCAATTACCACAGTGTGTTAACCTATTCACAGTCTTGCAAGGACTGATTCCCCTTCCTGACAAGATCTTGGTTTCGAGTTCAACCCATGACCTTGTATATTATGAGGGGACTGATGGTCAGTCCAGTAGGGGGTTGGTGTAGGTATTGTACAAATACCCAAGTATCTCGGTTATAGAGATGTTTCCTTCTAATTAGTGTACTTCGATTTGGTGTGTGCTTTGTGTATCAGCTATAGAAGACCTACCACTTCTTTTCTGTGCATCTATTGAAGAAATACTACAAACACCTAACCATCTATCAACTGTCCTGCAAGATCAGGATATTAAATGCTTGAGAGAGAAGAAGGAGTACCTGTTCAACACCAAACTCTTACTTCGAAGCTCTGCTATGCCCTTGGTGACAGGAATAATGGGGGGGGGGGGTTGTTAGGGTTTGCAGGGAAAAGAAGCAGGAGAATCATATATATATATATATATATATATATATATACCAAGGCATGGATGTGATCAGGATAGTTTTAGGGAGATTCAAAATTGTTTGATTTTGATTTGAATTTATCATCTGATATTTAAACTCATTCAGTGCTTGAACTGAATTAGGAGTACAGACCCTCCTCTCGAGCATTAGTTGCAAAGTTTAAATTTAAACTTTTGCAATTGGGTCCCTGGAGTATATGCTTTTGCAAGGGATTTCTTTATATTGAATACATATATATATATACTCATGTATAATTGTTAAATGTGAACCATGAACCTAGACAATTTATAAATGATAAATAAAATAAATAATTAAACAATAATAAGAAAAAGGAAAAATATAGATGGGGCTCCCACACACAGAGATTTTTGCAAAAAATCTAGCACTTATGTTCTTGGCCCCCATTATGATACAATTCTGGTTAATCCTTGTGGACATGTGTCTTGAATTTTTCAAAGATTTCAGAAGGGGGCCATGGCCCCCCGTACTATAATTTAGTTTCGTCACTGCATATTCATAGAAAAGTAGCATAAACTTAACCGTGAGACATGCGTAAGAGTAGTCCTAATTTTCCTCAAACAAGGCGACTACTGAGCACAAATCCAAACTGTCATGGACCTTAACTGTTAATGCCGGGGCACAATTTTACGATGAAAAACTGAGAAGATAAAACAATTGTAAGAATAATGTTCCAACGCAACGCTTCTAGGAAGGTTGCGCAAGTATAACGAAGATCTAAAAAGATCTCGTTAGACGATATTACAAGAATCTAAGAAGATTTCGTAATCTACAGCAGCATATGATATACGAGAATCTAAGAAGATTTCCTAATCACAACAGCGAAGAAGATGACAGGCAAAAGATGGAAGATGGCCTGCTTGGGTGAATAATCACCGTTGCTCAAAGCTATATTCGCTCCATACGAATAGCTTCCAGGAACCAGCAAGTTCATCGGAGAACTTGGGAACACTTCTGCTCTTCTGACTCCTCGGATCGAACACGGACTCCCGTGCAAAAGCAACGCTGGTGCAAAGCTTCTCTTCTCTCTGACAGGCTCTATTTACTTGTGTTAAGAAACACTTGTAAACTTTCGTAACTCTCTGAATATGTTCTGTGTTGTATATCTGCCTGTGAGAGAGAGGAGACCTTATATAGGCCCGAGTAGCAACTGCCCGGTTAGCACAACATTCAGGACGTGGTAATAACCACTCCGAACGTGCAGTAACCGCTCAGATCATGCACAGGCACGATCTGAAGCAAGTTGTGCCACTCTAGCAACCCGTGCGCCTTTCACCTTGCGCACAGAGCGACTTGTGCCACACTGCGCCACACGCATTGTGCGCCTTGCACACCTTACGTCACACGCACAACGTGCACATTGTGCCACTTGCGCTACGTGGCGCAACCTGTACTCAACCTGCGCACAACCTGGCACAACCTGTGGGCAACATACGCACAACCTGGCGCAACCTGTGCATAACTTATGTGCAACCTGGTGCGCAACCTGGCGCGCAACCTGTGCCGCGCAATGTGGCACGCAACTTGGCCACGCAAGTGGCTCGCGCAACGAGCGCAACTAAAGCGCACTATGCGCCTAGCGACGATGCCGACGTGCTAAGTGCAAAGTGTGCCAACAAAATGCCACATTACGACTCATGAGCCCGAGTCCGAGTCCGAGTCGCTAAGCCCCTACGAGACTTACCTCCCATGGAAATAAATTTCCCAAGAGCAAAAAGCATTAATGCTTTTAATTGTTGATTTAGCCTTTTTTTCTATTAGAAAAATAACCTCACATGGCACACCCATGTGCACCTCCATACCACATGTGCATCTCTAAACAAGCATAGCTAATATATAGAGATATAACTTCTTTGGCCTATCCGATGTGGGACTAAAGTTTTTAAAGAAAAGGCCAAAAACCCCCGATAATCCCCCACATATCTCTATATATGGGTATAAGTGTTCCCCACAGTAACTGTCCATCATGCAATAGGAGAGATGTCGCTGACGTCTTGAATCATCCCGCATGGGTCAAACAACAGACTATAATACAAGAATAGACTACACCCCTCTTTATTTTAACATACATCATTAGGCTAACTGTCTATTTGCGGTGCTATGCCACTGTGACTTGGCTAGCAAAGCCGAGGCATTATCCCATGCCTGGGAACCTCATGGTGGAGTCACCCCACAGTAGCATGGAGTTCACTCCTTGTAGTGCTGTTCTACCGTACTTCATGTAAAGCACACCAGGCATTAACTCTGCCTGAGAACTCAATAAGGCATTTAAGCCAACCTCCCACAGGATCCATTTTTTCAGAAAACAACAGTAGACAACAGTGGTGGTAGGTCCGTAACCTCTCCATGCCCAATAGAATATGTATCCACCATTCCTGATATTCTTCCGATTAGTGGTCCTCCCTTGAACCAAAAGCTAGATGCCTAGTAGATTTTTCTTTGAACTATTAGCATAAAACTTTATGGTAGAAATACAATATCAGAATACCTTCAAGCCTATTTTACAAGCTGTGTCATCGACCAGCTGGCGCTTGAGGCCCTTGGTGAACGGATCCGCCAGGTTCTCCTGACTCCGAACATCAATCACTATAATAACACCTCTCTTGATAAGATCGTGTACTGCCCTGTGCTTCAACCGCACAGTCCTCTTCTTTTCATTGAAGAGGTCATTTGATGCCACCGTCGCAGTCGCCTGGTTGTCGCAGTATATCGGTATCGTCGGTATTTGTGCCCCAACCACTGGAAGATCATACATGAGCTTCCGAAGCCATTCTGCTTCCTCGGCTGCGATATCAAGTGCAAAGAACTCAGATTCCATGGATGACCGTGAGTGCATAGTCTGCTTCTTCGACTTCCACGATATAGTAGCTCCATCCATAGTGAAAATGAATCCACCTGTGGACCTCTTGCTCTCCACCTCTGAGCACCAGCTGGCATCACTGAAGCCTTCCACTACCGGCGGATCTCCGTTGTAGTACAGTACATATGTCTGAGTCTTCTTGAGATATCTCATAACCCGTTTCACAGCTTTTCAGTGTTCAACACCTGGGTTGCTCGTAAAACGAATCAGCATTCCCACGGCAAAAGCTATGTCAGGCCTTGTGGCAGTAGTAGCAAACATCAAACTCCCAATTACGCTTGCATACTCCAGCTGCCTGACGCTTTTTCCTGAATTAGGCTTCAGCTTCATATCACACCTGTACGGCGTATCGATCCTTGGAAGATCTCGATACCCATAACGAGTGATCATTTTCTCAATATAATGAGACTGTGACAGTGCTAGTCCAGTGTCTGTCCGAATGATCTTGATCTCTAAGATCATATCAGCTTCCCCCAAGTTCTTCATACTGAACTTGCTCGAGATGAATTTCTTTGTCTCCGGGACACAGCCCATATCCGTACCTAGGATAAGCATGTCGTCCACGTACAGACAAACGATCATACCTCTTCTATCAGCAAACTTTATGTAAACACACTTGTCCGTCTCGCTAACCATGTAGCTATTTGACCTTATAACTTTGTCAAATTTCTCATGCCACATCTTGGGAGCCTGTTTAAGACCGGACAAAGATTTCACCAACTTGCAGACTTTGTCTTCAAGTCCTTTGACGATAAATCCCTTTGGCTGTTGCATGTATATCTCTTCGGTCAGCTCGCCATTTAGGAAAGCCGTTTCACATCCATCTGATGTATCACCATCTTATGTATTGCTGCAAGGGCAATCAACACTCTGATGGTGGTCATCCGGGCTACTGGAGCATACGTGTCAAAGTACTCAATCCCCTGCTTCTGAGAAAACCCCTTGGCTACCAACCTAGCCTTGAATTTGTCAATAGTTTCGTCTACTTTCATCTTCTTCTTAAAGATCCATTTGCCTTCGATGGGTTTCGCTCCTTCAGGAAGATCAACCAACACCCAAGTGTTATTTGAGGTGATAGAATCAATTTTATTGTCAATCGTCTCCTTCCAGAAAACTGCGTCTCTGGACTTCATCGCCTCATCATAGGTAAGCGGATCTGTTTCAACATGATAGGTGACAAAGTCACTTTCGAAGTCCTTCGGCCTCCTCACACGCTTAGCTGACGGCTCAGCTTGTTATGGTTCAATCGTTGTTTCAACAACAACATCTTCTTGGACCACATCTTCATTGAAGACTTCAGTTTCCTGCGTACCCTCAATGTTCTCCGGTACATCTGCAAGAACAATATTCTTGTGCCTTGTAAATTTGTTTTCAAAATATTCTGCGTCGCGAGATTCAATGATATAATTTGACTCAATATCAAGAAATCTTCGAGCATCACTCTTCTCGGCATACCCCAAGAAGATCATCTTAGCAGTCCTTGTCCCAAGCTTCTGAATCTTCAGATCTGGAAGCTTGACATATGCCAGACACCCCCACACTCGAATGACATTCAAGTTAGGTCTGACCTTGAACCAGAGTTCATGAGGAGTAATGTCAGAAGTTGCATGAGGCACTCTATTTAGAATAAAAGTGGCCGTCAATGCAGCTTCTCCCCAGTAGCACTTAGGAAGACCCGCAGTCAACAGCATTAAGTTAATCATTTCTGTTAACGTTCTGTTCTTTCTCTCTGCTACTCTGTTTGATTGAGGAGAGTACGGAGCCGTAGTCTTATTGATAATTCTATGTTCTTTGCAGAACGATACGAATTCATGAGACCTGTACTCCCCACCTTGATCACTTCTTATTCTTTTGAGTTGTTGTCCAGTCTGCCGCTCAGCTTCGGCGCTGAACTCCTTCAACTTCTCGAATGCTTCGTCTTTAGCCTTCAGTAAGTAGACGAACGCATACTTAGAGAAGTCATCGATGAAGGTTATGAAATACTTCATCCCGACCTTTGTAGAGAACTGTTTGAAGTCACAAATATTGGAGTGTACCAACTCCAGAAGATCTGTACTTCGATTAACCCGAGGAAAGGATTTCCTTGTGATCTTCGTTTGAGCACAAACTTCACATTTCTCTACCTTACCCCCACACTTGGAAATAAGTCCTAGACTAGACATTCTGTTTATTCGTTTACAATGAACATGTCCTAGCCTATTATGCCACAACTCAAGAGTATAAGCAGAAGGAGTGACTTCATTAATTACATTGGACTGATTTACAAGCTGAATTTTGAACATTCCTTCGGTATAAAAAGCTTTCCCGAATTTTGTTCCCTTGATGGACATCACCATCTGGCCAGCATTGATGTCCATCCTATGGACTGCGTTGCAGAGTAGGCCTCCTGAGATCAGGTTCTTGACGATAGCAGGTACGTGCTTCACGCCTTGACGTATCAGATACTTCCCCCGAAGTCAGCTTCAACACCACTGTCCCGATCCCGAGCACTTTAGCTTGTGCCTGGTTCGCCATTATAACCACTTCAGAAGTAGGTGTGTAGGTGGTGAACCACTCCTTACTGGAGCAGTCATGGCAGGAGGCTCCAGTGTCTACCCACCAATCAGAGTCAGTCCCTACCGCATCAACCTGTGCAATCATAGCTACAGCGTCAGTGATCATAAATAACTTACTAGGCTCTCCTTGCTCTGATTGCTTGGTCTTTGCTTTGCATTCATTCTTGAAGTGGCCCTTTTTGCCATACTTGAAACAAGGCATTTGAGACTTTACCTTCTTTCGCTTGAAGGAAGTCCCCTTCACGTTCAGATTGTTAGGGTCCTTCTTCTTGCTATGGGAAGCCGCCTGCTTTTCCCTTGGTTCCTTGGTATGAACTATATTGGCATTAGCCAATTGCTTGGACAGTGCGTCCACCTTGAGTTGAGCCCGCATCTGGTTCTCAACATAGATTTCCTGTAATAGATCTTCAAGGCTGATCTCAAGCTTCTTCCTATGCATGTTTGCATAGAACTTACTCCACCCAGCAGGGAGCTTTGAGACAATCCCTCCAACAACAAACTTGTCGGGGAGGGGCATCGTCTCGTCTTGCAACTTCTGTCGCAACTTCAGAAATTCCTTTACCTGCGGCAGCATGGACTTCTCGTCCTCAAAGAGCCATTTGTGATATTTTTCAACCATAAATATCTTGCTCCTGTTCTTGCCTTCTTCGTACAGTTTCTCCAGAGACTCCCATATGTCTCTGGCAATAGGTTTTTTACTGTAGGATTCTGCTAGAAAATCCTCCATAGCATTTAGGATAAGCAGCCTGCAAATGCTATTCTCCTTTCTACACTTGGCCTGAAGTTTAGTAGCCGCAGTGATTGCGGCAGCAGACCCAGTATCTGGAACAGTAGGTTCCTCTTCAAGAAGCACGTGATCAACGTCTCTGAGTTGAAGAGTGAGATAAACCTTCCTCTTCCAGACTTGATAATGCTCTCCATCAAACTTTTCTAACTTACAGAAGTCATTATTAAGGAGTGAAGCATTAAATTTTTCCATCGTTGCAATATAGCTTTGAGATTGTTTATGTCGGAAAACAATTTTACGATGAAAAACTGAGAAGATGAAACAATTGTAAGAACAATGTTCCAAAGCAACGCTTCTAGGAAGGTTGCGCAAGTATAACGAAGATCTAAGAAGATCTCGTTAGACGATATTACGAGAATCTAAGAAGATTTCATAATCTACAGCAGCATATGATATACGAGAATCTAAAAAGATTTTGTAATCACAGCAGCAAAGAAGATGACAGGCGAAAGATGGAAGATGGCCTGCTGGGGTGAATAATCACCGTTGCTCAAAGCTACATTTGCCCCCATACGAATAGCTTCCAGGAACCAGCAAGTTCGTCGGAGAACTTTGGAACACTTCTGCTCTTCTGACTCTTCGGATCGTACACAGACTCCCGTACAAAAGTAATGCTGGTGCAAAGCTTCTCTTCTCTCTGACAGGCTCTGTTTACTTGTGTTGAAAAACACTTGTAAACTTTCATAACTCTCTGAATATGTTCTGTGTTGTATATCTGCCTGTGAGAGAGGAGATTTTATATAGGCCCGAGTAGCAACTGCCCGTTTAGCACAACATTCGGGACGTGGTAATAACCACTCCGAACGTGCAGTAACCTCTCAGATCATGCACAGGCACGATCTGAAGCAAGTTGTGTCACTCTAGCAACTAGCGACGATGCTGACGTGCTAAGTGCAAAGTGCGCCAACAAAATGCCACATTACGCCTCATGAGCCCATAAGCCCGAGTCCGAGTCTGAGTCGCTAAGCCCCTACGGGGCTTAGCTCCCATGGAAATAAATTTCCCAAGAGCAAAAAGCATTAATGCTTTTAATTGTTGATTTAGCTTTTTTTTATTAGAAAAATAACCCTACATGGCACACCCATGTGCACCTCTACACCACATGTGCATCTCTAAACTAGCATAGCTAATATATAGAGATAAAACTTCTTTGGCCTATCCGATGTGGGACTAAAGTTTCTAAATAAAAGGCCAAAAACTCCAACAATCCTTCATATATCTCTACATATGGGTATAAGTGTTCCCCACATTAACTGTCCATCATGTATTAGGAGAGATGTCGCTGACAACTTGAATCTTCCCGCATGGGTCAAACAACAAACTATAATACAAGAATAGACTAAGCCTTGAATTCTGCATAATAGCAGAAATTCTTTCCACTCATATAATGTAGTTACATGTGCTTCTGGCTACACATTAAAGGTCCTGTGCCAGCCTGGTTTCAGTGTATAATTTTGGGCGTCTACAAGTTTACCCTCAAGAGATGGCCTGATATCTCTTTGTCCATACACTATAGATGAGTTCATTATAAAGAGACATGGCATGAAGCGCTTTGCGCTTCCCTTGCGGTGCTACGCCGCTATGACATGGCTTAAAGCCGAGGCCTTACCCCATACCGGGAACCTCATCGTAGTGTGATACTACTGTAGCATGAGACAACCGCCTCTTTGTAGTGCCAAACTACCCAGTGTGAAGCCTTAGGCTCCCTTGCGGTGTTACGCCGCAACGACATAGCTTGCAAGGCCGAGGCTTTATCCCTAATCGGGTACCTCATCGTGGTGTCGTGCCACTGTAACATGAGGAACTGCTCTTCTTTGTAGTGTTGAATACACCTCTCTTTATTTTAACATACAGCATTAGGCTAAATGCCTATTTGCGGTGCTACACCGCTGTGACTTGGCTAGCAAAGCCGAGGCATTACCCCATGCCTGGGAACCTCATGGTGGACTCACCCTACAGTAGCATGGAGTTTCACTCCTTGTAGTGTTGTTCTATCGTACTTCTTGTAAAGCACACCAGGTATTTACTCTGCCTGAGAACTTATTAAGGCATTTAAGCCAACCTCCTACATGATCCGTTTTCCGCAAAAAACAACAGTAGACAACAGTGATTATAGGTCCGTAACCTCTTCATGCCCAATAGAACATGTACACACCGTTCCTGATATTCTTTCGATTAGTGGTCCTTCCTTGAACCAAAAGCTAGATGCCTAGTAGATTTCTCTTTGAACTATTAGCATAAAACTTTATGGTAGGAATACAATAATACAATATCAGAATGCCTTCAAGTCCATTTTACAAGCTGTGTCATCGACCAGCTGGCGCTTGAGAACCTTGGTGAACGGATCCACCAGGTTCTCCTGACTCCGAACATCAATCACTACAATAACACCTCTCTTGATAAGATCGTGTACTGCCCTGTGTTTCAACCGTACAGTCCTCTTTTTCCCGTTGAAGAGGTCATTTGATGCCACCGCCGCAGTCGCCTGGTTGTCGTAGTATATCGTTATCGCCGGTATTTGTGCCCCAATCACTGGAAGATCATACATGAGCTCCCGAAGCCATTCTGCTTCCTCGGGTGCGGTATCAAGTGCAAAGAACTCAGATTCCATGGATGACCGCAAGAGCATAGTCTGCTTTTTCGACTTCTACGATATAGCAGCTCGACCCATAATGAAAATAAATCCACCTGTGGACCTCTCGCTCTCTACCTCTGAGTACCAGCTGGAATCACTGAAGCCTTCCACTACCGACGGATCTCCGCTGTAGTACAGTGCATATGTCTGAGTCTTCTTGAGATATCTCATAACCTGTTTTACAGCTTTCAAGTGTTCAACACCTGGATTGCTCGTGAAACAAATCAGCATTCCCGCGACAAAAGTTATGTCAGGCCTTGTGGCAGTAGTAGCATACATCAAACTCCCGATTACGCTTGCATACTCCAGCAGCATGACGCTTTCCCCTGAATTAGGCTTCAGCTTCAGATCACACCTGTATGGCATATCGATCCCTGGAAGATCTCGATACCCATAACGAGTGATCATTTTCTCAATATAATGAGACTGTGACAGCGCTAGTCCAGTGTCTGTCCGGATGATCTTGATCCCTAAGATCACATCAGCTTCCCCCAAGTCCTTCATACTGAACTTGCTCGAGATAAATTTCTTTATCTCCGTGACACAGCCCATATTCGTACCTTGGATAAGCATGTCGTCCACGTATAGACAAACGATCACACCTCTTCCATCAGCGAACTTTATGTAAACACACTTGTCCGTCTCGCTGACCATGTAGCCATTTGACCTTATAACTTTGTCAAATTTCTCATGCCACATCTTGGGAGCCTGTTTAAGATCGTACAAAGATTTCACCAACTTGTAGACTTTGTCTTCAAGTCCCTTGACGACAAATGCCTCTGGCTGTTGCATGTATATCTCTTCGGTCAGCTCGCCATTTAAGAAAGCCGTTTTCACATCCATCTGATGTATCACCATCTTATGTATTGCTGCAAGAGCAATCAACACTCTGATGATGGTCATCCGGGCTACTGGAGCATACGTGTCAAAGTAGTCAATCTCCTGCTTCTGAGAAATCCTCTTGGCTACCAACCTAGCCTTGAATTAGTCAATAGTTCCGTCTGCTTTCATCTTCTTCTTGAAGATCCATTTGCATCTGATGGGTTTCGCTCCTTCAGGAAGATCAACCAACACCCAAGTGTTATTTGAGGTGATAGAATCAATTTTATTGTCAATCGTCTCCTTCCAGAAAAACTACGTCTCTGGTCTTCATCGCCTCATCATAGGTAAGCGGATCTGCTTCCACACGATATATGACAAAGTCACTTCCAAAGTCCTTCGGCCTCCTCACACGCTTAGCTGACGGCTCAGCTTGTTCTGGTTCAATTGTTGTTTCAACAACATCTTCTTAGACCACATCTTTATTGAAGACTTCAGTTTCCTGCGCACCCTCAATATTCTCCGGTACATCCGCAAGAACAATATTTTTGTGCCTTTCAAATTTGTCTTCAAAATATTCTGCATCGTGAGATTCAATGATATGATTTGACTCAATATCAAGAAATTCCCGAGCATCACTCTTCTCGGCATACCCCAAGAACATCGTCTTAGTAGTCTTTGTCCCAAGTTTCTGAATCTTCAGATCTGGAAGCTTGACATATGCTAGACACCCCCACACTCGAATGACATTCTAGTTAGGTCTGACCTTGAACCAGAGTTCATGAGGAGTAATGTCAGAAGTTGCATGAGGCACTCTATTTAGAATAAAAGTGGTCGTCAATGCAGCTTCTCACCAGTAGCACTTAGGAAGACCCGCAGTCAACAGCATTGAGTTAATCATTTCTGTTAATGTTCTGTTCTTCCTCTCTGCTATTCCATTCGATTGAGGAGAGTACGGAGCCGTAGTCACATTGATAATTTCATGTTCTTTGCAGAACGATGCAAATTCATGAGACCTGTACTCCCCACCTCGATCACTTCTTATTCTTTTGAGTTGTTGTCCAGTCTGCCGCTCAGCTTCGGCTCTGAACTCTTTCAACTTCTCGAATGCTTCGTCTTTAGCCTTCAGCAAGTAAACGAACGCATACTTAGAGAAGTCATCGATGAAGGTTATGAAATACTTCATCCCGACCTTTATAGAGAACTGTTTGAAGTCAAAGATATCGGAGTGTACCAACTCCAGAAGATCTGTACTTCGATTAACCCGAGGAAAGGGTTTCCTTGTGATCTTCGTTTGAGCACAAACTTCACATTTCTCTACCTTACCCCCACACTTGGAAATAAGTCCTAGACTAGACATTCTGTTTATTCGTTTACAATGAACATGTCCTAGCCTATTATGCCACAACTCAAGAGTATAAGCAGAAGGAGTGACTTCATTAATTACATTAATTACATTGGACTGATTTACAAGCTGAATTTTGAACATTCCTTCGGTATAAAAAGCTTTCCCGAAATATGTTCCCTCGATAGACATCACCATCTGGCCAGCATTGATGTCCATCCTGAGGCCTGCGTTGTAGAGTAGGCCTCCTGAGATCAGGTTCTTGGCGATAGCAGGTACGTGCTTCACGCCTTGAAGTGTCAGAGACTTCCCCGAAGTCAGCTTCAACACCACTGTCTCGATCTCGAGCACTTCAACTTATGCCTGGTTCGCCATCATAACCACTTCAGAAGTAGGTGTGTAGGTGGTGAACCACTTCTTACTGGAGCAGACATGGCAGGAGGCTCCAGTGTCTACCCACCAATCAAAGTCAGTCCCTACCACATCAACATGTGCAATCATAGCTACAACGTCAGTGATCATAGATACCTTACTAGGCTCTCCTTGCTCTGATTGCTTGGTCTTTGCTTTGCATTCATTCTTGAAGTGGCCCTTCTTGCCACACTTGAAACAAGGCATCTGAGACTTTACCTTCTTTCGCTTGAAGGAAGTCCCCTTCACGTTCAGATTGTTAGGATCCTTCTTCTTGCTATAGGAAGCCGCCTGCTTTCCCCTTGGTTCTTTGGTGTGAACCATATTGGCGTTAGCCAATTGCTTGGACAGTGCGTCCACCTTGAGTTAACCCCGCATCTGGTCATCAACATAGATTTCCTGCGAGAGATCTTCAAGGCTGATCTCAAGCTTCTTCCTATGCATGTTTGTATAGAACTTACTCCACCCAGCGGGAAGCTTTGAGACAATCCCTCCAACAACAAACTTATCGGAGAGAGGCATCGCCTCGTCTTCCAACTTCTATCGCAACTTCAGAAATTCTTTTACCTGCGGCAGCATGGACTTCTCGTCCTCAAAGAGCCATTTGTGATATTTTTCAACCACAAATATCTTGCTCCTATTCTTGTCTTCTTCATACAGTTTCTCCAGAGACTCCCATATGTCTCTGGCAATAGGTTTTTTACTGTAGGATTCTGCTAGAAAATCCTCCATAGCATTCAGGATAAGCAGCCTGCAAATGATATTCTCCCTTCTCCATTTGGCCTGAAGTTTAGTAGTCGCAGTGATTGCGGCAGCAGATCCAGTATCTGGAACAGTAGGTTTCTCTTCAAGAAGCACATGATCAACTTCTCTGAGTTGAAGAGTGAGATAAACCTTTCTCTTCCAGACTTGATAATACTCTCCATCAAACTTTTCTAACTTACAGAAGTCAGTATTGAGGAGTGAAGCATTAAAGTTTTCCATCGTTGCAATATAGCTTTGAGATTGTTTATGCCGGGGCACAATTTTACGATAAAAAACTGAGAAGATGAAAAAATTGTAAGAACAATGTTCCAACGCAACGTTTCTAGGAAGGTTGTACAAGTATAACGAAGATCTAAGAAGATCTCGTTAGACGATATTACGAGAATCTAAGAAGATTTCGTAATCTACAGCAGCATATGATATACGAGAATCTAAGAAGATTTCGTAATCACAGCAGCGAAGAAGATGACAGGCGAAAGATGGAAGATGGCCTGCTGGGGTGAATAATCACCGTTGCTCAAAGCTATATTCGCCCCATACGAATAGCTTTCAGGAACCAGCAAGTTCGTCGGAGAACTTTGGAACACTTCTGCTCTTCTGACTCCTCGGATCATACACGGACTCCCGTGAAAAAGCAACGCTGGTGCAAAACTTCTCTTCTCTCTGACAGGCTCTGTTTACTTGTGTTGAGAAACACTTGTAAACTTTCGTAACTCTCTGAATATGTTCTGTGTTGTATATCTGCCTGTGAGAGAGAGGAGACCTTATATAGGCCCGAGTAGCAACTGTCCGGTTAGCACAACATTCGGGATGTGGTAATAACCACTCCGAACGTGCAGTAACCTCTCAGATCATGCACAGGCACGATTTGAAACAAGTTGCGCCACTCAAGAAACTAGCGACGATGCTGACGTGCTAAGTGCAAAGTGCGCCAACAAAATGCCACATTATGCCTCATGAGTCCATGAGCCCGAGTCCGAGTCCGAGTCAGAGTCGTTAAGCCCCTACGGGGCTTAGCTCCTATGGAAATAAATTTCCCAAGAGCAAAAAGCATTAATGCTTTTAATTGTTGATTTAGCCTTTTCTCATTAGAAAAATAACCCCACATGGCACACCCATGTGCATCTCTACACCACATGTGCATCTCTAAACTAGCATAGCTAATATATAATGATACAACTTCTTTGGCCTATCCGATGTGGGACTAAAGTTTCTAAAGAAAAGGCCAAAAACCCCAACAATCCCCCACATATCTCTATATATGGGTATAAGTGTTTCCCACAGTAACTGTCCATCATGTATTAGGAGAGATGTCGCTGACGACTTGAATCTTTTCGCATGGGTCAAACAACAGACTATAATACAAGAATGGACTAAGCCTTGAATTCTGCATCATAGCTGAAATTCTTCCCACTCATATAATATAGTTACATGTGCTTCTGGCTACACATTAAAGGTCCTGTGCCAACCTGGTTTCAGTGTATAATTTTGGGCATCTACAAGTTTACCCTCAAGAGACGGCATGATATCTCTTTGTCCATACACTATAGGTGAGTTCATTATAAAGAGACATGGCATGAAGCGCTTTGTGCTTCCCTTGCGGTGCTACGCCGCTATGACATGGCTTAAAGCCGAGGCCTTATCCCATACCGGAAACCTCATCGTAGTGTCATACTACTGTAGCATGAGGCAACCACCTCTTTGTAGTGCCAAACTACCCAACATGAAGCCTTAGGCTCCCTTGCGGTGTTATGCCGCAACGACATGGCTTGCAAGGCTAAGGCTTTATCCCTAACCGGGTACCTCATCGTGGTGTCGTGCCACTGTAATATGAAGAACTCCTCCTCTTTGTAGTGCTGACTACACCCCTCTTTATTTTAACATACAGCATTAGGCTAACTACCTATTTACGGTGCTACGCCGATGTGACTTGGCTAGCAAAGCCGAGGCATTATCCCATACCTGGGAACCTCATGGTGGAGTCACCCCACAGTAGCATGGAGTTTCACTCCTTGTAGTGCTGTTCTACCGTACTTCCTGTAAAGCACACCAGGCATTCACTCTGCCTGAGAACTCATTAAGGCAATTAAGCCAACCTCCCACAGGATTCGTTTTCCGCAGAAAACAACAGTAGACAACAGTGGTTGTAGGTCCGTAACCTCTCCATGCCCAATAGAACATGTACACACCGTTTCTGATATTCTTTCGACTAATGGTCCTCCCTTGAACCAAAAGCTAGATGCCTAGTAGATTTTTTTTTGAACTATTAGCATAAAACTTTATGGTAGGAATACAATAATACAATATCAGAATGCCTTCAAGCCCATTTTACAAGCTGTGTCATCGACCAGCTGGCGCTTGAGAACCTTGGTGAACGGATCCGCCAGGTTCTCCTGACTCCGAACATCAATCATTGCAATAACACCTCTCTTGATAAGATCGTGTATTGCCCTGTGCTTCAACCGCACAGTCCTCTTCTTCCCGTTGAAGAGGTCATTTGATGCCACCGCCGCAGTCGCCTGGTTGTCGCAGTATATCGGTATCGTCGGTATTTATGCCCCAACCACTAGAAGATCATACATGAGCTCCCGAAGCCATTATGCTTCCTCGGCTGCGGTATCAAGTGAAAAGAACTCAGATTCCATGGATGACCGCGAGAGCATAGTCTACTTTTTTGACTTCCACGATATAGCAGCTCTATCCATAGTGAAAATAAATCCACCTGTGGACCTTTTGCTCTCCACCTCTGAGCACCAGCTGGCATCACTGAAGCCTTCCACTACCGGCGAATCTCCGCTGTAGTACAGTGCATATGTCTGAGTCTTCTTGAGATATCTCATAACCCGTTTCACAGCTTTCCAGTGTTCAACACCTGGGTTGCTCATGAAACGAATCAGCATTCCCACGGCAAAAGCTATGTCAGGCCTTGTGGCAGTAGTAGCATACATCAAACTCCCGATTATGCTTGAATACTCCAGCTGCCTGACGCTTTCCCCTGAATTAGGCTTCAGCTTCAGATCACACCTGTACAGCGTATCGATCCCTGGAAGATCTCGATACCCATAACGAGTGATCATTTTTTCAATATAATGAGACTGTGACAGCGCTAGTCCAGTGTCTGTACGGATGATCTTGATTCCTAAGATCACATCAGCTTCTCCTAAGTCCTTCATACTGAACTTGCTCGAGATGAATTTCTTTGTCTCCTGACACAGCCCATATCCGTACCTAGGATAAGCATGTCGTCCAAGTACAGACAAATGATCACACCACTTCCATTAGCGAACTTCATGTAAACACACTTGTCCGTCTCGCTGACCATGTTGCCATTTGACCTTATAACTTTGTCAAATTTCTCATGCCACATCTTGGGAGCCTGTTTAAGATCGTACAAAGATTTCACAAACTTGCAAACTTTGTCTTCAAGTCCCTTGACGATAAATTCCTCTGGCTGTTGTATGTATATCTCTTTGGTCAGCTCACCATTTAGGAAAGTCATTTTCACATCCATCTGATGTATCACCATCTTATGTATTGCTGTAAGAGCAATCAACACTCTGATGGTGGTCATCCGGCTACTGGAGCATACGTGTCAAAGTAGTCAATCCCATGCTTCTGAGAAAATCCCTTGGCTACCAACCTAGCCTTAAATTTGTCAATAGTTCCGTCTACTTTCATCTTCTTCTTGAAGATCCATTTGTATCCAATGGGTTTTGCTACTTCAGGAAGATCAACCAACACCCAAGTGTTATTTGAGGTGATAGAATCAATTTCATTGTCAATCGCCTCCTTCCAGAAAACTGCGTCTTTGGTCTTTATCGCATCATCATAGGTAAGCAGATCTGCTTCCACATGATAGGTGACAAAGTCACTTCCAAAGTCCTTCGGCCTCCTCACACGCTTAGCTGACGGCTCAGCTTGTTCTAGTTCAATCGTTGTTTCAACAACTACATCTTCTTGGACCACATCTTTATTGAAGACTTTAATTTCCTGCGCACCCTCAATGTTCTCCGGTACATCCGCAAGAATAATATTCTTGTGTCTTGCAAATTTGTCTTCAAAATATTCTACGTCGCGAGATTCAATGATATGATTTGACTCAATATCAAGAAATCTCCGAGCATCACTCTTCTCGGCATACCCCAAGAAGATCGTCTTAGTAGTCCTTGTCCCAAGCTTCTGAATCTTCATATCTGGAAGCTTGACATATGCCAGACACCCCCACACTCGAATGACATTCAAGTTATGTCTGACCTTGAACCAGAGTTCATGAGGAGTAATGTCAGAAGTTGCATGAGGCACTCTATTTAGAATAAAAGTGGCCATCAATACAGCTTCTCCCCAGTAGCACTTAGGAAGACCCGCAGTCAACAGCATTGAGTTAATCATTTCTGTTAACGTTTTGTTCTTCCTCTCTGCTACTCCGTTTGATTGAGGAGAGTACGGAGCCGTAGTCTCATTGATAATTCCATGTTCTTTGTAAAATGATGCGAATTCATGAGACCTGTACTCTCCACCTCGATCACTTCTTATTCTTTTGAGTTGTTGTCCAGTCTGCCGCTCAGCTTCGGCTCTGAACTCCTTCAACTTCTCGAATGCTTCGTCTTTAGCCTTCAGCAAGTAGACGAACGCATATTTAGAGAAGTCATCGATGAAGGTTATGAAATACTTCATCCTGGCCTTTGTAGAGAACTGTTTAAAGTCACAGTTATCGGAGTGTACCAACTCCAGAAGATCTGTACTTCGATTAACCCGAGGAAAGGGTTTACTTGTGATCTTCGTTTGAACACAAACTTCACATTTCTCTACCTTACCCCACACTTGGAAATAAGTCCTAGACTAGACATTCTGTTTTTCGTTTACAATGAACATGTCCTAGCCTATTATGCCACAACTCAAGAGTATAAGCAGAAGGAGTGACTTCATTAATTACATTAATTATATTGGACTGATTTACAAGCTGAATTTTGAACATTCTTTCGGTATAAAAAGTTTTCCCGAAATATGTTTCCTTGATGGACATCCCCATCTGGCCAGCATTGATGTCCATCCTGAGGCCTGCGTTGCAGAGTAGGCCTCCTGAGATCAGGTTTTTGGCGATAGCAGGTACGTGCTTCACACCTTGAAGTGTCAGAGACTTCTCCGAAGTCAGCTTCAACACCACTGTTCCGATCCCGAGCACTTCAGCTTGTGCCTGGTTCGCCATCATAACCACTTCAGAAGTAGGTGTGTAGGTGGTGAACCACTCCTTACTGGAGCAGACATGGCAGGAGGCTCCAGTGTCTACCCACCAATCAGAGTCAGTCCCTACCGTATCAACCTGTGCAATCATAGCTACAACGTCAGTGATCATAAATACCTTACTAGGCTCTCCTTGCTCTGATTGCTTGGTCTTTGCTTTGCATTCATTCTTGAAGTGGCCCTTCTTGCCACACTTGAAACAAGGCATCTGAGACTTTGCCTTCTTTCGCTTGAAGGAAATCCCCTTCACGTTCAGATTGTTAGGGTCCTTCTTCTTGCTATGGAAAGTCGCCTGCTTTCTCCTTGGTTCCTTGGTGTGAACCATATTGGCGTTAGCCAATTGCTTGGACAGTGCGTCCACCTTGAGTTGACCCTGCATCTGGTCCTCAACATAGATTTCCTGCAAGAGATCTTCAAGGCTGATCTCAAGCTTCTTCCTATGCATGTTTGCATAGAACTTACTCCACCCAGCGAGGAGCTTTGAGACAATCCCTCTAACAACAAACTTGTCGGGGAGGGGCATCGCCTCGTCTTCCAACTTCTGTCGCAACTTCAGAAATTCCTTTACCTACGGCAACATGGACTTCTCGTCCTCAAAGAGCCATTTGTGATATTTTTCAACCACAAATATCTTGCTCCTGTTCTTGTCTTCTTCGTACAGTTTCTCCAGAGACTCTCATATATCTCTGGCAATAGGTTTTTTACTGTAGGATTCTGCTAGAAAATCCTCTATTGCATTCAGGATAAGCAGCCTGCAAATGTTATTCTCCCTTCTCCACTTGGCCTGAAGTTTAGTAGCCGCAGTGATTGCGGCAGCAGACCCAGTATCTGGAATAGTAGGTTCCTCTTCAAGAAGCACGTGATCAACGTCTCTGAGTTGAAGAGTGAGATAAACCTTCCTCTTCCAGACTTGATAATGCTCTCCATCAAACTTTTCTAACTTACAAAAGTCAGTATTGAGGAGTGAAGCATTAAAATTTTCCATCGTTGCAATATAGCTTTGAGATTGTTTATGCCGGGGCACAATTTTACGATGAAAAATTGAGAAGATGAAACAATTGTAAGAACAATGTTCCAACGCAACACTTCTAGGAAGGTTGCGCAAGTATAACGAAGATCTAAGAAGATCTCGTTAGACGATATTACGAGAATCTAAGAAGATTTCGTAATCTACAGCAGCATATGATATACGAGAATCTAAGAAGATTTCGTAATCACAGCAGCGAAGAAGATGACAGGCGAAAGATGGAAGATGGCCTGCTGGGGTGAATAATCACCGTTGCTCAAAGCTATATTCGTCCCATACGAATAGCTTTCAGGAACCAGCAAGTTCGTCGGAGAACTTTGGAACACTTCTGCTCTTCTGACTCCTCGGATCGTACACGAACTTCCGTGCAAAAGCAACGCTGGTGCAAAGCTTCTCTTCTCTCTGACAGGCTCTGTTTACTTGTGTTAAGAAACACTTGTAAACTTTCGTAACTCTCTAAATATGTTCTGTGTTGTATATCTGCCTGTGAGAGAGAGAAGACCTTATATAGGCCCGAGTAGCAACTGTCCGGTTAGCACAACATTCGAGACGTGGTAATAACCACTTCGAACGTGCAGTAACCGCTCAGATCATGCACAGGCACGATCTAAAGCAAGTTGCGCCACTCTAGCAACTAGCGACGATGCTGACGTGCTAAGTGCAAAATGCGCCAACAAAACGTCACATTACGTCTCATGAGCCCATAAGCCCGAGTCGCAAATAAATTTCCCAATAGCAAAAAGCATTAATGCTTTTAATTGTTGATTTAGCCTTTTTTCCATTAGAAAAATAACCCGACATGGCACACCCATGTGCACCTCCACACCACATGTGCATCTCTAAACTAGCATAGCTATTATATAGAGATACAACTTCTTTGGCCTATCCGATGTGGGACTAAAGTTTCTAAAGAAAAGGCTAAAAATTCCAACATTAACTACTAAGTGCAGCCAAAATCCAGCCCAAGCAAAGTGCAATGCAATCGGAAGGCGATCTTCCTGTAAAACATATAGTTGAGTTTGAGTATTAGATACGTATAGTTGAGTTTGCGTATTAAATCGACGTGCTTTAACCGTCAATATCTGATAAAAAGTTTTGAACAAATATCCGGCCACTTACTCCTCGAGTCTCTACGGCAACCCTCAACGTTATAACTAACCTAACAAGAGCCTCTGCTTAAGATCATTAAAGATATTGAGACCTGCCATTTCTCAAGGCTTTTAATACCTAAGAAGCAGAGAGCCTGAGTCTGAAAATCATTGCGGTGTGCGTATTGCGTCTGTGTGGGGCGCCTTTGACACATATATTTCAAAATACAGTTGGATACGCCAAAATCAATTCCGAATCAGCATCTCTGTATCCATATATGTCATGCCATATTCGTTTTCGTGCAACACAGTTTAAGACCAACAAAAATGTCCACAACACTATGTTCTCAGCCTCTACTTGTCTAGCTACATTTCAAAAGAAGACTTTCATGTCATATCAATCAATTAACACAATGTAGAAGTATGCTCATAACAAACAACATACAAATACTGCAAATGGAAAAGAAAAAGGGAATGGTTCAAGCTGCCAGAACAAGCACATGCATGGGGATCTCCATGTTCGAATCCTCCTCCTGGCAAAATCTTGCACTCCACCTTCCCGAAAGCCGTCAAACTCTTCCCAGTACTGGAGTCGGCCTTCGGATCCACGGAGGACTCGTGCTCGACCTGATTCTCCAAAGACTAAAATAGAAATAAATACATTGACCCTATGTTTCATAGTATTACATGAACTACCATATTTCAAAAAGAGTAATGATATTCATACCACTAAATTGTCCCTCCAATACATTTCTCCTTATGTGGCAGCTGACGTGGCATGTTAAATAATATTATGTATCATCTGACATAACCGATGGCATAACAGATTTTAACCCAAAAAATTAATTACCCAATTTTATCCATATTAATTTAATGTTAATATTAATTAATGTTAATGTTAATATTAATATTAATAAATGTTAATATGAATGTTAATATTAATGTTAATATTAATATTATTGTTAATGTTAACTATAATATTAATTTTAATGTTAATGTTAACATTAATTTTACTGTTAATTTTAATTTTAATTTTAATTTTAAAATTTGTCACGTTCTGAATCCCGTGAAACCCTTTCATAGAAGTTCATTAATATCTTCTTTTTATAAAGCAAATCGACTTCGATTCTTGAATGATCCACATCACTTCTGGTTCTATTGTAACAAAAGATTCTCTTTTTATGTGAAAAAGACCCGTATCAATAATAATGATCTTACATATGGACAATTCCTCAATATCTTTCGCAACAAAATATTTTCTTTGTGCGTCGGTAAAAAAAACATATTTTTTTTGAGAGAGAGACTATTTCACCAAGCGAGTCACAGGTATCTGACATATTCATACCTAACGATTTTTTACAAAGTGGTGATGAAACGTATAACTTGTACAAATCTTTCCATTTTTCAATTCGATCCGATCTATTCGTTTGTAGCGCTATTTACTCGATCGCAGACATTTCTGCAACACCTCTAAGAGAGGAACAAATAGTCAATTTGAAAGAACTTATTGTCAGCCTCTTTCAGATATGAATCTATCTGATTCAGAAGGGAAGAACTTGCATCAGTATCTCAGCACATCAACATATCACGCCAACTGCCACGTAAGGAGGGACGGTTTGGAGGTACAATTTGGAGGTACAAATAGCATTAATCTTTCAAAAATAATTACACTAACTATCCATCTGTTTTATAATTTTAATAAAACATAGAGGTAGTTTGTGTTATAAGTTTCTATAGAAAATATAAAACATAGAAAAAATTCCTATAATTAGTTTCAAAGTATGCGTGGTTTATATAATAAATGTAAATCTAGAAATAGTAAACGTAAGATGTCCACTATTTTTTTTTTATGGTGTCCACTAAAATATTTAATTTTGTATGGATAGCCCTAAGATCATCTCCAATGGTGATTTCTAAAATTGAATTCTTATCCTACTTGGCATTGTACTTTAAGGAGATTTTTATCCTAGTTGAAAGAGTTTCTATATAAAAATTGTAGACATACAAAAATGCTCTCCAATGATTCTCCATTTCTATCTATGTGTCACATAGTAAAAAGATCAATTTAATGGTGTGGGGTCCAATAATAATTGTCATGAGAGATAGAAAATTTTCTATGAGAGTTTCTATATGTAAAAATCCTCCTAGAAAGTTTTCATCATACATCATTGCCACATAGAATAGAAATGGTGATAGAAATCACTATTGGAAAAAAAAAATTCTAAAATGAATTTCTTCCATAGAAATAGGAAAGATATAAACCCCCATTGGAGATGGTCTAAGAGCATCTCCAACCCTATTGTGACTTTGGAAAAAAGTTGTTGCCACATAGGAATGACAAAATTTTATTCAAAAGTTCTTCTCCAATGCAATTGTCAAGTCAATTGTGAAGCTTATGTGGCAAAAATTAAAGAAGACATTGTGAAGTTGATTGTCTTGTTCTAGACAATGCACTTGACAATGTCTTCTCTTCCATGTCATCAATTATGAATAAAAAATATTAAAAAAAAGAAAGAAGATGAGTAGTTATCTTAAAAGTTGCCTTGGAAGTTGTAAAAAATATTTTTTATTGTCTCCTCAATACTTTTGTACTGGAGAGAGTTTTTCTATCTCATTGTCTTTTGAGATATAATTTTGCCACATAAACAAAACATTGTCTTGCGGCTCATGCCACATAGGAGCCACCTAAGACTCACAACACTTAACAAGACAATAGGGTTGGAGATGCTCTAAGTAATGCTCTATTTGGCATGGATATTTCCTTGTCACAAACATCCATGAACATTATATTGTGATTAAGTAACCAAAGTTGTTGATAATAAATGCTTTTGATGTGATGCTTACTTTTTTAGTCTCTTTTATGGTGATCTAGTCTAAGGAGATCTGTCACGCCCCAGAACCAGAATACTGGAGATCGGGGGCGAGACAAAGCCAGCTACGTATATCAGAGTACGCCAGTACCCCGAGATACGGTCAAAGCTGTTTAGAAGACAAGTGGGTGGACTCTAGCATGCCACTGACGACTCCTAAGGTCGTACAAATCCTATCTCAATCCAATCAACATAAGAAGCAATAAAGAGTAAATCATATATGAGATGGGTAAGGCGTCCCAAACACAAGTACATACATAATCATGAGAGCTGACATAATAAAAGATATATCAACTGACTATACAAAAGGTACGTAAATGTACAACTAGCAGCTGTCCAGAATATACATCCACGCTGTACTAAGACGGAGGGAATAAACCCAGAAACAAGGACTAACATATGTCCTTGGCTAATACACCACAAAATGAAAGTACAAGATAAAGTGAGAAATAAAGGTAACCCACTCGCTAATCCATATCGGTCCTCTGAGTGCGAACCATCCGGAAGAGAAGACGGTAGATCCTCGTGATCAACTATGGAACCTGGCCATACAAAACCAGTGGGGTCAGACCCCAAATAGCAAGTACCACAAGGAAGCTCGAGGTGAACGACAAAAACCCATAAACAAAACAACAACATATAGCAAATATAAATAAATGCGGGTCGAGACTAGTGCGGTACCAATGCACGTATCTCGAGAATATAAATGACTGAATGAAAATACTGAACCATATAGTAATAGAGAACAATAAGCCAATGAGCAACAAGGGACTTAGGAACTACTCGAAGTCGGAGCCACAACCCTTAAACCAAACAAGGACCGGGGTTGCAGATATTTTTCCGAGCAGAACTTAGTCTCTGGCCACTCAATAACATAAGAGGATATAAAGTAACAAACAAACAAAGGTGCACGGCCAATCATTGCCTACGGCTTTCTATCATTAACTACCTAGGGTTATCACAATCCTAATTACTAATATGCAAGTTGAGGATTTTCGCAACTACCTGACTGCAGATACCCGGATGTCCAGGGGTACGAGTAGTACATCTATTGCCCAACAAGACTGCTGGCAGATGAAACGTGTCTAGACTTGTAACATGAACAACCATATCATATACTTGTAAAAGAAAACATATAACTGACTGTGCCGCAACCCGGCACGACATGTGACTCGATCGTATATCAATACACGCAAACTTGGTAGGTCATGGAGCCCTTGCCTAGCAGGGTTGAGCCATGCCTCATGGGGCCCTTGGAGCTCGGGGTTGGTAGTGCGAATTTCCTCCTACAATGATCTACTTGAATTTACTAGTCATTTACCTTATCATATTCATGTCAAATTCTCAAGTCGTGAACACTCAAGAATTTCCTAAGATGACGTGTGCTATGTACGAGTAAATCGTAAGTTATCACTTACGAACATTCCCGTACTAACATCACGTGATACACGGAACAATACTCACACTCGATTGTCCAGTGCCAAGATGCAATAGATTAACATTCAACAAGCTATATCCACGGTGTCAAGAAAGAACATGTACTCATATATCGGGTCTAGAAATCAATAAGAAAATCAAGTCATGAGTGCGCTACTACGAGCCACTGAATCGAGCTAGGCATATACAGTAATCTGGAGTGCACCATGACAGGCCACTATCATGTAAGCAAGAAAAGACATGTTCAAGAGTGCATCACGACGGATCACTATCAAGTAAGCAAGAAGGCATGACAACAATTATCATAGCTTGTAAGAAAGAATCTATCCAAAGACATATCATGGTAGTGGAGAAGAATAATCAAGGCTAAGTACATTTCATAAAATGGTTGAACATGTGCTAGTATCAAGTCTACATAGGGTGTACAATCATTATCTAACTGAGCAAGATCATGTTATCATGTTAAGAAATCATTACAGTCGAAGAAAATATCAAAAGCGGACAAAAACGGGCAAAAACGGACAAAAACAGCCTAAAACAGCATAAAACGGCATACCGACGGTATACTGCGACATACCGGCGGTATACCGGACTAAAAACAGTAAGTTTCTGGTGCCAAAAACGGCATACCGGCGGTATACTACGGCATACCGGCGGTATACCGTTTTTCCAAACAGCAACAAAATCCAGATTTTCGCTAAAACTTGTTTCGGCCATAAAAACTTCATTTTAAATCGAAATTCGGACTTTCAAAAGTCAAAATTGAATAGAATTGAATTTCCTACAACATGGAAGTATTAGTTTTCACAAATTAAAACATTTGATAGATCAAAACCTCAAAATACTCAAAAATCATATCTAGAAACTCAGATCTATGCCATATTATCGATCAAAACCAAAAGTGATATACATTAAACTTGTTAACAATTTAGAGGAGCATATTATAGAACAATAAAAATTTAGTTTCTAAGGAAAACAAAATAAAGTATGGTCATGTCACTTTTGAGCAAGATGTACTTGCCTAGGTTTTAGCAACCGAGCCTAATCTTCTACTCCACCACCAAGAGGGGTTCCAAAACCACACTTTAGGCCTCAAGGCCAAGCCTTCCTAAGCTTGAGGAAGAGAGAAGAGAGAGAGAAGGGGAAATGGTGAAGGAAAGAAAAGAGAGAGGAGAGAGAAACTCATAGGATATATAGAAGGGTGAATTAATCGTGACCGTTGGATCGTGATCCATGTCACATTCTAGGTCAATCCTAGCCATTGAAAGAAAACCAATTGTCCATTGGATAATAGAATGCATCTACACTATTCACGAAAATATCTAAATACTATTCATCAAAATATCGAAAACACTATTCATGAAAATATCGGAAACACTATTCACGAAAATATCTGAAATCAAAAATATCTAAAATGTGGAAAATCTATCCGAGCGGCATGCCGTCGGTATACTCCGGTACACCGTCGGTATACCGGCCAAGGAGAAAATCTATAATTTGGGAAAATTTTAAAGCGTTCCGAAAATCGAGAAAATACGAAATACAATACAAAATACGTATCCGTATATAAATACCGATACTGTGAGACGAGTCTCACAACTCTCCACAACTTAGAAAAATTTTGTCCTCGGAATTTTCTAAAGCCAGTCGAGCAAAAATACACATGCTAAAATAATGTAAAATCATAACACATCGAAAGAAAACATCCCATGTACAAGTGATATTTGAGACAAAGAATTTAAATAAATGCGAAAAATAATAAATACATACATGTATAATTCAAGAAAAGGAGGCATATGGAATAATATACCCCTGAGTCAGTTGAGTAGGGATTCGTCCTCGCTTGCCTACGCTGACTCACAAAGTGGACAAGGGTCAAGTTTCGAAGTAAGTCGGTACCAACGACTCAGTCGAACACATGGCTCTAATCCAGGACGCACCTACGTAGTCGGGATACATGATAGATATCGTGTATCACGAGATACGGAGGAAGATGAGTGGTACGAGAAACTCGCGTTCACTCGTCGAATATGTCAAGGCGACCATCGCATTCCGGGTATGAATGGAATACAAGGCCGTCAACGGAACCCAAGAATAAGAATGATTGAAGGAACACCTCAGAAGCTTACCAACAATCTGACTGCCCTCAGCCAACATCTGTTTTATGATAACAAACTCTCTCTGCCTATGCATCGGGACTGCTGCTCTTACCTGCTGTTGATTTTACCTGACGTACTGGACCTGGACAAACTGCGCCGAATG
The DNA here is from genome assembly GCA_029216955.1 of Iris pallida. NCBI lineage: Eukaryota > Viridiplantae > Streptophyta > Magnoliopsida > Asparagales > Iridaceae > Iris > Iris pallida. Next base: position 3,782,802 of record JANAVB010009800.1, read on the forward strand.
CTAACATTGAAACTGCTGAGACCACGTCGGAAGGGGATGCTGAACACGGGATTCAGGCTAACTTTGCTGATTGAACTGACTGGCGTGTAGTGAACTGAGCTGCCAAACAGGTGCTGAGATAGTACTGGTACCTGACTCTGTGGATGCGGAATCTGATGCCGACATACTGCCTGAACCATGGAAGAAGACGGAGCAATAAAATCCTCGAAAGAAATAGATAAGAAGGTTGGGTATCCCTGAATGATAAGGACACGTGATATCAATAATGGACAGGAACAAAACAAGGATATGTCAATCATGTTTACAGTTTAAGGAAAACGAGAATGCGATAAGCAAGGGAGATCAAATGAAGACAAATATAGGATTGAGATTCTAACTAGATGAATCCCCCACAAGTCTGAAGACAGACCTGCATGGGCCACCAAAAAACTCTGTCACGCCCCAGAACCAGAATACTGGAGATCGGAGGCGAGACAAAGCCAGCTACGTATATCAGAGTACGCCAGTACCCCGAGATACGGTCAAAGCTGTCTAGAAGACAAGTGGGTGGACTCTAGCATGCCACTGACGACTCCTAAGGTCGTACAAATCCTATCTCAATCCAATCAACATAAGAAGCAATAAAGAGTAAATCATATATGAGATGGGTAAGGCGTCCCAAACACAAGTACATACATAATCATGAGAGCTGACATAATAAAAGATATATCAACTGACTATACAAAAGGTACGTAAATGTACAACTAGCAGCTGTCCAGAATATACATCCACGCCGTACTAAGACGGAGGGAATAAACCCAGAAACAAGGACTAACATATGTCCTTGGCTAATATACCACAAAATGAAAGTACAAGATAAAGTGAGAAATAAAGGTAACCCACTCGCTAATCCATATCGGTCCTCTGAGTGCGAACCATCCGGAAGAGAAGACGGTAGATCCTCGTGATCAACTATGGAACCTGGCCATACAAAACCAGTGGGGTCAGACCCCAAATAGCAAGTACCACAAGGAAGCTCGAGGTGAACGACAAAAACCCACAAACAAAACAACAACATATAGCAAATATAAATAAATGCGGGTCGAGACTAGTGCGGTACCAATGCACGTATCTCGAGAATATAAATGACTGAATGAAAATACTGAACCATATAGTAATAGAGAACAATAAGCCAATGAGCAACAAGGGACTTAGGAACTACTCGAAGTCGGAGCCACAACCCTTAAACCAAATAAGGACCGGGGTTGCAGATATTTTTTCGAGCAGAACTTAGTCTCTGGCCACTCAATAACATAAGAGCATATAAAGTAACAAACAAACAAAAGTGCATGGCCAATCATTGCCTACGGCTTTCTATCATTAACTAGCTAGGGTTATCACAATCCTAATTACTAATATGCAAGTTAAGGATTTTTGCAACTACCTGACTGCAGATACCCGGATGTCCAGGGGTACGAGTAGTACATCTATTGCCCAACAAGACTGCTGGCAGATGAAACGTGTCTAGACTTGTAACATGAACAACCATATCATATACTTGTAAAAGAAAACATATAACTGACTGTGCCGCAATCCGGCACGACATGTGACTCGATCGTATATCAATACACGCAAACTTGGTAGGTCATGGAGCCCTTGCCTAGCAGGGTTGAGCCATGCCTCATGGGGCCCTTGGAGCTCGGGGTTGGTAGTGCGAATTTCCTCCTACAATGATCTACTTGAATTTACTAGTCATTTACCTTATCATATTCATGTCAAATTCTCAAGTCGTGGACACTCAAGAATTTCCTAAGATGACGTGTGCTATGTACGAGTAAATCGTAAGTTATCACTTACGAACATTCCCGTACTAACATCACGTGATACACGGAACAATACTCACACTCGATTGTCCAGTGCCAAGATGCAATAGATTAACATTCAACAAGCTATATCTACGGTGTCAAGAAAGAACATGTACTCATATATCAGGTCTAGAAATCAATAAGAAAATCAAGTCATGAGTGCGCTACTACGAGCCACTAAATCGAGCTAGGCATATACAGTAATCTGGAGTGCACCATGACAGGCCACTATCATGTAAGCAAGAAAAGACATGTTCAAGAGTGCATCACGACGGATCACTATCAAGTAAGCAAGAAGGCATGACAACAATTATCATAGCTTGTAAGAAAGAATCTATCCAAAGACATATCATGGTAGTGGAGAAGAATAATCAAGGCTAAGTACATTTCATAAAATGGTTGAACATGTGCTAGTATCAAGTCTACATAGGGTGTACAATCATTATCTAACTGAGCAAGATCATGTTATCATGTTAAGAAATCATTACAGTCGAAAAAAATATCAAAAGCGGACAAAAAGGGCAAAAACGGACAAAAACAGCCTAAAACAGCATAAAACGGCATACCGGCGGTATACTGCGACATACCGGCGGTATACCGGACTAAAAACAGTAAGTTTCTGGTGCCAAAAACGGCATACCGGTGGTATACTGCGGCATACCGGCGGTATACCGTTTTTCCAAACAGCAACAAAATCCAGATTTTCGCTAAAACTTGTTTCGGCCATAAAAACTTCATTTTAAATCGAAATTCGAATTTTCAAAAGTCAAAATTGAATAGAATTGAATTTTCTACAACATGGAAGTATTAGTTTTCACAAATTAAAACATTTGATAGATCAAAACCTCAAAATACTCAAAAATTATATCTAGAAACTCAGATCTATGCCATATTATCGATCAAAACCAAAAGTGATATACATTAAACTTGTTAACAATTTAGAGGAGCATATTATAGAACAATAAAACTTTAGTTTCTAAGAAAAACAAAATAAAGTATGGTCATGTCACTTTTGAGCAAGATATACTTGCCTAGGTTTTAGCAACCGAGCCTAATCTTCTACTCCACCACCAAGAGGGGTTCCAAAACCACACTTTAGGCCTCAAGGCCAAGCCTTCCTAAGCTTGAGGAAGAGAGAAGAGAGAGAGAAGGAGAAATGGTGAAGGAAAGAAAAGAGAGAGGAGAGAGAAACTCATAGGATATATATAGAAGGGTGAATTAATCGTGACCGTTGGATCGTGATCCATGTCACATTCTAGGTCAATCCTAGCCATTGAAATAAAACCAATTGTCCATTGGATAATAGAATGCATCTACACTATTCACGAAAATATCTAAACACTATTCATCAAAATATCCAAAACACTATTCATGAAAGAAACACTATTCACGAAAATATCTGAAATCAAAAATATCTAAAATGTGGAAAATCTATCCGAGCGGCATGCCGTCGGTATACTCCGGTACACCGTCGGTATATCGGCCAAGGAGAAAATCTATAATTTGGGAAAATTTTAAAGCGTTCCGAAAATCGAGAAAATACGAAATACAATACAAAATACGTATCCGTATATAAATACCGATACTGTGAGACGAGTCTCACAAGATCATTTAAAAATTCTACATAATCTAAATTCTTTCATAAATGAACATATTCTTATACGCAAAAAAAAAACTTTTAGTGTACACATGCAATTACAAATTTTAGAGGGACAAACATGCAAATACGAATGTCATGCAAAAAAAAAAAACGGAGAAAGGAGCTACCTTTATTTACTAACAAAAGCATCAACTACCAATCTACAACAGAAGCCATAAAAAATCAAAACAAAGAAAAAATAAGATTTAAAAACTGAAAAAGTAAGGAGTGATGGAAAAGATGGTCAAAATTGCAAATTTTAACACCCAAAAAGAAATGGTTATTTAGTTTTAGGGTCCCGTATAGAATTGAAAATTTGTATTTGGATCACCATATTGTTCAAAATAGAATCTGGATCTCAACCTAGCGGTTGACTTAACTAACCGTCCAAAATGAAAACCTAAACATAAATTTTGAATATTATATGAGACTTTAAAACTAAACGGAAGTATGTGAGGGTTATGTGGCTTGAGTTATTTAGTTTTGCATAGTGAAATTGTGTTATTTAATTTTGTCATTACCAAACGAGAATAAGACTTGTGACATTGTTGTTTGCTTCTATCCTGATCTGATCTAAGCCACCACAAAACCCTCGTGACGGTATTTTCTATAGGAACTAATTCATGGACATCCTGTATTGTCAGACGTCTCTAGTTCCGACCGCATTGTTGAATGCTTACAACCCAAGATCTTCAGAAAGTTATGTGGCTATTAAGATCAAAATATAAGCAAACAAAAGTGTCACAAATCTTATTCTCAATTAATAATGACAAAACAAAATAATATAAGTCACACAACTCTGTCAAATAAAGTAACCTAAACCACACAACTCTCACACATTTTTATTTAGGTTTAGTGTCCCATATAATATTCAAAATTTGCGTTGGATGGTTAATCAAATTAGTTAAGACTCAAACCCTCTTTTGGACAATACGAAGACAAACACAAAATTTTAATTTTATACGAGACCCTAAATTAAATAACCCAAAAAGAAAAAAAGAGAGGAGCAACAATACACAAGAAGAAGAAGAAGAAGAAGAAGAAGAAGAAGAAGAAGAGACCCAAGAGTGACAAGTCCAAGGGACGGGTGATATAGATAGCAAAGGGTTGGGGTCATGAAAGAAAAATCTCCTAACTAGAAAGAAAGCTAAAAAATATAGTAAGAAGACGACCAAGACTTACTATGTGGGATTGAAGAAGAAGAAGACTTACTGTGTGGGGGTTTTGAATAACTTGTTCATAAAGAGAGAGAGAGAGAGAGAGAGAGAGAGAGAGAGGGGGGGGGGATGTTAATAAGAAAAATATTCCTAATCATGTAGTTAAGGATGCAAGTAGTTTTTCTCCAAGGATTTAATTTTCCTACCAAAGATATATTCTCACTGTATTTCTTATCGTTTTTAAGCAACGAAAATAAAAATGAACAAAATTATAATTTTTTAAAGAAAAAAACAAAGAATAAATTTCCTTTTCTTTTCTAAACCAAAAAGGGCATACTTTTTAATTATGTAAATAAGTATACAAGTTAGGATTTTCAACAAACAAAAACAATTGAAAGGGATTTTGTTGTTGTTATTCAAAAAATGACAGGTTGAGGTCTTAATAGCCTAAGGCCTCGTTTGGTTGGAATTTGAGAGCCTTGTTTTAGGTCTTAATAGTCTAAGGCCTCATTTGGCAGAAAGGAAAGAAAAGAAATTTTTTGCCTTTCATATTTTTAGAAAATTATAGTTTTTATTAAAATAATCGATATTAGAATAGACAAAATAATTGAGAGAAAAAATAAATACTTGGGATGGGAAAGTAAATCCTTGGGGTGGATGAAAAAAATCATTTCCTCTCTGGGTTTTTTCTTTTCTTTGGAGAGTATTTTTCTTTCATACTCATGTGGCATTCAGAAACTGAAAATGAATGATTTTTCTTTTTCAAGATCCTGGTTTCGCGTATCAAACATTACATTAAAGTATAGTTAAATAAATTTTTTTAATCCTTTAAATTTGGTGAATAATAACTTCATGTGCTATATTATTTTTGATTTCTTGTCATTTAGGTTATTTTGTTGTTAGGTTGACCAACTGGTAGGGGTGTGCATTTTACGGTTTAAAACCGAAAACCGAACCGAACCGGACCGAAATAGAGATGCGGTTCGGTTTTTTTCCCATGCGGTTCGGTTGTCGGTTTCCAATTTGAAATTTTCGGTTTTACGGGTCGGTTTTCGGTTTTGGGTTTCGGTTTTTGAACCGAACTCATAATGCAATTACACAAGTACCCATCATTCATGTATATGAGTCAAACCCTAATTCATTTTCTCTCTCTTCGTTTTCAGTCCGCCGCTCTCATTTTCCCATTCTTTCTCCCTAAAAGGTTTCTCCAGCTCTCGGCCCGGTGAGGAGGAGGGAGGAGCTCTCGACCCGGTTAGCCGTCCTCCTCCCTCCTCCTTCCTCCTCTCTCTCTCTCTCTCTCTCTCTCTCTCTCTCTCTCTTAGCTCTCTCGAGTCTCTCCATAGACCTCCCCCTCTCTCTCGGTCTCTCCAGAGCCCTCCAAAATGTAACATAACACGTTGTCGTCGCTTGCTCCGCCAATAGGGTCCCCGGAGGGATCGGCTGCGAAGGCGCCGGGGGCGGCTGACGTGAAGGCGTCGGATAAGGCGAGCGCGTCGGCGGGGATTAGGCCGGTGGGGGTGGTCACGGCGGCGCTGGCAGCAGTGTGCCTCTTGTGAGTCGGTTGTGGTGTGTCCTGCTCGAGTGTTTTATTTGTTTTGTTTTTTACTTTTGTTCCATCTACTATTATGATTCATGGAGCCATGTGCCTGTTATCATAACTAGATCAACCTACATCTCCTCTAAGACAGATCTAAACAAGCAAAAAAAATTCCAATTGGATTTTTTTTTGCTTCTACTCCGGACAAGACTTTGATTTTGTGATTTTTTTTAATTTTTGTTTTTTAATTTTTGATGATTTATAATTTTAATTTGTAAAGTTGTTTAGTATGAAATATAAATGTATAATGTTATGTAAACTATGAAGTTGTATTTACATTTGTGTTGGTAATTTGAATGTTGATAATATTTTGACATTTTAACGATCATGTGATTGTCATTTGATGAAAAGCTTGCTGTGTAAATTTATAGATAGTGTGAGCTACTTTTAGTAGTTATTTTTTGGCAAATAATTTTTTTTAAAAAGGATTTTGAAGAGATTTTATAAAAATCCAACCCATCAATAAATTCGGCCCAACCAAAAAAAACCGAACCGAACCGAAATTTTATATGGTGCGGTTCGGTTCGGTTCCTGTGAAAAATCGGTTCGGTTCGGTTGGTTATAAAACCGGTTCGGTTTTATTCGGTTGTTCTAAAATCGGTTCGGTTTGGACCGAACCGAACCGATGCTCACCCCTACCAACTGGGTCCCATGATGTTGGTTAAGTTGACCAAATTATTTTTTACAAATTACAAAATATAAGTAAAAACATCGTATAAAAATTATATATATCTACATGGAGGTATTTGGATGCACTACATGTCTACAAGATTTGGGTTTGATTCGGGCTAGTTTAGTGCAACCGGACCTCCTAAAAAGTCAAAAGCTTCTAAAATTAATTATTTAAGCCAATTATATGGTTTAAGCCACAGTTTGACTTATTTCCATACAAGGGACATAAATATGCCTATCTACCAGGCTAATATGCTAGTCATGGCACACGACTATACTAGCCATGCCAAAAAATTTAGTCAACATGCATCTCAAAACTCAATCATGACTAAAGCTATATATATAGATAATAAATATTATTTAAAAACCCAAAAATTACTATTTAGGTCAAATAATTAAATTAAAAAAACTAAAAATAAAAATAATAAATCTACTAGTTTACAGTAATCTCATCATATTTAACCTTATTCAAAAAATGGAAAACTATATCACTTTGTCACGACCCGCACCCGCTTTTTGGATATAAAGCGTGTCCAAGTCCAGCCTACGCCGCAGTGTCGGCGGTAGAACGCTGTCTATACTCACAAGTCACTGAATTTATAATCACGGAGAAATCTATATCTCATCCACAGAATAATCAAAACACAATCAAGATCATTGAATATCCATGAAACTAAGCAATGATGAATATAAACTGAATGTATCCAAAATCAATGTCACGTCCGGTGGACACAAATCCACTACCAATAGACGAAAAATAGAGAAATACAAGAAATAACTAACTGAGTACCACCTGCTAACCAAGCAACCTCCAACTGCAAAGTACTGCGGTCTAATGCTAACTCAAATCCGTTCACATGCTCCTGACTCAAACTCGGCTAACCTGAAGAGATCATCAGGTCCTCAGAGGACTAGGAAGATACATAAAAATGAGCCTTTCTAACAGTTTATTATGCATGAAGAAAATACAGAATAAACAAGTAAAACTGAGCAATGAATAAACACGAATATGTACACTGTCTACACATAAATGAACTGCTGAAGAAGAACAAGAGGACACGATATCACGATGTCAACGGATAACTAAATCGAATACTCAAACCCTCGTCCCTAGTGTGGACTCGCAGGTTTGAACTACTAACCCTCGCCCCTAGTGTGGACTCGCAGGTTAGCATCACCCTCACCCCTAGTGTGGACTCGCAGGTGTGAACCATATACTACTAACCCTCGTCCCTAGTGTGGACTCGCAGGCTAGTATCACCCTCGTCCCTAGTGTGGACTCGCAGGTGTAGACCAATAACTACTAACCCTCGTCCCTAGTGTGGACACGCAGGTTAGCTTCAAGGTTTCAAGACACGAAGGTAAAAGCAGTTCAGTTCACAACTCACGACACGACTCGATCAAGGCTCAAATGAATACATCTAATGTCATGACCCGCACCCGTTTTTTTTTAACGGATACGAGACGTGTCCAAGCCAGCCTACGCCGTAGTGTCGGCGGTAGAACGCTGTCACGGCCATGAAGATCAAAATCACAAATAATGCTCATTCACATAATTAATTTAATTTACAATGACCACAAGTTTTACATTTGTAGAAAAATATAAACTTGTACAAATAAATGAATGACTACAACTCAACTATCTAGCTAGTCTCTAGGCTTTGTCTGCAAGTATTCCTGTCACGCCCCAGAACCAGAATACTGGAGAGCGGGGGAGTGACTCAGCCAGCTACGTATTACGGGTAGATGAATACCGTATAATACGATCAATGCTGTCTAACCAGACGAGGGGGTGCATACTACATAAAAGTCTTACTATGGTCATTTCACATCTATTGTCTCAATCATTCAAACAAGGAACAGAAATAGAGAACACGTAAGATAAAGCAGTAAGGCGTCCCAAACGCTTTGTCAAAATGTTATTGACATCTGGCTTTACAAAACATAGCCAGATGATGTAGTAAGGTATACACAATTGTTATCAGCTGCAGTCTGACTTTAGTTATAATTATGTAAAAAGTAAGTACAAGACAATCCGACTAACATGTCGGTGCCAAACGGTAAAGTATAAAGTATTTAACAAAACGAGCGGGGAAGTAAGAATACCCACTCGAGTCCTCCTGCGATCATCCTTCTAGTGTTGACCATCTTAGAGGTAGAAGTAAGCTGGATCCTCGGGGACTGGCTCTAAATCTGGCCATGCAAAACCAGAGAGGTTAGACCTCTAATAGCAAGTACCACATGGGAGGATGATATGAAGGACTAAACCAGTAAGTAAGAGAATATAATAATAGATCTCTGCTTGCTACTAGAACTCACATCACATCAAGACACTTCGAACCAACCTCCAACCAAACAAGGACAGAAGTTGGCCCGTCATGTCCTGACATTCTGATCATCCCAGTTAGGTAACAGAGTACAGTGCACAAACAAATCATCTTGAACGGCCAAATCAACTCCTACGGCTTGCTATTATGAGTTCCAAGTTATCCTGGAATAATGCAATTAGAGATTCCTCAGTTCTTACTATGTGCAAGCAAGGCTAGTCTATCCAGTCAATCATGTGCGCCATACATGAGTTAGACGAGTCCTAGCAGGACGCCCGTCAATATACAATATACAATAATAATAAAAGCAGATACTGTTCCCTGCCCGTGTGGCAGATTTACAGTATCTGTGGGAACCAGCCGGCCCGTCGGGTACTACTTGTCCCAAAGGGGCTGCCATGTAAGAACTCGGAAATCCATTCTCTCCATGCAATCATTATTTTATTTAACTTAATAGTCCCTACGTGGAGTGAAATCCCATGCCGTAGATCATGGTCATTCAAATGAGTACTTTCGTACGGGGTACGATATGCACAACTCTACAACGATACCAGTGCGGTTAGGTTGCAGGTCTTACATAGCGTAATGCAACAATCAAATCTAACCACGGTAATCATGCCTTGACCATAAAGTACACATACTTCTTTCGTAGAAAAATAACTAAATAATTAAATAAATAATTTGAAGCCTGCATGTGCCTGTATGTCAATATTCGAGATTAGCCAGTCGATTACAATAGTTTATTTCATGAACGTGTCTTATTCATTTAATTCAATAAGACGACTAGCCAGCCTCTTTAGTTCCAACTAGGAACGCATGATCAATTTTAGTCAAGCTAACAATTATTTATCAATGGTGACAATGCATGATCAATTATTAATCAAGATAACAATCAATGTTAATTACTGCCAAATTCGGGAAATAAAAATTTATTTCAATCGTGTCAATCAAATCATAATTTACCAAGTTCATGACAAAAGGCGTAAGGATATAAAATGGACGTAAAATATCTAATAAAATATCAATATTCAGGGCTATAGAATAGTCATGCGGCTAAGTCTAATGCGGCCAGGATGGATCTTATGCGGCTGGGGAGTAGGACTCCCATGCGGCAAGCGGAAGGGATGTTCCATGCGGCTAGGATGAATTGGGCTCATGCGGCCGAAAAAGACAAGACACATGCGGTCAGCGGAAAGGGTGCTCATGCGGCTGGCGGTAAATGAGTCCATGCGGCTCAACCAAGTCGAACCCCATGCGGCCGGGTCAAGGAGATTGCTTATGCGGCTGGCGGGGGGGAGGGGGGGGGAAGTTCATGCGGTTTATAAGGTCCAGGACCTCATACGGCCAGCGGGTGAGTCAGGTTCATGCGGCTGGATTTGGAGAGAAATCCGTACGGTCAAGAAAGACGGGGGCGCATATGCGGTTAAGTAGGAAAAGTCCATGCGGCTAGGAGAACTCGCTATGCGGCTGGGCTCAAATGAGTCTCATGCGGCCGGGTAGAAACTTTCCATGCGGCTGAGAAGGAAACAACCCATGCGGCTGGGAATCACTTGCCGCATGAATTATTCATGCGGTCAAGTCAAGTACTGTTCTTCTTCTCTAAGTTTCAGAGAAGAAGAACACCATAAATCCAAGCTTCAAAGTCCCATAAAACCTTCATCCAGAGTCCAAATTCGAACTTCCTTAGGTCAAAATTGGGTAGAATGAAATTCTCTACAACATGGAACCATCAAAACTTGAAGATAACAAAGTTTACTCGATCAAAACCTAAGAAATCCGAAAAATGTTAACAAACTTAGATCTACAACAAATTAGCCATGGAATTTAAAAATGCTAAGTACTAAAGAGACTTAGAATCAAATAAGGAGGATGATAGAACAATAAAAATGGGGATCCATCAAGAAGCAAGTTGGCACTTGCCTACGGTTTGGTAGGTGGAAAGAGTAATGAAGAAGAAGAAGAGGAGTAATGGTGAGAATGAGTAATGAGGAGAGAGAATGGTGAGGGTGGCTTTAAATATGGAAGGGGTAGTAGGTGGGAGTTGGGCCGGGTCCAATGGGTCCAATGGGTCGGGTTGCACGGGTTCAACAAGGCTAACCCGAAAGTATGACTAAAGCAGGAAATAAAATACATGTAATAAAATTACAGGAAGAAATATAGAAATAAAATTGTAGGAAATAAATTAACATAAAAATTAAAAGAGCAGCTAATTAATTAACATGAAAATTTAAAGAGCAGATAATAGAATTACAGAAAAATAAAGTACGGAAAATAAAATACAGATAATTAATTAACATGAAGTTATTAAGAATTTAAATACAGGATACTACATGATAAATGCTAAATACATTCAGGCAATATACGTATTCTGGGAACGGGGAGTGACATCTCTACCCTCCTTAGAAAAATTCCGTCCTCGGAATTTCAAATCCAAGCAGGATAGAAACATCGGGGCTAAACTAATCTAAGTACAAGCAATTCAATGAAGCAATCCTTTTACAATATCCATAGCAAGTAACATATATGTAAATCCATCAATCTACGATATCAAGCAATTCTACCCATAAGGTGATAAGCATGAGGAATCAGGACAATCAAGGTATACAGAAAAAGATATACCTTGTGAGTCAAACAGGTGTGGATACTGTGATCGAATATCATCTTCACGTTCCCACGTTGACTCTCCCAAGGATTGATGACCCCAAGCAACACGGACAAGACTAATTGTTCCGTTCTTGAGTATCTTCTCTCTTCGATCCAAGATGGACACAGGCTGCTCCTCGTAAGACAGGTTGGTACCAACAACCAGCTCAGAATGATCGAGGATATGGCTTGGGTCCGATACATACCTCCGTAATTGAGATACATGAAACACGTCATGCACCTCTCGTAACGAAGGTGGGAGTGATAAACGATAAGCAACATCGCCTATCCGATCAAGGATAACAAATGGGCCCACGTACCGCGGACTCAGTTTCCCGCGAACGCCAAATCTAATGACCCTACGAGTAGGTGAGATCCGTAAAAATATGTGGTCCCCAACAGAGAACTCTAACGGCCTATGATGCTGGTCCGCCCAATGACGATGCCGGTCCTGCGCAACTCGAAGTCGCTCTCTAATTCCCTTAACCAATTCAACCGTCTGAACAATCATTTCTGGACCTAACATCTTCCTCTCTCCGATATCATCCCATGCTAGTGGCGACCTGCACTTCTTACCATATAATGCCTCAAATGGCGCAATCTGGATACTGGCTTGATAACTGTTGTTGTATGAAAACTCAACTAAGTGCAGGTAGCTTTCCCAAGATCCTCCAAAATCTAGGGTGCAAGCTCGTAACATGTCTTCCAAAGTCTGAATTGTCCTTTCTGATTGCCCGTCCGTCTGTGGGTGGTAAGCCGTGCTAAATCTTAACTTGGTACCCAGACTATGATGCAAGCTCTTCCAGAAATGTGATGTAAAACAGGTATCTCTGTCGGACACAATACTGACAGGGACTCCATGCTGCCTGACTATCTGTTGCATATACAACTCTGCCAACTTTTCTGTAGATTGCCCTACTCTGAAAGGGAGAAAATGTGCTACCTTTGTAAGCCAATCCACTATCATCCAAATAGCATCTTTATCACTTGGTGATCTCGGTAAACCGGTCACAAAGTCTATTGTAATATGTTTCTATTTCCATTCCGGAATAGGAAGCGGTTGTAATAATCCAGCTGGCCTCTGTTGTTCTGCCTTCACTTGCTGACATACCAAGCAACGGAAAACAAATCTAGCTATCTCCTTCTTCATCCTGTTCCACCAGAAGTGCTGCTTGATATCTTGGTACATCTTGGTCCCTCCAGGGTGTATAGAATACTGGAAACTGTGAGCTTCTGCCATAACCTCCTGTCTGATATCTCCACTAGGAACATATAGGCGTGACCCAAACCTAAGTGTACCATCTTCATGGATTTGCATCTCCTTTCTGAGTCTTGACTCACATTCTGTCCTAAGCTTCTGAATCCTTGGGTCCTGTGCCTGAGCTGCCTTGATCCTGTCTATCAAGTCAGATTGAACTTGTAGACTCGCCAGAATTCCTATATCATTAGGAAGTATAACTTCGATGCCCATCTCCTGAAGGTCTTCTAAGATGTGCTTCTGCGTTGTCAACATAAATGCGTCACCTCTTCTGCTGAGAGCGTCTGCTACCACATTCGCCTTGTCTGGATGATACTGGAGCTCCACATCATAATCCTTGATCAACTCCAACCATCTTCTCTGCCTCATGTTCAGCTCCTTCTGAGTAAAGATGTACTTCAGACTTTTGTGGTCTGTGTACATGTCCACTCGATCACCATATAAGTAATGCCTCCATAGCTTCAAAGCAAATACTACTGCTGCCAACTCCAAGTCATGAGTCGAGTAATTCTTCTCGTGGTCTCGAAGTTGCCTAGATGCATATGCTATCACCTTCCCATGTTGCATAAGGACACATCCAAGTCCTTTACCTGACGCATCACAATATACAGTAAAACCTCCGGGTCCCACTGGCAATGTAAGAATAGGCGCTGATATCAACCTCTGCTTCAGATTCTCAAATGATGCCTGGCATTCTACAGACCAAACGAATGGTACATCCTTCCGTGTCAAGCGGGTCATAGGTGCTGAAAGCCTTGCAAAATCTGACACAAACCTTCTGTAATATCCTGCTAATCCCAAGAAACTCCTTACATCAGCTACGGTCTTGGGTACTGGCCAACTCTTCACTGCTTCTACCTTCTTGGGATCCACTGCTACTCCAGTTCCTGATACAATATGACCCAAAAATGAAATGTGGTCCATCCAGAACTCACACTTGCTGAGCTTGGCATACAACTGGTTCTCTCTCAGAACCTGCAACACTTTTCTGAGGTGGTCTTCATGCTCCTCTTCACTAGCAAAGTACACAAGAATATCGTCGAGAAACACTACGACAAACTGATCTAAATACGGCATAAAGATACGATTCATCAAATCCATGAATATTGCTAGAGCATTGGTCAAACCAAACGGTATTACTAAGAATTCATAATGCCCATACTTCGACCTGAATGCTGTCTTGGGAATATCCTCCTTCCGAACCCTCACCTGATGATACCCTGAACGAAGATCTATCTTAGAGAAAACTCTAGCCTTGCTCAACTGATCAAATAAGTCGTCGATCCTGGGTAATGGGTACTTGTTCTTTACTGTTGCCGCATTTAGCTTCCTGTAATCGATGCACAATCTGGATGACCCATCCTTCTTTCCCACAAGTACCACTGGTGCTGCCCATGGTGACACGCTAGCTTGGATGAACTTCTTCTCCTTCAATTCCTCTATGTGCTGATACACCTTGGCCTGCTCTGAATCCGCCATTTTGTAAACCCGATCTGATATTGGTTTAGTTCCTGGTGCCAATTCTATACTGAACTCAATATCTCTAACCGGTGGGAGACCTGGAAGTTCTTCAGGAAATATGTCTAGAAATTCTTCAACTACCTTCGGAACTTGAACTTCTTCCATTGCCGTCACTACTCCCTGTTCTTGTTGAGTTGCCACTGATCTGACTAAGGTGAACCGCTTCATGCCTGGAATATCAAAAGATACACTCCCTCTACGACAATCTATTGTCGCATGACTGTCTTTCAGCCAGTCCATGCCTAAGATAACGTCGAAATTTCCAACAGGAAATTCTATCAACTGGGCGGGTAAGGAATGCCCGCAAACTACAATACTACACGCTAGAATAACTCTACTAACTCCTAGGAGCCCATTACCAGTGAGTATATTCAACCTCCCTGACAATGCCTCGAATTTTATTCTTAGCCGTGTTGCAAATTGTGCAGATATAAATGAGTGGGATGCTCCCGAATCAAACAATGCTACTGCGGGATAAGAGGCGACGAGAATGTTACCTGCCACAACATCTTCCGATGCCAATGCCTCTTCCAAGGACAGAGTGAATGCCTGCCCTCGACCTCCTTGTTGGTTTCCATGCTATGGCCTAGCCTGGTGCTACTGCTGGCCCCTGCCTTGATGATGCTGGGGTGGTCTAAGCTGGTGTTGCTGCATCGGCGGTCCCTGCTGCCGAAACATCTGAGTCTGCGGCATTAACGGGCGTTGTGCCAACGACCTTACTGCCATCGCTGGTCCTCGATACTGGCCTGCCCCTGGTGCTGGCAGAGCAGGAAACTGCTGTCCTGGTCCTCCTGTCCTCGAATTCATGGGACATGTGGTAACCCGATGGTCTGCATTTCCACATATCAGACACAGTCCGTTCAATGTCCGACACATATCTCTAGTGTGTCCCATCTTCCCACAATAAGTGTAGCCCGTCGGGGGTTGCTGGTTCTTCCTCTGTTGCTGTTGCTGCTGCTGCCTGGGTGGTGCTGACCCTCGTATCGCCACATCGTGGATACGAATGCCAGCGGATGATGCTGTTGTTCGGGGCGCTGCTCCCCTTGTAGAAGCATGAAAAAGAAGGGATCTTTCTTTTAATCTCACATCGGAAAGGAGAAGAAGAGAGCTCTCATTTCACTCTATATATAGAGCCCTCTTGCCTCCTTTGAAAAGGGGACCAAAAGAATAAATAAAGAAAAAGGAGCCCGTTATCCAGGGAGCCCGTTCGAGCCACAAGTTGCAGTTGTTCTTCTCTTCTTCTGGGTCGGCTGTAAGCTCTTCACTTGCTGTCATGGCGAGGATAATTTGGACTCTGAGTACTATGCGCCCCACGGGCTGGTACGAAGAAGTCCAAGGCGGCACGGGCCATGCGTCACAAACGTGCTATGCCAACAGTAAACCAGAAGCATGCGTTCACAATCATGCGCGCTGCTGATGGTAAGCTGTATAAGGTCGACTCAGGTGCTGCTGCGCCAGAAATGAGCCGACCTTCAAAGTCCTTGTCTCACTTGGGCGCATCTAATGCGTTCACAACCAAGTCGAGCAAGGCAAACCCAGTGGTCTTGAACTCCCGCGCCTCCTCTGGTTGTGCGTCTGAGGTTCGTTCAAGTCACTTTAAATGTTGTTCCCCCACTGCTGATCGGGAGATCAGGGGGTGCAGCATTCACTTGACCACCCCGGTGCTTGGCTTTGCCATGCGCCTTGAAGGGGGTGCAAAGGTGGCACTCTCACTTGACCACCCCGGCGCTTGGCTTTGCCATGCGCCTTGAAGGGGGTACGAAGGTGGCGCTCTCACTTGACCACCCCGGCGCTTGGCCTTGCCATGCGCCTGAAGGGGGTACGAAGGTGGCACTCTCCTCCAACGATCTGCGCAACGTGATCACTCACAAAGGCCGATCAGGAGAGACGACCAACAAGCATAATACGCCCCTCACAGGGCACACTTGTGCTACGGTCGCCATCAACTGCTGCTACCGTAAGACAGTGGCTCCACCACCAAGACAGTCTGTGTTCAAACAGTTGCAACATGTTGTACCTGTCTTCCAGCGCATCACTCCATCCCGTCAGAGTGAATCACTTCCTCGTCAACACACAGGCGCATCTGCCAGCCTGGGGCTCTTCCATCATAATGAGCCTTAGGCACATCTATGTCCATTCCAACTCGGCGAATCTTAGTCTTCTGAAGGAGTTCACCGTCAAAGCTTCTTCGAACAAAGAGAGTCATCATCCACAGTACAACGTCTTGCCAAGGAGGAGGATCAGTCGAATCCATCTTTGTCGAGAAGTCAAAGGGAGAGACAACAAAACTCTCTCAAACTGTTGCTATTCATAGGCCAGGGCAAATCAAACCCATGCGCCAAGTGGCAACCTTCCCGAAGTCGGTGCAATGAACTTGTATTTATGATGAATGAACTCGCCTCCTTCGAATTCAGCTAAGTCGGAGAGCCATCAAAGCTCCGAAGAACTCAATAGCCGGACCAATGGAGATACGCCATGCAAGAGACGGCGCCGGTCAGACAGCGCATCACACGGACGCGCCCTTCAGCATCAGGCGCATCACATTGACGCACCCTACAGTACCCGGCACATCACAGAGGATGCGCCCTCACATCTCCATGCCAAGTGGAACACCAACCAATGTGCCCACTCAGCTGTCCATCGAACATCACAAATATTAAATGCTGAACTGACACCAGAGTTGGCAGCACGCTTCCCAATGTCTGAACGGTTGACAGCTTTTTCAGAGAACGAAGCGTCGGCAACGTCAGCATCATCATGACTTTATTCCGACGGCTACTGCCACGTGGCCACCCGCATGCGCCTCTACGGCCATGCGTCCAAACCCGCATGCGCCTCTACGGCCATGCGTCCAAACCAGCATGCGCCTCAAAAGCCATGCGCCTCAGACCCTTCACTGATCCCTAAAGACAGAAAAAGAGTCTCCGGTTGAAGCTTTGCATGCGCCTCAAAAGCCATGCGCTCCAGACTGATCTCTGATCCCGAAAGACAGAAGGAAGGTCACCTGCATGCGCCTCAAAAGCCATGCGCCCTAAATGGTTTATAACTCCTAAAGGTTATGAGCCGCAGTCTCCTCCTGCGCCCAGATCCAAGGCGCAGCTCACCAGATCACTGCCCCCCCAAATCCGAGATCTTCGAGCCATGGGTCGATGACACGTGTCCTTTGACTCAACTCGTCCAAGATTTCAGCAACGGAAAGATCTTCTCCTCTGCTACGTGCCGGCTCACAACAGCAGCATGAAGAAGTCAACCCCTCGATCAGGGCGCAGCATCCATGCGCCCCCATCAGCAACTTCCACGTGGCGTCCCCACACACCGGCGCATCCTACATGCACGCATGAGCAGCCAGCCTGCAAAACTATAAATAGAAGGATCATTTCCTTCTCACCGACGGACAACACACAGAATCCACAACGAACATACGAGGAATCACCAGAGAGGCAGATACAGACACTCAACGTCTTCCTCCTCTCAGCAAGCTCCAGCACCCAGAGCAATCCACACCTTCAGAGAACAGATAACCATCGTCAGCCGGTCAACGGAGTCAACGCATTACCACTCGCTCCATTGGCACTAAGGACCCAGCTTAAACAAAAGTGTACTCCTAGGACTATATCTAAGTCCTATATTTGTAACACTGTTCTGTTTGTATTAAAGTTTTCAATCAAACAATTTTAATGGCAAACAAGCTGGCGACTCTGCTGGGGACTTCTTTCTCCTCTTCCGAGAAAGTCGTGTCACAGGCCGACGACGTGAAGGTGGGCTCCTCCCACAAGACGCTGGTAGTGCGCCTCAATCAACAGGCGTACGAGGAGTTCATTTCTGAAGGAAGTGCGAGTCCTTCGAAGCGGCTACCAAAGCCGAAGAAGATCCGCACGGCCTGGGTGCGCAAAGTCGACGCCTCGGGCACCACCACTGAAGGGGATGCAGCAATCCAGCCTTCCCTTCCTGCTGACGTTCTCAGCAACCAAGGTGCGCCCGCCGATGCAGCGCATCTCTTGGGGAAGCGTGCGGCCGACCACGTTCCCCAGCCATCTCCCTCTCAGGCGAGGAAGATACGTCGACGGAGCAGGGGCGCAGCCAATGCCCTGCGCATCACCTCTGATGCGTCACAAAAAGCCTCTGTCTTTGACAGACTCACTTGCTGTAATGGCGAAGAGAATTTGGATTCTGAGTATTATGCACCCCAGTGGGCTGGTACGAAGAAATCCAAGGCGGCACGGGCCATGCGCCACAAACGTGCTATGCCAGCAGCCGGCCAGAGGCACGCGCTCGTCATCACGCGCGCTGCCGATGGCAAGCTGTACAAGGTTGACTCAAGTTCTTCTGCACTAACAACGAGTCGATCTTCAAAGCCCTCGTCTCGCTTGGACGCATCTACTGCGTGCACAACCAAGTCGAGAGAGGCAAACTCAGTGGTCTTGAACTCCCGCGCCTCCTCTGGTTGTGCGTTTGAGGTCCGTTCAAGTCACTTCAAATGTTGTGGTTCCTCCACTACTGATCGTGATGCCTGCTTGGTATTAGATCAGGGGGCGCAGCACTCACCTGACCACCCCGGCGTTTGGCCTTGCCATACGTCTGAAGGGGGTGTGAAGGCACCACTCTCCTCCAACAACCTGCGCAACGTGATCACTCACAAGCGCCGGTCAGGAGAGTCGACCAACAAGCACGATGCGCCTCTTACGGGGCATACTTGTGCGGTGGTCACCATCAACTGCTGTTGCAAGACGGTAGCTCCACTAAGACAGTCGGTCTTCCAACGACTGCAATCATCGATACCTCGCCGACGTCGTCTTGGCGCGAAGGTGTCAGCTGAAGAGGAGCCAAAGGTCGCTTCATGCAACGTGGTCTCCAACTCCTCATCAATCCGGAAGACGACTGCCAATTCCTCGTCTTCATCCAAAAGCCAGCCGAGGAAAACCAAGGCAGCTATCTCGTCCTCTGGAGTGTTTGAAGGCACTCGGTCGAGGAAGAAGTCCTTGGAGGAAGCTGGGGGTAGCCAGACCCTTGTTGAGCCTCCTTCCGAAGACGAAGATGTCCAAAGCACAGTTGCGGCGGATCTTCATCATCAAGGCGAGATTACTCTCCCTGAAGCCCCTCAAAATGAGGATGTCCTCCAGGACACTGCTGGGGGTAGTTCTGGAAACGAAGAGGTCCTTCAAGAGAAGATGAACTCCAGAATGCGGCTGGGGGTGTAACTCCCCCGCATGAGAGTGAGGCCGAAAGCGAAGCCTCAACCCATCTATCCACTCCTGGCCGTGTCAGGACAGTGTACATGGCTGGGGATGATGTCGAGTCTGATGCGCCATCACCAGCGCATAGACTCATTAGAGGGAGGTCTCAAAACCCTCTCCGCCTCAATGTAAGCACTGACTCAAGCAGTGTTTGAGATGCGGTCGGCCTTGGTCAGGACACCTTCAACTGGTCCTGACCCAGGAGCTAATGGGGAGTCGAGTGTGCCCCTCCAACGGGTGCCCTCGGATACAGAAGCACCTCGGACCTCGGAGCCCTCAAACGCTCCAATCCAGATGGTACCTCCTTCCCCGACTCCTAGCTCTACGGAGGATGTGGTCGAAATGATCAAAGACCTGCGGGAGCGCTTCGAGTCCAAGAACAGGTAAGAGAAACGCCAGAAGATGGGCATTCCCCAGCCTTATCCCCTCGAGTGGAACAAGGTGGTTTATCCCCCAAAGTATAAGCCGCAAACACTCACCCCATACGACGGAAAGGACTCTCCGCGACGGTACCTGACGTACTTCCAGTCACAGACAGGGCATCTTCCGAAGGAGGATGCGCTCCTCACCAGCATCTTCGTCGGGGCCCTGAAAGGAGTGGCGTATGACTGGTACTGCAGCCTCCCCGACAATTCCATATCGTCCTTCGACGACCTGACACGCCTCTTCCTCGACCGCTTCTACGACGGCGGGAAGGACATGACGATGGCGTCTCTCATAGAGATACGTCAGAAAGAGAAGAAAACGGTTCGGGCGTTCATCGAACGCTTCCGACAGGCTTGCTTCAGGCTACCTCCAGGCATGCCAGAACATGCGCTCCTCTCCGCTTGCAGCATGAACATGTTGCCTGCAGTAAAGCTCTGGCTTAACTCTACTCCCCCTCCTGACTGGAGCTCCCTGATCATCGAAGCTGAAGCTGCAGAAAAGAAGGCGGCCAATGCACGTCTTCTGGATGTCAGCTTCCCCGCCTTTGACGATAAGGGGAAAAAGTCCGCAGTTAACAGCTCCGAACGAGAAGCAAAGGGGAAACAGGCATTGACTGTCAATGCCTCAAAAGGCGCATCTGCGCCTACTCGGAAGCCTCCACTGGCACCGAGACCCAAGGAGGTTTATTCATTCAATGATGATGACACCCTGCAACTTTTTGAGATACTGAAGCAGGGTGACAAGATCAAGCTACCGGACCCAAAGCGGCCCGATGAAGTTGGAAAAGTGGACAACCCAAGGTACTGCCACTACCATCGGTTTGTCGGACACCTGACCAAGGACTGCTACGTCCTCAAGAATTACATCCAGCGCATGATCAATACGAATGTAATCTCCGTCGACTATGAAGAGAAGACGGTGTCGGCCAATCTGGTTTCGCTTCAGTTCGGCACCTTGCCGCCAACTACCACACAAGATGGCGTCGTCCCCATTCCTAAGGCGACAACGGAGGTGGTAAACTTACCACCTACTCGTGACAATGTGAGTGGACTCACCCCGCTCACCACATCTCGAGGAGAGGTCCTCTGGGTTCACCCCGACCTCGTCTCCGAGGTGACTCAACCGGAGGTACGCCCTACCTCCAAATTAAAAGGCAGGAAGATCAAGTCTTGTCGCACAGTCTCTTCTTCAACAGAAGAGGCACTTCCAGTGCAAACACATGCACAACAGAACTCCCAGTCCGGCGAAGCCGCCGTCGAGGTGGTGCCTCCTAGCACCATCCCTGAGGAGGGTCCATCTAAGCCCTCAGCAGCCAATAAGCAGAAGCAGGTGGAGGCCCGTTTTGACAGACCTCTACGGAAGGAGAATGCTTCGGGGCTGTCCAAGCCTCACAACTTCGATATTCTGGCACAATTAGCCAGTACACCTGCGCGCCTGTCTTTGTTCAAGCTCCTGCGTCTTTCTAAGGATTCCCGAGAAGCTCTCTGCGAAGCTCTGAAGGACGCTGAATCCTTTCTCAGTCAGGTCAAGCAGCCTGAAGACCTTCCAACTACTTGTGCGCACTGTCATTGTGCGGATGAAGTTATCCCAAACATAACTTTCACCCAACAAGACATGCTGCTCAAGCATCATCGACATAACCGACCGCTGTATTATACAGGGTACATTGGCTCGGTCAAGGTGAGCCGGATTCAGATCGATCCTGGGTCTTTCCTAAGCATCATTCCGAAGGCGCTGCTATCTAAGCTGCGGATCCCGATGTACCGGCTGGCGCCCTCCAATACAACCATCAGTGGCTTCAATGCTAGCAAGAGCGAGCCATTGGGCAAGATCCGACTGAAGTGTCACATTGGCAGCCTCAAAACTGAGGTAACTTGTTATGTAGTAGATGCCGAGGTCAACTACAACATCCTGCTCGGTCGACCATGGCTGCATGAGTACATGGTGGTGTCCTCCACGCTCTACCAGTGCATAAAGTATGTATCCACCAATGGCGTCATCTTGACGGAGTTTGCAGACATCGATCCTTTCAAAGGGATTGAAGCCTACTTTACCGATTCCGACTTGTACAAGCCCATTGACGAGGAGGAAGCCAACGACGCTGATGATGAGGCAGAGACGGCAACAGAGCCGGATATGGAGCCTGAGACGACTCCCGACGCCCCCTTGAAAATCCGACTGAAGGGGAAACCACCCCAGAAGGCGCCTCCAATGAGCATCAAGCTATCAGGGAAAGCGCCGGCTCGCGAAGCACCCCTGAAGATACGCCTCAAGGGAAAGCCACCTCAAACATCGGCTCCCCTGGTGGCAAAATTATAAGGGAAGGCACCACTCACCGGAGGCACAACCGAGGCACCTCTCAAGGTGCGTCTCAAGGGCAAGCCGCCGCAGTCATCCAAGGTGTCAGAGAAGGCTCATACAACCCTCTCAGACCCCAAAGCTGTGTTAGACTCTCCTAGTCCGCCCCCAGTTCTTACAGACGAGGAGCTTGGTGATTATATCTCGACTGACGTAGAGGCACCCTCCTTTGACAATATAATCCCACGAGATAAGATCTCGTACTTTATCAATAATAGAGTGTCTTTTAATTATTCTTGTCTTCCACACTGGAATGCCATGTATACATTAGACAACGCTCTATGGTCGTTGCAAACACAAGTAACGACCGTCTACCATAATCAAATAGTTCCGTCTCAAGGAGTCTTCATAGTCCCTCCACGGAGCCGAGACCAAGGCACCATCATCTCGGGCAAAATCGAGCGTCGTCGGAACCTCCCGTCAATCGAGCCCGAACCTGATACCGTGGAGCTATGAGGATACGCCGGGACTCGATCCACAGATCGCAATGCATAGGTTGAACATCTTACCTGATGCTAAACCTATCAAACAACAGCAGCGACGCTTCCGTCCGGACATCATGAATGCCATCGATCAGGAGGTAGACAAACTCTTGACTAGCAGCTTCATCCGTGAGGAACAACACCCGGATTGGGTAGCCAACATCGTTCCTGTCACCAAGAAGAACGGGAAGATACGAGTCTGTATCGACTTCAGGGATCTCAACTCTGCTTGCCCGAAGGACGAATTCTCGCTTCCAATCACTGATGTGATGATCGACAACACATGTGGCTTTGAGCGCATGTCCTTCATGGACGGGTATTCAGGCTACAATCAAATCAAGATATTCCCCGATGACGCAAGACACACGTCGTTCAGGACTCCAAAGGGTGTTTTCTGCTACACAGTAATGCCCTTCGGCTTGAAGAACGCCGGTGCGACATACCAGCGAGCTATGAGCACCATCTTCCATCAACATCTTTGCAAGACAGTCGAATGCTATGTTGATGACATCGCAGTCAAGAGCCGCCTCAAAAGAGATCACCTACAGGACCTGAAGACGGTCTTCGATCTCATGCGGGCGCATCAACTCAAAATGAACCCCGCTAAATCCTTTCTGGGGGTTTCTAGCGGCAAATTCTTGGGCTTCGTCATCACAGCGAAAGGCATTCATGTCGATCCTGAGAAGACCAAAGCCATCCTCAACATGGACCCTCCGAAGAACCTTCGAGAACTTCGGGGCCTACAGGGACGTCTGGCATATATCCGGAGGTTCATAGCAAACCTTTCCGGTAAGTGTCAACCCTTCACTCAGCTCATGAAGAAGGGAGTCTCTTATGTCTGGACAGAAGAGTGCCAGAAGGCTTTTGACGACATCAAAACCTACTTGACGAGCCCACCAGTCCTGGTAGCGCCAGTCATCGGCAAACCATTTCTCCTCTACGTTCGTGCCATGGATCATTCTCTTGGCGCTTTGCTGGCTCAAAATAGCGATACAGGCTACGAGCAAGCAATCTACTACCTCAGTCGAACACTCATTGGGGCCGAACACCGGTACAACCCCGTCGAAAAGGAGTGCTTGGCTTTGGTGTTTGCCATCCAGAAGACTCGTCATTATGTCTCGGGTCAGACAATTCATGTCATTTCCCGAGTCAATCCGCTCAGAGTCCTCATGACGAAGCCAGGATCATTGAACTCCTGGCTGACTACATGGGCGATCTTGCTAACACCGTACAACCTGGTATTTGTACCGCAAAAAGCTGTTAAGGGTCAAGCTCTGGCTGACTTTTTAGCTGCGCACCCCATCCCAGAATCCTTAAAACTCTATGAAGATATCCCGGATGAGGTCCAAGAATCCAACATCACCGAAGGAAGCTCCGTTTGGCGGATGTTCTTCGACGGCGCTTCGAGAACAGGCCCCAAAGGCCAAATCATCGCAGGAGTGGGGGTAGTCTTAGTCTCCCCCGATCAGCTGGTCATCCAGCGTGCATACTCTCTTTCGAAGCCGTGCTCCAACAACGTTGTCGAGTACAATGCACTCGTCATGGGACTCCAGCTCGCACAACAGCTGGGGGTCGACCATCTGGAAGCTTACGGCGACTCAAAACTCGTCGTAAACCAGGTTCGGGGACAATACGAAGTTCGCCATGAAGATTTAATCCCTTATCATGAAGTCGCGTTGAACATCATTTCAACCTTCACCGGGTTCTTCATCGAACATGTCCCCCGTTTACAAAACTTGGAGGCTGATGCTCTGGCCGGCCTCGCAGCCTCATTAGCAGCACACTTTGGGACTCAACACTATATCACGGTAACAGGACGAGATCTGATTTGTCCCAGAAACAACCTGTGCTTGCAAGTGGCTCACGCCATGTCGACAAACACTGGTGTTAATGTCCGAGACTGGAGGTTCTCGTTCATCGACTTCGCTGTCTACGGAATCCTTCCAGAGGACCCGAAGGAAGCCGTCTCAGTCAGGAGACGCTCTCTTCGATTCTACTACGATACGGCTACCAAAATGCTGTACCGATGCTCCTTCGATGGGCTCCTCCTTCGATGCCTGTCTAACGAAGAAGCAGCCGAAGCTCTTCAAGAAGCTCATGACGGAACTTGTAGAGCTCATCAACCCGGTCCTAAGTTGCAAGATCGACTGCGACATATGGGCTACTACTGGCCAACCATGGTTGCCGATGCTGTCGAATATGCCAAAAAGTGCCACGCGTGCCAACTTCATGCAGACTTCATACATACACCATCGGAGCCGCTACATCCTACAGTCGCCTCCTGGCCCTTTGAAGCCTGGGGCATGGACATTGTAGGGCCAATCACCCCTCCTTCATCGAGAGGACACCGTTTCATCCTGGCCATCACCGACTACTTCTCCAAATGGGCGGAAGCAGTTCCACTAGCAGAAGTAAAAAGCTCCAGGGTGGTCAGCTTTATCAAACACCATGTCATTTACCGTTTCGGAGTACCCCGGCGGATCATCCATGACAATGGTCCTCAGTTTATCAGCCACATTTTCAGCAGGTTCTGTGACAAGAATCGCATTCAGAACGTGGCCTCAACTGCCTACAATCCAGCAGCAAACGGATTGGCTGAGGCATTCAACAAGACTATCGTTAGGCTGCTCAAAAAGGTCGTGTCATCCAACAAACGCGACTGGGACGAAAAGCTGGGCGAATGCCTTTGGGCCTACCGCACAACGGTACGGACCCCAACAGACAACACTCCATTCTTCCTGGTCTACGGGAGCGAAGCAGTACTGCCTCTCGAGATACAGATACCTTTGCTCTGCGTAGCAATCACAAACGATCTCACAGAAGAGGACAATCAACGTCGTCGTCTGCGGGAACTGGAGGCACTTGACGAAAAGCGTCTCTTAGCTCAACAACGCATCGAGCTCTACCAAGCCCGTATATCACAGGCTTTCAACAAAAAGGTCAAACAGAGGACTTTCCAAGTTGGCGACCTGGTTTTAGCAGTCAGAAGACCAATGGTTTTGACCCACAAGACACCAGGAAAGTTCGAGCCCAAGTGGGAAGGACCTTTCATCATAGAGACGGTATACTCAAACGGTGCTTACCGCCTCGCCAAACCCAATGGGGACTTGTTCATGATGCCCATCAACGGCAAGTTCCTAAAGAAGTACTATTCTTGACATCCTCCAGACATGTACTTCCCCAAACAACCTCTTTTCACAAACTCATACGCCTCCGGAACCCAGCTGTTCCGTGGCATCTTCCAGTAGAAAGATAACCACGTCCATATTACCTCTGAGTTGTCTCTCTACACCCTACAAAGCAGAATCTTACACTTCATAAGCCTACTTTACCCTTCATGTTTACCACGTCCACATTACCTCTGAGTAAACATCTTGTACAAACAACCCCTGTGTTATTGTACATTGATCGCAGAACTTCCACGTCCATATAACCTCTGAGTTGTTCAGCGTATCCCCCAAGATCATTCCTACCACGTCCATAATACCTCTGAGTAGGAAGATTCTATCATCTGAACCTAATGATTGCCATGTCCACATTACCTCTGAGCAAACAAGTTGGTTCCTTCAAACCTATTATCTGTGCCTAAAAATCCAAGGTGCGCAAAAGATAATAGGTCCACATAAATCATCAAGTTCATGATATCAAAAATGAACGCATCACAAAAAAAGATTGTGTATTTCTTTATTTTCTAAAAGAGAGGGTACAGAAATACGCTATATCCCCAGCAAGAGTTGCAAAAATACAAAAAGAAGAGGCTACAATCCCTAAACATCCCCAGCGGAACTTCCATGTCCATATTACCTCTGAGTAGTTTCGCGTATCTTCTTCCAGAGTCATTCCTACCACGTTCATATTACCTCTGAGTAGGAAAGCTCTACCATCAATCCCATATTTACCACGTCCATATTACCTCTGAGTAAATATGTTGGTTCTCTCTCCCTCTCTCAACTTATTATCTGTACCTAAAACCAAGGTGCGCCATGGATGATAAGTCCACACAAATTCCCCAGTGGAAGTACCCAAACCTATCACGTCCATACTACCTCTGATAGGATTGTTACACCTAAACAGCTCTACCATTCATGCTTCTTGTTCAAAGTATTTCAAAACTTGTCCAAAAGTTTTAAAAACTTTGAAGGGGGTCTTGTAGAAGCATAAAAAAGAAGGGATCTTTCTTTTAATCCCACATCGGAAAGGAGAAGAAGAGAGCTCTCATTTCACTCTATATATAGAGCCCTCTTGCCTCCTTTGAAAAGGGGACCAAAAGAATAAATAAAGAAAAGGGAGCCCGTTATCCAGGGAGCCCGTTCGAGCCACAAGTTGCAGTTGTTCTTCTCTTCTTCTGGGTCGGCTGCAAGCTCTTCACTCGCTGTCATGGCGAGGATAATTTGGACTCTGAGTACTATGCACCCCACGGGCTGGTACGAAGAAGTCCAAGGCGGCACGGGCCATGCGCCGCAAACGTGCTATGCCAACAGTAAACCAGAAGCATGCGTTCACAATCATGCGCGCTGCTGATGGTAAGCTGTATAAGGTCGACTCAGGTGCTGCTGCGCCAGAAACGAGCCGACCTTCAAAGTCCTTGTCTCACTTGGGCGCATCTAATACGTTCACAACCAAGTCGAGCAAGGCAAACCCAGTGGTCTTGAACTCTCGCGCCTCCTCTGGTTGTGCGTCTGGGGTTCGTTCAAGTCACTTTAAATGTTGTTCCCCCACTACTGATCGGGAGATCAGGGGGTGCAGCATTCACTTGACCACCCGGCGCTTGGCTTTGCCATGCGCCTTGAAAGGGGTGCAAAGGTGGCACTCTCACTTGACCACCCCGGTGCTTGGCTTTGCCATGCGCCTTGAAGGGGGTGCGAAGGTGGCGCTCTCACTTGACCACCCCGGCGCTTGGCCTTGCCATGCGCCTGAAGGGGATGCGAAGGTGGCACTCTCCTCCAACGATCTGCGCAACGTGATCACTCACAAACGCCGATCAGGAGAGACGACCAACAAGCATAATACGCCCCTCACAGGGCACACTTGTGCTACGGTCGCCATCAACTGCTGCTACCGCAAGACAGTGGCTCCACCACCAAGACAGTCTGTGTTCAAACAGTTGCAACATGTTGTACCTGTCTTCCAGCGCATCACTCCGTCCCGTCAGAGTGAATCACTTCCTCGTCAACACACAGGCGCATCTGCCAGCCTGGGGCTCTTCCATCATAATGAGCCTTAGGCACATCTATGTCCATTCTAACTCGGCGAATCTTAGTCTTCTGAAGGAGTTCACCGTCAAAGCTTCTTCGAACAAAGAGAGTCATCATCCACAGTACAACGTCTTGCCAAGGAGGAGGATCAGTCGAATCCATCTTCGTCGAGAAGTCAAAGGGAGAGACAACAAAACTCTCTCAAACTGTTGCTATTCATAGGCCAGGGCAAATCAAACCCATGCGCCAAGTGGCAACCTTCTCGAAGTCGGTGCAATGAACTTGTATTTATGATGAATGAACTCGCCTCCTTCGAATTCAGCTAAGTCGGAGAGCCATCAAAGCTCCGAAGAACTCAATAGCCGGACCAATGGAGATACGCCATGCAAGAGATGCGCCGGTCAGACAGCGCATCACACGGACGCGCCCTTCAGCATCAGGTGCATCACATTGATGCGCCCTACAGTACCCGGCGCATCACAGAGGATGCGCCCTCACATCTCCATGCCAAGTGGAACACCAACCAATGTGCCCACTCAGCTGTCCATCGAACATCACAAACATTAAATGCTGAACTGACACCAGAGTTGGCAGCACGCTTCCCAAAGTCTGAACAGTTGACA
The DNA here is from genome assembly GCA_029216955.1 of Iris pallida. Lineage (NCBI taxonomy): Eukaryota > Viridiplantae > Streptophyta > Magnoliopsida > Asparagales > Iridaceae > Iris > Iris pallida. Next base: position 3,811,778 of record JANAVB010009800.1, read on the forward strand.
GCTTTTTCAGAGAACGAAGCGTCGGCAATGTCAGCATCATCATGACTCTATTTCGACGGCTACTGCCACGTGGCCACCCGCATGCGCCTCTACGGCCATGCGTCCAAACCCGCATGCGCCTCTACGGCCATGCATCCAAACCAGCATGCGCCTCAAAAGCCATGCGCCTCAGACCCTTCACTGATCCCTAAAGACAGAAGAAGAGTCTCCGGTTGAAGCTTTGCATGCGCCTCAAAAGCCATGCGCCCCAGACTGATCTCTGATTCCGAAAGACAGAAGGAAGGTCACCTGCATGTGCCTCAAAAGCCATGCACCCTAAATGGTTTATAACTCCTAAAGGTTATGAGCCGCAGTCTCCTCCTGCGCCCAGATCCAAGGTGCAGCTCACCAGATCACTGCCCCCCCCAAATCCGAGATCTTCGAGCCATGGGTCGATGACACATGTCCTTTGACTCAACTCGTCCAAGATTTCAGCAACGGAAAGATCTTCTCCTCTGCTACGTGCCGGCTCACAACAGCAGCATGAAGAAGTCAACCCCTCGATCAGGGCACAGCATCCATGCGCCCCCATCAGCAACTTTCACGTAGCGTCCCCACACACCGGTGCATCCTACATGCGCGCATGAGCAGCCAGCCTGCAAAACTATAAATAGAAGGATCATTTCCTTCTCACCGACGGACAACACACAGAATCCACAACGAACATACGAGGAATCACCAGAGAGGCAGATACAGACACTCAACGTCTTCCTCCTCTCAGCAAGCTCCAGCACCCAGAGCAATCCACACCTTCAGAGAACCGATAACCGTCGTCAGCCGGTCAACGGAGTCAACGCATTACCACTCGCTCCATTGGCACTAAGGACCCAGCTTAAACAAAAGTGTACTCCTAGGACTACATCTAAGTCCTACATTTGTAACACTGTTCTGTTTGTATTAAAGTTTTTAATCAAACAATTTTAATGGCAAACACCCCTCCTCATTCAATCTGACTGTGGGATCTCTTCTGACCCCCAGTCCTTGCCGCAAGCCTCTGAATGGTGATTTCATGCCTGCGGGTCGCCGTCAATATCTCATCAAAAGTCTGGTAATTGTGCCCTTCTATCAATTGCAAGAGCTCAAGATGAAACCCTTGCTGGAACCTCATAGCCCTCTGGCGCTCCGTCGCTACCATCTCTGGGGCAAACCTACTCAATCTGCAGAACTCCGCTGCATAAGCATCTACAGTCTTGCCAGCCTGTCTGAGGTTGATAAACTTCTGTTGTAGCTCAAACTGCGCCACAACTCCATAATACTTCGTCTTGAACCTTGCAGTAAAATCATCCCAAGCCACAGGACGTCTGATGCCTACTTCCTCTACTTCCCACCAATCACGTGCGAGATCCTGAAGTAACAACTTTACTAGGTCCACACGTTCTTCTGTCGGCACCATAGCGGCTGTCAGAATAGCCTCGATATCCTTAAGCCATGCATCTGCTGAGATGGCATCCTCCGTGCCTTCGAAACGGCAGGGGTTGTACTTATAAAATCGGGCTGACGCTCCTGAATCTGGCCTCGCCCCTCTTTCCAATGCCGTCTGTAATCCTTGGTTGAGTAGTACATTCTGCTCCTGCAACTGAGCGTGCATGCGCTGCTGGGCTAACATCTGGTGTTGCTGAGTGGCCATCATCCCTCTCATGATCTCTAGAAGGGCTGGTGTGTCCACTTGGGTAGGTGGAACTGTTGGTGGGGGTGGAACATCTGGATACTGCGATCCAGCTGCTGCTTCCACTATCACTTCTTCTTGGGTAGCCTCTTGAGTTAGTACCGGCTCTTATTGCTGACCAACTTGGTCAGGTTGTCCATGTTGCTGTCCAGCTCTGACAGGTGCGGACGAGGTGCCCCTAAGAAAAGGGACAAGGGAACAATCAAATGACCGGACAGGAAGGATCAATGAAGTCAAAGGATACTGGAATGTCAAGCAAGGGTTGAGAACAACGAATCATGAGATCAAGGGAGAACACATGTGATTGAGACATCCTATAAATCAAAACACCCCACAAGTCTGAAATCAGACCTGCATGGGCCACCACTAAAACCTTGTCACGTCCCAGAACCAGAATACTGGAGAGCGGGGGAGTGACTCAGCCAGCTACGTATTATGGGTAGATGAATACCGTATAATACAATCAATGCTGTCTAACCAGACGAGGGGGTGCATACTACATAAAAGTCTTACTATGGTCATTTCACATCTATTGTCTTAATCATTCAAATAAGGAACAGAAATAGAGAACACGTAAGATAAAGCAGTAAGGCGTCCCAAACGCTTTGTCAAAATGTTCTTGACATCTGGCTTTACAAAACATAGCCAGATGATGTAGTAAGGTATACACAATTGTTATCAGCTGCAGTCTGACTTTAGTTACAATTATGTAAAAAGTAAGTACAAGACAATCCGACTAACATGTCGGTGCCAAACGACAAAGTATAAAGTATTTAACAAAACGAGCGGGGAAGTAAGAAAACCCACTCGAGTCCTCCTGCGATCATCCTTCTAGTGTTGACCATCTTAGAGGTAGAAGTAAGCTGGATCCTCGGGGACTGGCTCTAAATCTGGCCATGCAAAACCAGAGAGGTTAGACCTCTAATAGCAAGTACCATAAGGGAGGACGATATGAAGGACTAAACCAGTAAGTAAGAGAATATAATAATAGATCTCTGCTTGCTACTAGAACTCACATCACATCAAGACACTTCGAACCAACCTCCCAACCAAACAAGGACAGAAGTTGGCCCGTCATGTCCTGACATTCTGATCATCCCAGTTAGGTAACAGAGTACAGTGCACAAACAAATCATCTTGAACGGCCAAATCAACTCCTACGGCTTGCTATTATGAGTTCCAAGTTATCCTGGAATAATGCAATTAGGGATTCTTCAGTTCTTACTATGTGCAAGCAAGGCTAGTCTATCCAGTCAATCATGTGCGCCATGCATGAGTTAGACGAGTCCTAGCAGGACGCCCGTCAATATACAATATACAATAATAATAAAAGCAGATACTGTTCCCTGCCCGTGTGGCAGATTTACAGTATCTGTGGGAACCAGCCGGCCCGTCGGGTACTACTTGTCCCAAGGGGGCTGCCATGTAAGAACTCGGGAATCCATTCTCTCCATGCAATCATTATTTTATTTAACTTAATAGTCCCTACGTGGAGTGAAATTCCATGCCGTGGATCATGGTCATTCAAATGAGTACTTTCGTACGGGGTACGATATGCACAACTCTACAACGATACCAGTGCGGTTAGGTTGCAGGTCTTACATAGCGTAATGCAACAATCAAATCTAACCACGGTAATCATGCCTTGACCATAAAGTACACATACTTCTTTCGTAGAAAAATAACTAAATAATTAAATAAATAATTTGAAGCCTGCATGTGCCTGTATGTCAATATTCGAGATTAGCCAGTCGATTACAATAGTTCATTTCATGAACGTGTCTCATTCATTTAATTCAATAAGACGACTAGCCAGCCTCTTTAGTTCCAACTAGGAACGCATGATCAATTTTAGTCAAGCTAACAATTATTTATCAATGGTGACAAGACATGATCAATTATTAATCAAGATAACAATCAATGTTAATTACTGCCAAATTCGGGAAATAAAAATTTATTTCAATCGTGTCAATCAAATCGTAATTTACCAAGTTCAGGACAAAAGGCGTAAGGATATAAAATGGACGTAAAATATCTAATAAAATATCAATATTCAGGGCTATAGAATAGTCATGCGGCTAAGTCTAATGCGGCCAGGATGGATCTTATGCGGCTGGGGAGTAGGACTCTCATGCGGCAAGCGGAAGGGATGTTCCATGCGGCTAGGATGAATTGGGCTCATGCGGCCGAAAAAGACAAGACACATGCGGTCAGCGGAAAGGGTGCTCATGCGGCTGGCGGTAAATGAGTCCATGCGGCTCAACCAAGTCGAACCCCATGCGGCCGGGTCAAGGAGATTGCTTATGCGGCTGGCGGGGGGAGGGAGGAAGTTCATGCGGTTTATAAGGTCCAGGACCTCATGCGGCTAGCGGGTGAGTCAGGTTCATGCGGCTGGATTTGGAGAGAAATCCGTGCGGTCAAGAAAGACGGGGGCGCATATGCGGTTAAGTGGGAAAAGTCCATGCGGCTAGGAGAACTCGCTATGCGGCTGGGCTCAAATGAGTCTCATGCGGCCGGGTAGAAACTTTCCATGCGGCTGAGAAGGAAACAACCCATGCGGCTGGGAATCACTTGCCGCATGAATTATTCATGCGGTCAAGTCAAGTACTGTTCTTCTTCTCTAAGTTTCAGAGAAGAAGAACACCATAAACCCAAGCTTCAAAGTCCCATAAAACCTTCATCCAGAGTCCAAATTCGAACTTCCTTAGGTCAAAATTGGGTAGAATAAAATTCTCTACAACATGAAACCATCAAAACTTGAAGATAACAAAGTTTACTAGATCAAAACCTAAAAAACCCGAAAAATGTTAACAAACTTAGATCTACAACAAATTAGCCATGGAATTTAAAAATGCTAAGTACTAAAGAGACTTAGAATCAAATAAGGAGGATGATGGAACAATAAAAATGGGGATCCATCAAGAAGCAAGTTGGCACTTGCCTACGGTTTGGTAGGTGGAAAGAGTAATGAAGAAGAAGAAGAGGAGTAATGGTGAGAATGAGTAATGAGGAGAGAGAATGGTGAGGGTGGCTTTAAATATGGAAGGGGTGGTAGGTGGGAGTTGGGCCGGGTCCAATGGGTCCAATGGGTCCAATGGGTCGGGTTGCACGGGTTCAACAAGGCTAACCCGAAAGTAAGACTAAAGCAGGAAATAAAATGCAGGTAATAAAATTACAGGAAGAAATATAGAAATAAAATTGCAGGAAATAAATTAACATGAAAACTAAAAGAGCAGCTAATTAATTAACATGAAAATTTAAAGAGCAGATAATAGAATTACAGAAAAATAAAGTGCGGAAAATAAAATGCAGATAATTAATTAACATGAAGTTATTAAGAATTTAAATACAGGATACTACATGATAAATGCTAAATACATTCAGGCAATATACGCATTCTGGGAACGGGGAGTGACAATTCCCGTCACTCCCCAAGCTAAGTGAATCCACGGCTAACCTGAAAATGTTGGTTTTCAGTCAGGAATGGAACGAGCACAATTCACTGAATGCAATTTCAAATAAAGAAAATGACTATAAAACAATGGTTAGACATCAATCATGAGTTTGAAAATAAACAGAAAATATGAAAAACCAATAGTAAATAAATAGACACTAAATACTTTCCCCAACTACTAGAAGTATCGTTGATATGTGATCAGTCTGGGACGCTACACCGCACGGTCTACGAGATCTACTTGCATGAAAAGTAAGCACTGTCTACGAGATCTACTTGCAGAAATTAAACACTGTCTACGAGATCTACTGCATAAAAATAAACGAGGTCTTTCCCCAACTACTAGAAGTACCGTTGATATGTGATCAGTCTGGGACGCTACACCGCACGGTCTACGAGATCTACTTGCATGAAAAGTAAGCACTGTCTACGAGATCTACTTGCAGAAATTAAACACTGTCTACGAGATCTACTGCATAAAAGTAAACAAGGTCTACGAGATCTACTGCATAAAAGTAAACAAGGTCTACTTAGAAGTACTCGGCTCGTTTGAGCTCGCAAGCTGGCTTGTTTATGAGCTTGCGAGCTGGCTCGTGTAGAAGCTCGTTTAGGAGCTCGTTTGTTCTTTGTTTAATTCTAATTATATATAATTTGTGTGCATTATATATTTATATGTCCTTAATAATTGATATTAAGGAACTTTTTTAATTAAATTTTTATAAATAAATTGTTAATATTATAGGTACTTGAATTCAAACCTAACTAAATTGAAATCGAGCTCGTTAAACTTGAAACAAGTTTAATGAGCTTGAAATAAAGTTGAGCAAACTTGAAATCAAGCTTAACGAGCTTGATTTTGAGCTTATCAAGCTTTTTTTTATCAAGCTTGTTTATCATGCTTGTTTATCAAGCTTGCTTATCAAGCCAAGCTTGAGCTCAAACCAAGCTAAGCTCAAGCTTAATATATATAAGCTCGAGCCAAGCTCAACTAAAATAATTTTTTTATCAAGCTCAAGCTTGAGCTCGATTAATTCTAGTCAAGCCAAGCTCAAGCTTACAAAAGCTTGGTTCGGATTGGCTCGTTTGCAGCCCTAATTTTCACACGTCAAACTTCTACTTCTCCTAACATCCAAACAAAGGAAGTGAAAATATATATTTATTTTGCCGAACCAAATAACCCGTAGTACCAAAATAGGGATCGACATTGGGCCGGTTCGAGCCGTCCAGTCCCATAAATTACGAGCTCGGGTCGGACATGGGCCAATTTTGTTGGCGTAGAGAAATTTTGGGGGCCGAGTTAAACTTAATTATTATCTATGAAGCCTAAGTCCATCCACAAGAATCGGACTTCTCAGGCCAAGTTGGGTTTGGCCGGACTAGCTTTATAAAAAACAAAACAAAATGGGCCTTCTCGGGCCAACCTTCATATCTTCTTTGTTCCCACTTCCAACTACACTGAAGACTAAAGTCACTGGCGTCAGGTCTCTAGGTCTCTGGAAACGAAGAGTTCTGCCTCCGGATCTCAGAAAGAAAAGAAAGAAGATTTGATCGTTCATATCAATGTGCCTTTCTCATCGTGTCAGTCTAGCTGCTTGTATGGTCATTAACTGGAGCCCACCTGTGGTTAACCTGTTCGACTGTTCCTAAGACAGAGCTATGAGCAGAGTACTCTTTCAAAGACCAAATTCTTTTCTTCTTTATATTAAAACTAGGCTAGCTAGCTAAGTCATTTAAAGCAAAGAAGCTCTTAGGCATCGTTTGGTTCGCGGAATCATAAAATTGATAAAGAAAAGTGATTACTTTTCTATGTTTGGCTGTCAAATGAATTGAGAATGAAAGCAAAGTGACTTCCAATGGAAAAAAAATAATTTCATCCATCAAAGCAAGGAATTACTTTTCCACCTTGAATTATTCACATTCATTTCCAAAATTTATGGCATTTCCAAATATTGGAAAGAAAAAGAGATTTTTTGACTTTCATCCCACTTATTAATATGACTTTGTACTTACATCTCCCTTTTTATTTTTTTTAGACTCACATCCCACTTTTCGTCACTAAAAATATTTTTCGTGACAAAACAAATATTTTTTTGTGACAAAATGAATGTTTTTCGTGACGAAAAATGAAATGTAAGTCTAAAAAAATTTAAAAGAGGGATGTAAGTATAAATTCATATTAACAAATGGAATAAAAGTCAAAAAATTCCAAAGAAAAATCAATAAAAATTATAATTTTCCAAAGGAAGAAAAAAAGTCCAGAAATTAATTTCCTTTCCATTCCTTTCTGTCAACTAAACGAGGCCTTAAAGCAAAGACCATGATGAAGTGAACTAGCCTGAAGTGATGATCACAGGTGGGCCTAGCTTGTATTAAACTATTAATCAAATTATCAAAGAAAAGTCTTTTCTACTTTGTCACAAAGTTTGTTAAAGTGAGACATGACATTAGACTCTAGACTCTGGCCCGACTTATATATACTTTTTGGACCGGGCTCAGATCAGACTTGTATTGAGTGGGCCTCGGACTGGACTCATACGGAAGAATGCTTAGTCCAAGTGTTGTTCTATACTAATATGGATCGGACCAGACTTCATTAATGACTGGATTATATCGAAATTTGGCCCATCAGGCTGGAAGAACTTTTCAAACGTCCATGGGCCTCGGGACCAATGATGATCCCTATATCAAAATCAGACCTTCAAAGTTACAGTAAAAATAGCTTAATTGCAACTTGATGCCCCCAACTATTTCAGTTTTTCAACTTGATATCCTAAATTTATTTTTGGGTATAACTTGATACCTTGAAAAAAAAAGGGAACAAAATATCATTGTTCCAAATTTAATCCTCCACAAAAAAGGAGAAGAGGGGGTTTGGGTTGGGATAAGAAGGGAGGAGTAGTTTTGTCTTTTTAAAATTTTGGGTACCAAATTAAAAATATTAAATAGTTTAGGGAAAATTTATCAAATGCCCAAAAATCGCAAAAAATTTATGAAAAATCCATCGCAAAATAACATTTTATCGCGTGCCCAGAATTAGCGAAAAATATATAAAATGGTACGGAATGACCTTTTTGCCCTCTAATTTATTGAAAACACCCACGAAACATACTCTTCAAAAAAAATATTTCGATTCTTCCTCTTCTTCCATACGCTGCTCACTTTCGAATCTAGGTTTTCTCCTCCAAAATCTTCAAACCTTACTTCAAAAACTCGTCAGTGACTCTCCATTCGTAATCTTCATACCATGTCATCATCATCAGTTCCCACTTTATCATCATCAGCAGCATCAACTGGAACTCCACTTCATCATCATCATCATCAACATCAACTGGAACCCCACTTCATCATCATCAGCAGCATAAACTGGAACTCCAGTTAGAGAAGAGAGAGCTGATGTGAAGAAAATTAAGAGCTTTTTGTCATTCTCCGTGCTAAAATCACGGAGAATTGACATTCTTCGTGTTAAAAACACGGAGAATGACATTTTCCCGTGTTAAATTGACGGAGAATTGTTATTCTTCGTGTTAAAATGACGGAGAATGATTAATCCCCGTGTTAAAATACAGGAGAATGGTCATTCTCTGTATTAAAATAACGGAGAATTATCATTCTCCGTGTTAAAATCATGAAGAATTTGTAGTAACCCTAGAGGGGGGGTGAATAGGGTCAAGCTAACTAATCAAGCACTTAGCACAAGCTAATTGGCAAATTAAAAATATAAGTGCAAGAGAAGAAGCAATAACAATACCGACACACGATATATCCTGATATCCTCCCAAGAGGCACTCCAGTCCCGGAACTCTCTCCGGCTTTAATCTACTATTTGAGTAAATAGTTACACACGAGTTTGGATACGAAGAACTCGCCAACTTCTTACACGAGAGCTTTAATCCGAAGGCCTCTCCGACTTCAACCAAGAGTTTGGATAAGAAGACTCTCCAACTTCAACCTTTCACAATAGGTTTGATCTTCTTAAATAAAAAGATGAATATCTTACTTTTCAACTCAATAACTCTAACACAATTTGTGGATGGCAAATGAAAGCTTTGTAGAGTTGTTTGTGGATAGGCTTTGGTGGTTTAGAAATTTTTAGGCTCAAAGCATCAACCTTGAATGAAGGGGTTCAAGGCTATTTATAACCAAAGTATTGAAAAGAGCTCAAGGTAACTTTTCAATCCACGAACCGGCATACCGTCGGTATGAACCGGCATACCGGCGGTATACCGGTCTAGAATGCAACGGCTAGAAATGTAGCCGTTGGGATCATTAATTGCTCGAATTTTCGACCGTTAGAATTTCAACGTTACTAAACCGGTATACCGTCGGTATGAACCGGTATGCCGTTGGTATGCCGATTTTGTAGACATAAACTTTTTGTGAACAAAATCGGTATAACGTCGGTATGGACCGGTATACCGTCGGTATGCCGGTTTTCATCCGAAAATGATCCTGGGCTAATTTTTACCCTAGCTTTCGATTTTGCCATCCATTTCTTGTGTTTACAAATATTCCTAAGACTCATTACAGACTCCAGAAATACTGTAGCAGGTGCAGGCTTCTTCAGAGTCTTGAAATGATGATGGCATGGCATGGCTTCTTTCCTTGATAGATGTTGGCTTTTTTCCTTGGCGGCAGCTGTCCAAAGATATCCAGTTTGTGAAAACTGAATACCTTTCGGGGGCTTCGCCCCCGAACCCCCGACGAGGGGCGCTGCCCCCTCGACCCCCGTCCGCTGACTGGGCAGCGGAACCCCCGAGTGCGTGGCTTCGAAGATGTCGTCGGATGGTTCATAGAAATCTTGTGGGATCCGTCGTCTTTGGCCCACCATGATTTCTTCATTGCATATGTCTACATTGATCTTGCTTATTGCTTTTCTGCATGTACATGTTAGACGAACAAAGCAATATACATAGTAGCAAGTATGATAAGTTTAATGCACATTAGGACAATGCTGAGTTTAAGTATAAGTGCTAAGGTGATAGCATAAATGTTAGTGATATCATAATGATTAAACTTAATTGAATGACCACATTCAAAAATATAGTTTTGATTTTGGCAACCCGATTAAATTTAGATAGATAAGCTCATATCACTAAGATGTAAACCAATAGGCATATATCACCAAAGGTATAAGTATAAGTAGAAATGCTATAGCGATAGTATGAAGATTAGTGATAATGAAATGCTAAACTTAACAAATTAACCATATTCAAAAATATGATACAATCATTGGGCCAATAGAATTGACATTCTCTTTAACACGGAGAATTGACATTCTTTGTGTTAAAAACACGGAGAATGGCCTTTCCCCGTGTTAAATTGACGGAGAATTGCCATTCTCCGTGTTAAAATGCCCCATTGTCAAATCACGGAGAATGGTATTTCTCCGTGTTAAAATCACGGAGAATGGCCATTCTCTGTTGTAAAATCACGTAGAATGGCCATTTCTCGTGTTAGAATGCAGGAGAATGACCATTTCCTGTGTTAAAATCATAAAAAATGGTCGTTCTCCGTTGTAAAATTACGTAGAATGGGCATTCTCCGTGTTAGAATGTAGGAAAATGGCCATTTTCCGTGTTAAAATTAGGGAGAATGGCCATTCTCCGTGTTAAGATCACGGAAAATGATCTTTTTTCTCTTTTTTTTAAAAAAAGTATATATATTAATTGATATCATACTTTTTATTGTTGTTTGTTTTATATCAGTGCAAACAACCGAGAAGCTCAAAGAGACAAATAAAAGGCTCAGAATGAGAAAAGCGAGCTTCAGAAATAAGTTGAATCGTTGCAGAATGAAGCCATTAAAAAGAACATAATCGCCAGAAAACTTCAAATCTCTCCACGAAAGTGATGATGATGATGATGATGATGATGATGATGATGATGAGCGATGATCGGAGTTCGACTGAAGAAAAGTACAGCGAACTACGAACAATCTTTGCGATCTCTGCTGAAGATGAGAGCAATGGAATTCAGATATCTCGTGAAGAAGAAGAAGATGAAAATCGCAATCAAAATATGATTTTGTGAATTCAAATACATATATATACCAAATTTGCGCGAAGGGGTAGCTATAATATTATCAAAATGACAATTTTGTAAATACAGAACATCTAAAGGGAATCTTAAAATATTTAACGTGAAAATATATAATGTTGGATATTTCATAAAATCCACCCTGCGGGTAAATTTTTCATAAACACCCATCCCAAAAGTGGATATCTTAGCAATTTCCAGAATAGTTTATGGTATTAAGTTGACGAGTAAAAAAATTTAGGATATAAAGTTCAAATTGCAATTAAGGAAAAAAAGAGAGATTTATTATAATCTGTTGACGGTAGGCCCATTCTCTGGTAAATCTCCACCAACCCTCACCCTCTTCCCATCTCCATCCATCCATAAAACCCTAAAAACGAAAAAAAAAAAAAAAAAAACCCTAGATCTTTCATTCTCCTTCTCCAATGGCCACCACCTCCCTCTCCTTCCTCCTCTCCCACCCCAACCCCAAGCCCCACCCCTCCCTCCCCTCAAGAAGACCCCTTTCCGTCTCCGTCTCCGTGTCCTGCTCCTCCAATGGCTCCGGGTCCGAACCCGCCGCGATCCACTACGCGAAGCACAGGCGTCCCGCCGACGAGAACATCCGCGAGGAGGCCGCGCGGCTCGCCCCCTCCTCCCACGGCTTCTCCGCGCGCTACGTCCCCTTCGGCGCAGGTGCCGACACCGCCGAGCACTACTCCCTCGACGAGGTCGTCTACCGGTCCCGCTCCGGCTCCCTCCTCGACGTCCAGCACGACCTCGACGCGCTCAAGAAGTTCCCGGGGGAGTACTGGCGGAGCCTCTTCGACTCCCGCGTCGGGCGCACCACGTGGCCCTTCGGCTCCGGCGTGTGGAGCAAAAAGGAATTCGTGCTTCCGGAGATCGATCCGGACCATATAGTTTCCCTCTTCGAGGGGAACTCGAACCTCTTCTGGGCCGAGAGGCTTGGGATCGACCATCTCGGGGGGATGAACGATCTATGGGTCAAGCACTGCGGGATTTCGCACACGGGCTCGTTCAAGGACCTCGGAATGACCGTCCTCGTCTCCCAGGTCTGGTTACCATAAAACAAGTTGTATTTTTTTTCTTTCTACTTTTGATTGGACATGGTTATGAATCCACCAAAAGTTGCAGCTTTTTAATGTTATGCAACACAAATTTACCGATAATGATCACTCTGGGTACGGGCTTCATCTAACCAAACCAAACCAACAAAAAAAATAGGCTTAATTGCAACTTGATACCCTCAACTATCACCTTTTTCAACTTGATACCCTAAACTTTTTTACTCAACAACTTGATACCCTCAACTATCACCGTTTTTCAAATGTATCCCCTAAAATAAAAAAAATTCCAGAAATACCCCTGCCCCCTCTCTCTCTCTCCCTCCCCCCTCCCTGTGGGAGGAGGGGGTGAAGGTGCGGGTGGGGACGGGCGGGGGTGGGGGAGAGGGGAGGGGGTGGGACGGCGAGAGGAGGGTGGGGGTGGCTGTGGGAGGGGGCAGATCGGAGGAGTGGCGTGAGGAGGGAGGCGCACGGGTGGGGACGACCGAGGGAGGGGCGGCGGCGGAAGGAGGCGGGTGTTGGCCGAAGGAGGGGTAAGGGGGTGGAAGGGGTATTTTCGGGAAAAAAAGTTCCAGGGTATCAAATTGAAAAGAAAAAAGTTTAGGGTATCAAATTGAAAAACGGTGATAGTTGAGGGTATCAAGTTGCAATTAAGCCAAAAAAATATACGGGAAGCACAATAGAGTTTCGTTCAAGAACATACTGCAGTGGGTACTGCTGGAAGAGAGTTCAAATCTTTTCTTCTTACTAGGAGTGAATAGACGACTCTGGAAGATAAAGTTCGTACCTTTTCTTTTTGTTAGGAGTTATTATAACTATTGATAACCTTCCCTATTTGATTTTATTTGTGTAAAAAACTTTCAGAACCGCTCATTAGTGAATTACCAAGCATGTATTGGATTGGTTTAAAAGCCGCTACTTAAAAACCATCCAAAACCGGACCCCTCATAACCGGTACTCTAAAAACACCTCATAACCGCTACCCCTATAATTGCCAAGCATACCCTAAGATGAAATGAACATTTATAACTTCTTCAGGTAGTTAGCATAAGTTGACTTTAAAATACAAAGAAGCTATAAAAATAAGTTGATTTCACATAGAGGGTTACTTTTTTTGTTAGATATATTTTAACTCTTCTATTTTGTAAATCAAGCGAAAAACAATATGCTAGTTTGATTTTTTTTTTTACCATCATGTTGTCGATTGTTGATTGTTTTTGTTTTCCTGTAATGTAGGTTAACCGTCTCCGGAAGCATCTTAACCGCCCGATCGTTGGCGTCGGGTGTGCGTCCACTGGTGACACCTCTGCCGCCGTCTCTGCCTACTGTGCTGCAGCTCGTATCCCGGCTTTTGTTTTCCTACCAGCTGACCGCATTTCCCTAGCGCAGCTCGTCCAGCCAATCGCCAACGGCGCCACGGTCCTCTCACTTGATACCGACTTTGATGGGTGCATGCGCCTCATCCGCGAGGTCACCGCCGAGCTCCCCATATACCTCGCCAACTCCCTCAACTCCCTCCGCCTCGAGGGCCAGAAGACTGCTGCCATAGAAATACTACAACAGTTTGATTGGGAAGTCCCTGATTGGGTCATTATCCCTGGCGGTAATCTTGGAAACATATACGCCTTCTTTAAAGGGTTCGATATGTGCCGAGAGCTCGGGTTGGTCGATCGGGTTCCACGTTTGGTATGTGCGCAGGCTGCCAATGCCAATCCTCTGTACCTTTACTATAAGAGTGGCTGGAAGGACTTCAAAGCTGTTACGGCTATGGAAACTTTTGCATCCGCAATCCAGATTGGGGATCCTGTGTCCATTGACCGGGCAGTGCACGCCATCCGGTCTACAGATGGGATTGTTGAGGAGGCAACAGAAGAGGAGCTGATGAATGCCACTGCGCAAGCAGATCACACTGGAATGTTTGCTTGCCCGCATACTGGAGTGGCTCTTGCTGCATTGTTCAAGTTGAGGGAAAAGGGGGTGATTGGGACACACGACAGGACGGTGGTGGTGAGCACGGCTCACGGGTTGAAATTCACGCAGTCGAAGGTAGATTACCACTCGGGTTTGATCGAGGGCATGGAGTGCCGGTACAAGAACCCGCCGGTGACTGTAAAGGCCGATTTCGGGTCGGTGATGGATGTCTTGAAGAAGAAGCTGGGGAAACTGTGAGTTCCTGGTTGAGTCATTTTTCATGGTTTCTTAGAATAAGTCTATTGTGGGTTTGTAGGAATAGAATGTATTAGGATCTAAGAGATAATAGTTATGTTACTTCTAAATTTTTCGTATTACCACATGTTCTTAATTTGCAACCAATGAGATGCTCCGGCTGCAACACTCATTTTGGATGATATTTAGATTGCATGATCATGTTTCCCATTTGAAATTTGAAATTCCACTTACAATGATTTAATCAAACTTTAGCTAGTTTTTGCTCTAGGTTTGCATTCTAATTTAATACAAATTTACTGTTAGTCTGTTACACGGTCACATGTACAAACATTGATTTTGGCATGTCCTGGTGTATTTTGTAGTGTCCTTGTCTAATGCATTCCGGCATGATGCGACACTGGCAAACCATCTTCCTATCATCACAATGATGTTCCTTATATTCTTTCCCATAGACTAGCACTGGTTCCTACTATAATACAATCTTCAATGTGCCTCCTTCGATCAGGACCACCTTTATTGTTTATGTTTTGACTTCCATGGTAAGAGATCTCCGATTAACCACTAAAATTGTGCCAAATAAATCATTGCTGAACTCGTATGCTTGGATATCAACACTGTTATACTAACTTTCATTACCTTTTACAACACTCCATTTAACCAAATTCACCTATTCCTACGACCTCTATCTCGTGGTCAAACACCTGCGAGTTGGAAGAAGCTAGTACTTTTACACTGCAAACTATTAGTTGCAACATAATACTCAAAACTGTCTCGCAAAAAACAGTGGTGAAAATTTCGAAAGAACAGCACATGATAAGAGGATTATGAAAAGAAAAAGAAAGCTATTACGGTCACTGGATGTATAGGTTTGTTGCAGTGATGTATGTGTACGATACAATATACCATATTATGATTATGATTCAATATGTACAATATACCATAAAACATACTTGTCATCAAGATTTCTAAAGCTATTAACCCAAAAGCTACAGTATAACATAAAACATACTCGTCTTCCATTGTTCCAAACATGAAGATCACATAACATAAGATTTCTTCTAATAAACTACTTTGAGATGTTCAGTTTGGAATTTATTGCAATTGTTCTTAAATAAAACAAACTCTCACACATAACTGAGCACAACTTTCTAATCTCAACTCTCTTCAGAATTCCATTCAACGCCAATCCCCAGAAGAAGAAAAAACCATCTGCAACGTCTGGTAACTGCCTTGTAAAATGCAGTCCCACTACCATGAGGCTCCCTTAATGTAGGGTGTGGGTCAAGATGAAAACAGCCTTACCCCTAATTATGGACAAACTGTTCCCAAGACTTGAATTTGCACCTTCCAGGATGTAAGCATGCAGCCTTTCAATCGCGACAAAACATACCTTACCCTACATTTGTTATTCCTGATGCACAGTGCTATGTTTTCTTAAACAATTTAGCTTATTTACCATACATTTGCTTGCACACATGTTCACATGTTGTAACTTAAAGCATGTTTCAACTGAATCTTGGTGTTTAGATCCTGTTCAAATACCTTATCCCTACATTTGTTATTGTTGATGCACAATGCTATGTTTTCTTAAACAATTTAGCTTATTTACCATATTTGCTTGCACACATGTTCACATGTTGTGAACTTGATGCATGTTTCAACTCAATCTTGGTGTTTAGATCCTGTTCAAATATGATTATGATACAAAATTTAAAGCAGATATCTCACTCTATCCTCCAAGCTGATGATGTTAAAGGTAAAAAAGAAACAACATAAAAATTCCAAAGTTAACTATGTGCTCTATGGTTTCTTTAATTATCTATATCAAAATGAACTGTATAGTTTGTTTCTTTGCAGAGTGGAATAGTTTTTTTCACTGAACAGAAGCATCGATTTTAGTTAACCCAGTACTTATCTTAGCAAAACTAAAACTCTACATCAACTCAACTTGATAATTTGGGCCTTTAAAAGGTGCAGAATTGATTGCCAGGTAAAGGAAAGTTGTACATTGGGAGCTTTAACACTGCAACTTAAGTTATACATTGGAAACTAAAATTCCTAAACAACCTAAACGTGGAGTTGTCCATGGGGTGGGACTTCCTGGTCAAACCAAATCTTCGTGACTGGAGAGGCGCACCATGATGTGTCTGGAT
Source organism: Iris pallida (assembly GCA_029216955.1). Taxonomy (NCBI): domain Eukaryota; kingdom Viridiplantae; phylum Streptophyta; class Magnoliopsida; order Asparagales; family Iridaceae; genus Iris; species Iris pallida. The sequence continues at coordinate 3,828,358 of JANAVB010009800.1, forward strand.
TGAGAACACCAGTACAGGATTTCTGAAAAGCCCACAGGAGATGTGCTCCCTAACCTGAGCAACTTTTGGGGAGCCATTGGAACCGGAAAGACCTTATGCTTGCTAGGAGCACGAAATGACTAAGGAATACATGGATAGTATAGGGCGAGGTAAAGGGGGCGGGGGGTTGTCACCTATAGATGGTTTTAGGATTGAACCAAAGTTGTTCTAGGATTTTTGGAAGTGCTGACCCAAGGGAGAAGGGCCATCAGGATGATGGGAGATGCTGCGGGGGACTCAAAATAATCCTTACCTCTGGCTCGGACCCCATTGATGCTCCTTCATCACTTGCCTCCATAGCATGAGTCAGTAATTGCTCCCATAGTTGGAGTATTTCTTGCCTTGCATCTTGTAACCTTGTAAGCTCCTCTTGGTCACCATTCCTCACAAAGAGGTTCTTCTTTCTTAGAAAATAAATTTCTTGGCCTCAATAACATATCATTTCACAAGGAAGCAAGGACCTGTGGTTGTGTTAAGACCTTTTCAAACAGCAAGCAGTTCTTGTAGAACTTTAGAGAACAAGAAGTTGAGGACAACCACATGTGAATTGGGCTGCATAGCAAAGTGATTTTGAGTGTTGTTCTCAGACTATGGGCTACCAGTATGCAAGGGCGCATTTACATGCCCTTTTTTGTTGGCACAAGGTTCAGTGAAATGTTATTGTCGAGCACGCAAACCCTTGCAAGCAAGTTACAGTTTAAGATAGGGAGATTATCACGTTTTTCTGTCAGTTGGAGATGCTGTATTTTCTTTTTTCATAAAATATCATTATAACCAATAGTGTTGGAACTGAATTATGTATCCTAATCCATCTTGTTAGTCTGAAGCATACATGCTTACAATAACTAGTATACTGGGGGCTCTTTCAATTGGTGTACCATACATGCTTACAGTGGATGTACTATTATCAGGGACTCTTTGAATTTGAAGATGATCATGGTTTGCCAACAGTTGCATAACCTGGCTTGCCGGTGTGGAGCCATACATGCTTACAACTTCTGCCCTGATCTTGCATGTTACTGTGGAACATACATTCTTAGGATAACTGCAGTATCTCAAACTCATTGAATTTGTGTTTGAGTTTATGTTATCTGAAGTTCTTTGAATTTGAAGATTGGAAGCCTGCTATATCTGTGGCTGTATTATATCTGGGATTATTTCGATTTGTGATATGTGGGTAAACATACAGTAGGGAGAAACTAGTATGTTCAGAAAAGATGATGCACATAGCTTGAGCCAGAACCACTTCTTTGGAGATTGTAGTTAGTAGTTAAAGATTTTCTATTACTCATGTATACACGATATTGCAACTATGAGTCTATTTTTGTTCACCCCATAAAACTATGGTGTTTGTTCATCCCCTAATCACATAGTGACATGTGGTAAATCTTAAGTCAAACATATCTTGGGAGTGTACAAAACCACTCTCAAAGTGATTTTAGTTGCCACATGTTACCATGTGATTGAGAGGTGACAAACACTATGGTTTTGAGGGTGAACAAAATGGACTCTTGCAACTATTGTTCTTTATCAGTATTGGGAATTGTAATGACGATTAGAGAAGATACTGTACATTAGGGTCATTTTTGACATTTTAAGGACCTTGTACAAATACAAATAAAGTGTCATTTTTTAACCACTCTAAAAAAATGGTCTTTTTACGACAGTTAAGGGTACTGAAATTTCTAAAAAAATAGGGAGGTATACATCTAAAATGGATATTTTAGTTTAGTAATATATACGAAAGTTAAAAAATTTGGTATCTTTCGGTTTTGAGTTCTGTGCGATTGCACAGCTTGTACATGTTCAGAAAGGGTTATGCAGGGTTATGCAGCTCATGGCACAGTTGAGATTATAGAAATGAATTTGGGACTCGTAATGGCGATTACAGAAGATACTGCACATGGAGATAATAGAAATGAATTTCCTGGGTGGGAGTTATACTGATGATGGTTTTCTGTATCCGTACTGAGGCTTTAAATATGTGCTCAAGTCGCTTGTATTTGAAAAGCTTTCACATTGTTGCAAATTTACTGTGTGTTTTGTTTGAATCTGTAATTATACAAGTTTATATTTATTACTCAGGTTAAGGTTATACGATATCCTTCCAAGTTAATGGTAAAGAGTGGTTTGATTAGTCCGACTTCCTGTCAGCGTTGTCGATCCTTATGTCGCAATTGTAAGTTCTTATAATGTAATTAGTTTTGAATTTATATTTTTCATATGCCGTCGGTGGAGTTTAAATTTTCATATGTTGACGCTAATGACAGTCACCTGGCCTACTAACAATCAATTTTGTGTGGTACCAAACTTGGACATATGGCAGCCAATTATATTCATCATTAGAATGTCTAGACTCCACATACGGTGCGGAATAAAGTAAAAAAAATATAGTTTTTTCTTTGTTATCTAAACAACCAAATATATCTAAGATATTGCCAATAAGCAACTAAATAGTCTCCGAGATTGCAATTTATCAAAAACATTAAACTTAGGCCTAATATCTAACTTATTCTAGGGCTCCGCACCGTACAAACTCAAAAAATAAGATCTCTCTTACTTTATTTTTCAATTCTTTTATCTCCGAATTTATAAACTATTTATAAATTGTAAAACAATCATATATATATATATATATATATATATATATATATATATATATATATATATATATATATATATATATGACCCCTAGCATAGTGGCAGTGGTGAGGCATACGACCCAAGTGATAGGAGATCGATTTCCTATATAATTCTCACATCATTTTCCTCAAATTTTTTGAAAAGTTTTCACCTTATGATAAATCATGTAAATGTGAAATTCACAACAGAAATTTTTATGTACGGAAAATAAGTTTGGGGTAATTGTAAAAAAAGGAAAATTTTGGAGTAGTTAGAAGTAGGGAGATGACACATTGGCGTAGAGGAGCTCACGCCAACTGAGTGGACGTGGAGGAGCGAACGCGGTTGACGAGGCGAGGGAAGGGAAGCCCAACCAACTAAGTTGGCGTGGAGGAAAGTGAGACCACCGAGAAGCATGTTATTTATCTCAAGATAATAGTGAGACCACCCAGAAGCATGTTATTTATCTCAAGATAATAGTGAGATCACGTAAGGAGGATATGCGGACAAAAAGCCACCACTATAACAAATATGACACTCCTATGTAGGTCCAAAAGCAACAAACTTTAATTACTGCACAACTATAACATTCAAGCAACAGCTACTCTAATAACATGCTCAAAGCACTGTTCACCATATAAACAAATGCTACTCTACGCTAACTGAGTTGGCGTGAGTTGGCGTGGACTTCCCCCTTGCCAACCGCGTCCACTCTTCCACGCCAACTCAGTTGGCGTGGACTTTCCTTCCCCCACCTCGTCAACTGCATCTGGTTCTCCACGCCAACTCAGTTGGCGTGGGCTCCTCCACACCAACTCATTTGGCGTGTCATTTCCTTCTAATTACCTCAATTTTTTTTAATAGAATTATCAACTTTTTTACCTTACAAAAAAAATATCTGAATTCAAAAATTAGGGTCTTGATGATGCGCTTCAAATAGGCCAGGTGGAGGTCTAGGTCTCTATCTCATCTGTCTTGTCAACAGAAATGCTTGTTAAAAGACAACAAGCTCCAATGCCGTACTAGTGGGCGTCGAGGCGAAAAAACCAGGATGTCGAATATTGTAATATTAAACACTCCAAAGAACAGTGGTTGTTCGAGTGTGTCCATGTTGGAGTTTTTGGCATTTTCTTTAAAAACTTTAATCCCACATCGGATAGGTCAAAGAAGTTGTATCTCTATATATTAGCTATGCTAGTTTAGAGATGCACATGTGGTGTGGAGGTGTACATGGATGTGCCATGTGGGATTATTTTTCTAATGGAAAAGGCTAAATCAACAATTAAAAGCATTGATGCTTTTTGCTCTTGGAAAATTTATTTCCATGGGAGCTAAGCCCCGACTCGGACTCGGACTCGGGCTCATGGGCTCATGAGCCGTAATGTGGCATTTTGTTGGCGCACTTTACACTTAGCATGTCATCTGAGCGATTACTGCACGTTCAGAGTGGTTATTACCACGTCCCGAATGTTGTGCTAACCGGACAGTTGTTACTCGGGCCTATATAAGATCTCTTCTCTCTCACAGGCATACGGGACAGAACATATTCAGAGAGTTGCAAAAGTTTACAAGTGTTTCTTAACACAAGTAAACAGAGCCTGTTAGATAGAAGAGAAGCTTTGCACCAGCGTTGCTTTTGCACGGGAGTTCGTGTACGATTCGAGGAGTCAGAAGAGCAGAAGTGTTCCAAAGTTCTCCGACGAACTTGCTGGTTCCTGGAAGCTATTCGTGTGGAGCGAATATAGCTTTGAGCAACGATGATCATTCACCCCAGCAGGCCATCTTCCATCTTTCGCCTGTCATCTTCTTCGCTGCTGTGAATTACGAAGTCTTTTTAGATTCTCGTAATATCATAACGAGATCTTCTTAGATCTTCGTTATACTTACATAACCTTCCTAGAAGTGTTGCGTTGAAACATTATTCTTACAATTGTTTCATCTTCTCAGTTTTTCCATCGAAAAATTGTGCCCCAGCGATAACAATCTTAAAGCTATATTGCTACGATAGAAAACTTTAACGCTTCACTCCTCAATACTGACTTCTGTAAGTTAGAAAAGTTTGATGGAGAGCATTATCAAGTCTGGAAGAGGAAGGTTTATCTCACTCTTCAACTCAGAGACGTTGATCACGTGCTTCAAGAAGATGAACCTACTGTTCCAGATACTGGGTCTGCTGCCGCCATTACTGCGGCTACTAAGCTTCAGGCCAAGTGGAGAAGGGAGAATAGCATTTGCAGGCTGCTTATCCTGAATGCTATGGAGGATTCCCTAGCAGAATCCTACAGTAAGAAGACTATTGCCAGAGACATATGGGAGTCTCTGGAGAAACTGTACGAAGAAGACAAGAACAGGAGCAAGATATTTGTGGTTAAAAAATATCACAAATAGCTCTTTGAGGACGAGAAGTCCATGCTGCCGCAGGTAAAAGAATTTCTGAAGCTGCGACAGAAGTTGAAAGACGAGGCAATGCCCCTCCCCGACAAGTTTGTTGTTGGAGGGATTGTCTCAAAGCTCCCCGCTGGATGGAGTAACTTATATGCAAACATGCATAGGAAGAAGCTTGAGATGAGCCTTGAAGATCTCTTGCAGGAAATCTATGTTGAGGACCAGATACGGGCTCAACTCAAGGTGGACTCACTGTCCAAGCAATTGGCTAACGCCAATATGGTTCATACCAAGGAACCAAGGGGAAAGCAGACGGCTTTCCACAGCAAGAAGAAGGACCCTGACAATCTGAAAGTCAAGGGAACTTCTTTCAAGCAAAAGAAGACAAAGTCTCAAATGCCTTGCTTCAAGTGTGGCAAGAAGGGCCACTTCAAAAGTGAATGCAAAGCAAAGACCAAGCAATCAGAGCAAGGAGAGCCTAGTAAGGTATCTATGATCACTGACGTTGTTGCTATGATTGCGCAGGTTGATGCGGTAGGGACTGACTCTGACTGGTGGGTAGACGCTGGAGCCTCCTGCCATGTCTGCTCCAGTAAGGAGTGGTTCACCACCTACACACCTACTTCTGAAATGGTTATGATGGCGAACCAGGCACAAGCTGAAGTGCTCGGGATCGGGACGGTGGTGTTGAAGCTGACTTCGGGAAAGTCTCTGATGCTTCAAGGCGTGAAGCACGTACCTGCTATCGCCAAGAACCTGATCTCAGGAGGCCTACTATGCAACGCAGGCCTCAGGATGGACATCAATGCTGGCCAGATGGTGATGTCTATTAAGGGAACATATTTCGGGAAAGCTTTTTATACCGAAGGGATGTTCAAAATTTAGCTTGTGAATCAGTCCAATGTAATTAATGCAATCACTCCTTCTGCTTATACTCTTGAGTTATGGCATAATAGGCTAGGACATGTTTATTGTAAACGAATAAACAAAATGTCTAGTCTAGGACTTATCTCTAAGTGTGGGGATAAGGTAGAGAAATGTGAAGTTTGTGCTCAAATGAAGATCATAAGGAAACCCTTTCCTCGGGTTAATCGAAGTACAGATCTTCTGGAGTTGGTACACTCCGATATCTGTGACTTCAAACAGTTATCTACAAAGGCTGGGATAAAGTATTTCATAACCTTCATCGATGACTTCTCAAAGTATGCATTCGTCTACTTGCTGAAGGCTAAAGACGAAGCATTCGAGAAGTTCAAGGAGTTCATAGCCGAAGCTGAGCGGCAGACTGGACAACAAATCAAAAGAATAAGAAGTGATCGAGGTGGAGAGTACAGGTCTCATGAATTCACATCGTTCTGCAATGAACATGGAATCGTCAATGAGACTACGGCTCCGTACTCTCCTAAATCAAACGGAGTAGCAGAGAGGAAGAACAGAACGTTAACAAAAATGAATAACTCAATGCTGTTGACTGCGGATCTTCCTAAGTGCTACTGGGAAGAAGCTGCATTGACGGCCACTTTTATTCTAAATAGAGTGCCTCATGCAACTTTAGACGTTACTCCTCATGAACACTGGTTCAAGGTCAGACCTAACTTGAATATCATTCGAGTGTGGGGGTGTCTGGCATATGTCAAGCTTCCAGATCTGAAGATTCAAAAGCTTGGGACAAGTACTACTAAGACGATCTTCTTGGGGTATGCCGAGAAGAGTGATGCTCGGAGATTTCTTGATATTGAGTCAAATCATATTATTGAATCTCGCGACGCAGAATATTTTGAAGACAAATTTGTAAGGCACAAGAATATTGTTCTTACGGATGTACTGGAGAACATTGAGGGTGCACAGGAAACTGAAGTCTTCAATGAAGATGTGGTCCAAGAAGATGTTGTTGAAACAACGATTGAACCAGAACAAGCTGAGCCGTCAGCTAAGCGTATGAAGAGGCCGAAGGACTTCGGAAGTGACTTTGTCACCTTTCATGTGGAAGCAGATCCGCTTACCTATGATGAGGCGATAAAGACCAGAGACGCGATTTTCTGGAAGGAGGCGATTGGCAATGAAATTGATTCTATCACTTCAAATAACACTTGGGTGTTGGTTGATCTTCCTGAAGGAGCGAAATCCATCGGATGCAAATGGATCTTCAAAAAGAAGATGAAAGCAGACGAAACTATTGACAAGTTCAAGGCTAGGTTGGTAGCCAAGGGGTTTTCTCAGAAGCAGGGGATTGACTACTTTGACACGTATGCTCCAGTAGCCCGGATGACCACCATCAAAGTGTTGATTGCTCTTGCAGCAATACATAAGATGGTGATACATCAGATGGATGTAAAAATGTCTTTCCTAAATGGCGAGCTAACAGAAGAGATATACATGCAACAGCCAGAGGGATTTGTCGTCAAGGGTCTTAAAGACAAAGTCTGCAAGTTGGTAAAATCTTTGTACGGTCTTAAACAGGCTCCCAAGATGTGACATGAGAAATTTGACAAAGTTATAAGGTCAAATGGCTACATGGTCAGCGAGACGGACAAGTGTGTTTACACGAAGTTCGCTGATGGAAGAGGTGTGATCGTTTGTCTGTACGTGGACGACATGCTTATCCTAGGTACGGATATGAGCTGTGTCATGGAGACAAAGAAATTCATCTCGAGCAAGTTTAGTATGAAGGACTTGGGGAAAGCTGATGTGATCTTAGGGATCAAGATCATCTGGATAGACACTGGACTAGTGCTATCACAGTCTCATTATATTGAGAAAATGATCACTCGTTATGGGTATCGGGATCTTCCAGGGATCGATACGCCGTACAGGTGTGATCTGAAGCTGAAGCCTAATTCAGGAGAAAGTGTCAGACAGCTGGAGTATGCAAGCGTAATCGGGAGTTTGATGTATCCTACTACTGCCACAAGGCATGACATAGCTTTCGTCATGGAAATGCTGAGTCGTTTCACGAGCAACCCAGGTGTTGAACACTGGAAAGCTGTGAAACGGGTTATGAGATATCTCAAGAAGACTCAGACATATGCACTGTACTACAGCAGAGATCCGTCGGTAGTGGAAGGCTTCAGTGATGCCAGCTGGTGCTCAGAGGTGGAGAGCGAGAGGTCCACAGGTGGATTCATTTTCACAATGGGTGGAGCTGCTATATCGTGGAAGTCGAAGAAGCAGACTATGCTCTTGCGGTCATCCATGGAATCTGAGTTCTTTGCACTTGATACCGCAGCCGAGGAAGCAGAATGGCTTTGGGAGCTCTTGTATGATCTTCTAATGGTTGGGGCGCAAATACCGGCGATACCGATATACTGCGACAACCAGGCAACTGCGGCGATGGCATCAAATGACCTCTTCAACGGAAAGAAGATGACTGTAGGGTTGAAGCACAGGGCAGTACACGATCTTATCAAGAGAGGCGTTATTGCAGTGATTGATGTTCGGAGTCAGAAGAACCTGGCGGATTCGTTCACCAAGGGCCTCAAGCGCCAGCTAGTCGATGACACAGCTTGTAAAATGGGCTTGAAGGCATTCTGATATTGTATTATTGTATTCCTACCATAAAGTTTTATGCTAATAGTTCAAAAAGAAATCTACTAGGCATCCAGCTTTTGGTTCAAGGGAGGACCACTAATCGGAAGAATATCAGGAACGGTGGGTACATGTTCTATTGGGCATGGAGAGGTTACGGACCTACAACCACTGTTGTCTACTGTTGTTTTCTGCGAAAAATAGATCCTGTGGGAAGGTTGGCTTAAAATGCCTTAATGAGTTCTCAGGCAGAGTGAATGCCTGGTGTGCTTTACAGGAAGCACGGTAGAACTGTACTACAAGGAGTGGAACTCCATGCTACTGTGGGGTGACTCCACCATGAGGTTCCCAGGCATGGGGTGTAACGCCCCAGAACCAGAATACTGGAAAACGGGGACGAACATAGCCAGCTACGTATATTGAAGTGCAATCCACCTCGCTATACGGTCACGGCTGTTTAGATACATGAGGGTTTAACTACAAGCCATCAGTCTCTTAAGGTCGCGAACAAGCCTATTGTCTCAATCTCAAGCAAGTAATAACAATTACAAGATATCAGAGCACCAAATATACAATAGTAAGGCGTCCTATACATTACATATTTGGATGATCATGAAGCTAGTCGTACAAAATGTCAAGACCAGCAAGAGTTTCAGTCATACATGATCAACCCTAGGATTTGTCAATCATATTATAGCCCGTAGGCAGACAGTAAATAAAGTGCAATCGAGCTAACACGTGCTCGCCTGCTAAACGCCTCAAAAGAATATTTATACAATAAAGTGAGAGAACAAAAGGAACCCACTCGTTGCCTTGGTTACGCCTAGTGGTCACCATCTGGCTGGAAGGTAGGTAGATCCTCTGGAGCTGCTCCGATATCTGGCCATACAAAACCAGCTGGGTCAGACCCCAGAAAGAGCAAGTGCCACAAAGAAGGCTTCACTTAGGGACTAAAACCAGCATATAATAAATGGATATTAAAGATAATTATATAAGAATCTGATAATAACAGTGACAACAACAGAGAATTGAGTACGAGGAAACCATTCAGGTAGCCAGGTCGCAACCTTTAAACCAAACAAGGACCGGGGTTGTAACCCTTCACCTGAATAGAAACCCGTCTCAAATTTTTGTTGGTAAAGTAAAACATGACGAACATGACGTAGGGTGCAATAAGACAATAAACGAAGAGAGGATACATAACTGCTCCGGGATCCAGGTTACAACCCTTAAACCAAACAAGGACCGGGGTTGTAACCCATCGCCTGAACAGAACTTGGCCCCTGATCATTATTGTTAAGGTAAGCATAAATAATCATGTTATTGAAGTAACCAGGTACCGGGACATGACAAGTCTTAGACTCCATCCAACATTCACGGCCAAGCAAATAAGTACGGCTTGATACTTTAACTAACTAGGGTTATCACAGGCCTAGTTACTAGCAAGATACAATGAGATTATTCCAACAGCCACAAGCCCTGTAGACCATCCAGGTTATCCAGACGGAATTAGGGGATTGAATTCATGTGGGTACATCGTCCAAGAAACGCATGTACCCTAAAGTAGCTTGGTGGATGCAACACATGACAGTGTGCTGGAAATGTGCCCTACTCGACGGTAGGCTACAAATCCCATGATAGGGTACCCAGATAACGGGATTGCATGTAGCTGGGAAATCTCTTTATGACTACTGGATTATTCTAGTTATTAGCCTTAGTCAAATTCAGTAGGTACCCCTGACCGTGGTACTCAGGGATCCCTGCCCTAGACATGATGCTAAACAATACTGGTTTACTTGTACAAACACAATCGTCCACAGTGTCCAGGCCATTCATTCTGGTTATGCCATTCTTGTCATGCCATACTAGCCGTCGCAACAGCTTTCAATAGTTCCCATCATGCTTGCTTGTCAAGTCATGTCATGTCATGTTAACTTCATACCATGCCGTGTACAATTATCATTTCATACATATTAAGTAAATTCGTGATTATCAAGTTATGACAAAAAGGCGTAAGGATATAAAAGGGTAAAAGTGTACGCCATAGGGACTCAAGTCTCTACACGCGTACTACTACGCTAGGCCAAGGGCCTCAAGCGTAATGTGGCTTACGCTAGCAAGAGCAAGGTAAGATAGCTCTACGCGAGCAAGGGCGCATGCGGGTGGGGTTTTACGCGAGCCAGGGCTTTTACGCTAGCAAGCCGTAGGCAAGCGAGGCTCTACGCGAGTGAAACTCTACACGAGTGAAACACTCGAGCAAGACTTTACGCACACGAGAGTCTGCTCAAGCCAGGGTTTTACGAGAGCACAATTTTACGCGAGCGGGAGGGCCCCGAGCGTCAAATTCGAATGAACTCGGCATAGAACGGAGTACGCTGGCACGCAAATGCGTGTGCGTGAAAGGCTGAATAATACGCTGTCACGTAAAACATGGGCGTAAAGGCTAAACACTACGCTAACACGTTAGAACGTGTGCATAAAACTTCATCTTCTCTCCATGGCCAAGACAAGCAGGCATAAAAGCTCACAAACTCAAGTAAGTCCTATCTCGGTCAAATCTCGATGAAATCCAACCATTCAAGAGCCAAACTTGCGTAAAATCGAAATCCCTACTACATGGAACTCTCCATTTCGGAAACAACCAAGTTTTAGAAGTTCAAAACCATGAGATCAAAAATGCTAAAACTTAGATCTACATGAAATGAGCCATGGAATTCGAAAATGCTAAATACTAAAGTGGCTTAGAATCTCATGAGGAAGACAATGGAACAACAAAATCTGAGTTCCTCCATGAAGTAAGTTGCACTTGCCTAAGCCTCTCTCTCTGGTCGGTGGAGAGAGTTAATGGAGGGAGGAGAAGAGTAAATGAAGAAGTGAATGAAGAGAGAGAATGGATTGGTGGGTTAATAAATGAGGGATGGTGGTAGGTAGGGGTTGGTCCACATGCAACAAAACTGAACCAAACCGAACCAAGCAAACTGAACCGAACCAAGCAAATGAATGCCAAGATAACCATGCAAGGAGACATACAAAATACGTACACGTATATCAGAATACGTAATACAAACTATGGTCGTTACAACTCTACCCACCTTAAAAGAATTTTGTCCTCGAAATTTAATTAAGAGGCTAGAGAGGCAACCACAAGCTATACTAATCACAGACAAGCTATAACAAGGCAATCAATCAAGAAATCATTCATTCATGCAAGGAACTGAGAGAATAAGGCATAAGGAAGATATTATACCTTACGAGTCAAACAGGTCGAGATATCGCGATCGGATATCATCCTCACGCTCCCACGTTGACTCACCCAAAGGGTGATGACCCCAAGCAACACAGACTAACTTAATAGTCTTGTTCTTGAGTATCTTCTCTCTCCGGTCCAATATAGATACGGGCCTCTCCACATACGAAAGGTTGGTACCAACAACCAATTTCGAATGATCCAGGATATGGCTCGGGTCTGGGATATACCGTCGTAGTTGGGATACATGGAATATGTCATGCACCTCACCTAACAACGGCGGAAGAGCAAGATGATAGGATACATCACCTACTCGCTCAAGAATATCGAACAGCCCTATATACCTAGGACTAAGCTTTTCCCGTACGCCGAAACGAATGACGCCACGGTTAGGCAAAATCCTCAGGAATACATGGTCGTCGACAGAAAACTCAAGGGGGCGCCGATGAGAATCGGCCCAATGATGCTGGAGATCTTGCGCTACGCGAAGATGATCTCTGACTCTCTTGACCACCTCAACCGTCTGAGCAATCATTTCCGGACTGAGCATCTGCCTTTTACCAACATCATCCCATGCTAGCGAAGATCTGCACTTTCTACCATATAGTGCCTCGAACGGTGCCATCTGGATACTGGCCTGGAAACTGTCGTTGTACGAGAACTCCACCAGGTGCAGGTGATCTTCCCACGAACCATCGAAGTCGAGTGTACAAGAACGCAACATATCTTACAAAGTTTGTATGGTACGCTCTGACTGACCATATGTCTACGGATGATAAGCTGAGCTAAACTGGAGGTGAGTTCCCAAACTCTCTTGCATACTGCGCCAAAAGTGCGACGTAAACCTTGAATCTCTGTCCGAGGTGATACTGATTGGTACTTCATGCAACCTGACTATCTGCCTGAGATACATCTCTGCTAGCTGAGCCGTCGACTGACCAACTCTGAATGGGAGAAAGTGAGCCACCTTCGTGAGCCTGTCTATAATTACCCAAATAGCATCTCTACCGGCCGGGGACCTAGAAAATCCAGTCACGAAATCCATAGTTATAAGCTCCCACTTCCATTCTGGAATCAGCAAGGGCTGAAGAAGTCCAGCTGGCCTCTGATGTTCAGTTTTAACTTGTTGGCAAACCAAACATCGAGAGACAAACCGGGCTATCTCCCTCTTCATGCCATTCCACCAAAAGTGCTGACGGATATCACGATACATCTTCGTACTACCGGGATGAATAGAATACTGTGAACTGTGAGCTTCTGCCATGATCTCCTGTCTGATATCTCCATTGGGTACACAAAGACGTCTCCCCTGTCCAAGTGTACCATCCTCATGGATACATAGCTCTGGTCTTCGTCCTGCCTCACACTCTGCTCTGAGCCGCTGAAGCTTGTAATCTGTTGACTGTGCCATCCAGATCCTCTCAACTATAGTGGACTGAACTTGCATACTGGCCATCAATGCCACATTGGTAGGAAGGACAACTTCTATACCCATCTTATGAAGATCTGCTAATAACTTTATTGTGCTGTGAGGAAATAAATTCCGGCTCTTCTGTTCAATGCATCTGCAACAACGTTGGCCTTCCCAGGATGATACTGCAGGTTGACATCATAAGCCACAAGTAGCTCTAGCCACCTCCTCTGACGCATGTTAAGATCCTTCTAAGTGAACACATACTTCAGGCTCTTGTGGTCGGTGAAAATATCCACCCTATCTCCATACAAGTAGTGTCTCCAAAGCTTAAGTGCAAACACTACTGCTGCCAACTACAGGTCATGGGTTGGGTAATTCCTCTCTTGATCACGAAGTCAGCGTGACTCATAAGCTATTACCTTCCCATGCTGTATCAAAACACATCCTAAACCTCTGCCTGAAGCATCACAATATACTGAAAATCCTCCGGTCCTATCTGGAAGCGTGAGAATGGGTGCCGTCATCAAACCTTGCTTCAACTTCTCAAAAGAATCCTGACATTATGCTGTCCAAGCAAACCACACATCCTTGCGGGTCAACTAGGTCAATGGCGCAGAAATTCGAGCAAAGTCTGAAACAAATTGCCGGTAGTAGCCGGCCAAGCCAAGAAAACTGCGAACCTCTGTAACTGTACTAGGTACTGGCCATGTCTCAATGGCTACTATCTTCTGGGGATCCACTTCTACTCCTCCTCTGGTGATGATATGACCTAAGTAGGAAATACGATCGAGCCAGAACTCGTATTTACTAAACTTGGCATACAACTGGTGCTCTTTGAGAATTTGGAGGACAACTCTGAGATGCTGCTCATGCTCCGCTTCACTCTTGCTGTAGACCAGGATGTCGTCTATGAACACAATCACAAACTGATCCAAATAAGGCATGAAGATACGATTCATAAGGTCCATGAATACGGCCGGCGCATTGGTTGCTCCAAATGGCATAACAAGGAACTCCCAATGCCCATATCTAGATCTGAAAGCTGTCTTCGGGATGTCCTGCTCTCTGACTCTGATCTGATGGTACCCTGACCGCAAGTCGATCTTCGAGAATACGGCTGCCCCTTGAGTTGATCAAACAAGTCATCTATCCTCGGGAGAGGGTATCTGTTCTTGATTGTTACTGAATTCAAGGTACGATAATCTACACATAACCTGGATGTACCATCCTTCTTTTTCACAAGAAGCATCGGGGCTCCCCAAGGCGATCCACTAGCACGAATGAATCCCTTGGTTCTGAGTTCTTCAATCATCTTGCACAATATCTCTAACTCTGATGGCGCCATCCTGTAGACTCTCTCTGACACTGGGACTGTCCCTGGGATCAAGTCTATGGTGAACTCGATCTCTCGCTCTGGCGACATTCCTGGAAGCTCTTCTGGGAAAACATCTGGAAACTCTTCAACTATCCGGGGTAGCTGCACTGCTGCTACTGCCATCCGCAATACCGGAGGAGAAGGTTCAACTTTGCCTCGGGAAAAAGAAAACTCTGGCTCGCCTGGAATGCTAAAAACAACCCTGCCAATATGGTAGTCTATCCTAGCATACTGGTCTCTCAACCAATCCATCCCTAAGACCATATCATAATCGGCCATCGGAAACTCTATCAATCTAGCGGGGAATTCTCTACCGCTAACTACGATCCGACACGAGGAAAACACTTTATCTACTTCCATAAGACTGTTACCAGTAAGTATATTGAGCCTTACTAATAATGACTCGGGCTCCAGTCCTATCCGTGTCGTGAATCGTGCAGACATAAATGAATGCGATACACCAGAATCAAATAACGCTGATGCTGGGAAGGAGTTGACGAAAATAGTACCTGCCACTATCTCACCTGGTGCCAATCCTTCTTCTCCCATAGTCAAAGCCAACACTTGACATGTCCTCTGGGTGCGGGTCCCCTCTGCTGAAAACCTCTCTGGCGATTCTGGGTCTGAGCTTGGACTTGGGCATACTGTTGCGATCTCTGCTGCTGGAATGTTTGGGCCTGAGGCGGCAAGGGCCCCAGAAATGGGTACTGCTGCTGCTGCTGGACTGATACTGGAACTGGTCCCCTAACCGAGGGACTGGAGAAGGTTGATAAAGATGAACTCCCTCTATTCGGGCAGTTCCCAACCCTGTGGTCCGGGGAACCACAAACCAAGCACAAACCCTGTGCTCTGCGACACTCTGATACCACATGTCCTGGCTTTCCGTAGTGTGAAAATCCCACTGTAGAAGAGTGCTTCTGCTTCTGCTGCTGAGGGTACATCAGAGTTGAATGTTGAACCGACGTCACTGAGACCGCCCGCCTCGGAGCTCCAATGGTCAAAGCCCTAGCTGCCGGGGCTGGTGCTGAAGACTGATTCATCTGGCTGTAGGATCGCTTCCGACCTTCGGTCCTGTCCACGATCCTCTAGGAGGTATACTCATGCTTCCTGGCTGCTCTCAATACTGCATCAAAAGTCTGATGCTCAAACTGCTCCACAGCCAATAAGATCTCTAGATGGAGCCCCTGCTGGAACCGCTGGGCTCTGTCGAGCTCGGTCGCTACCAAGGTGGGAGCAAACTGACTAAGTCTCGAAAACTCGGCCGCATACCCGTCGACCGTCCTGCCCATCTGCTTCAGATTGGTGAACCTCGTCTGTAGATCGTACCGAGCTACAGCATCGAAGTACTTGGTCTGGAATCTCTCACGAAATATTGTCCAAGCAATAGGTTCCACTAATCCAATGGCCTGCGCCGCCCACCATCTGCGGGCTAGAACCAATAACTGCAGGCGCACTACGACCACCTTCTCGTATTCTGGAGTCATGGCTGCTTCTAGAATCACTTCTGTAGTCTGCAGCCAAGCATCAGCAGTGATAGCGTCTTCACTACCGTCAAAGAACAGAGGGTTCGGGCGCTTGAAGCTGTTGGCCGCACTATTACCTTGATGACCACCTCTGTTCAGAGCATCTGTCACTGCCTGGTGTAATGCATCGCCTTGACGATCTTGAGAAGCTAACAATGTCCTGATGAGACCCACCAAGGTGCCATCATCAGGCTCTGCAGGCTGGACGGGCTGAACTGGTGGCTCTTGACCGCCAGTAGGCATGACTCTGGAGACTACTCCTGAATGCTGGGCTTGATCTCCAGGTTGCTGCTGGTCCACGGGAGGTGCTCCGTCTTACTGATCGGTAGGACCAGGAACAATGTCGCTGAAGAAGACAACATAGGGAACAATAAGGAAGGACCAGGACAGATCAAAGATACAAGCATGTGATCAGGTCAAGAATCCAGGGATTTAGAGGATACGAGCAGAGATCAAGGGCGAGTACTGATTGAGACATCTATTCGGTAAACCCTCACATATCTTGATTCACAAGACCTGCATGGGCCACCACTTAAACCATATAATGTCCCAGAACCAGAATACTGGAGAGTGGGGGCGAACATAGCCAGCTACGTATATTGAAGTGCAATCCACCTCGGTATACGGTCACGGCTGTATAGATACATGAGGGTTTAACTACAAGCCATCAATCTCTTAAGGTCGCGAACATGCCTATTGTCTCAATCTCAAGCAAGTAATAACAATTACAAGATATCAGAGCACCAAATATACAATAGTAAGGCGTCCCATACATTACATATTTGGATGATCATGAAGCTAGTCGTACAAAATGTCAAGACCAGCAAGAGTTTCAGTCATACATGATCAACCCTAGGATTTGTCAATCATGTTACAGCCCGTAGGCAGACAGTAAATAAAGTGCAATCGAGCTAACACGTGCTCGCCGGCTAAACGCCTCAAAAGAATATTTATACAATAAAGTGGGAGAACAAAAGGAACCCACTCGTTGCCTTGGTTACGCCTGGTGGTCACCATCTGGCTGAAAGGTAGGTAGATCCTCTGGAGCTGCTCTGATATCTGGCCATACAAAACCAGCTGGGTCAGACCCCAGAAAGAGCAAGTGCCACAAAGGAGGCTTCACTTAGGAACTAAAACCAGCATATAATAAATGGATATTAAAGATAATTATATAAGAATCTGATAATAACAGTGACAACAACAGAGAATTGAGTACGAAGAAACCATTCAGGTAGCCAGGTCGCAACCTTTAAACCAAACAAGGACCGGGGTTGTAACCCTTCACCTGAATAGAAATCTGTCTCAAATTCTTGTTGGTAAAGTAAAACGTGACGAGCATGACGTGGGGTGCAATAAGACAATAAACGAAGAGAGGATACAGAACTGCTCCGAGATCCAGGTTACAACCCCTAAACCAAACAAGGACCGGGGTTGTAACCCATCGCCTGAACAGAACTTGGCTCCTGATCATTATTGTTAAGGTAAGCATAAATAATCATGTTATTGAAGTAACCAGGTACCGGGACATGACAAGACTTAGACTCTATCCAACATTCATGGCCAAGCAAATAAGTACGGCTTGATACTTTAACTAACTAGGGTTATCACAGACCTAGTTACTAGCATGATGCAATGAGATTATTCCAACAGCCACAAGCCCTGCAGACCATCCAGGTTATCCAGACGGAATTAGGGGATTGAATTCATGTGGGTACATCGTCCAAGAAACGCATGTACCCTAAAGTAGCTTGGTGGGTGCAACACATGACAGTGTGCTAGAAATGTGCCCTACTCGACGGTAGGTTACAAATCCCATGATGGGGTGCCCAGATAACGGGATTGCCTGTAGCTGGGAAATCTCTTTATGACTACTGGATTATTCTAGTTATTAGCCTTAGTCAAATTCAGTAGGTACCCCTGACCGTGGTACTCAGGGGTCCCTGCCCTAGACATGATGCTAAACAATACTGGTTTACTTGTACAAACACAATCGTCTACGGTGTCCAGGCCATTCATTCTTGTTATGCCATTCTTGTCATGCCATACTAGCCGTCGCAACAGCTTTCAATAGTTCCCATCATGCTTGCTTGTCAAGTCATGGCATGTCATGTTAACTTCATACCATACCGTGTACAATTATCATTTCATACATATTAAGTAAATTCGTGATTATCAAGTTATGATAAAAAGGCGTAAGGATATAAAAGGGTAAAGGTGTACGCCATAGGGACTCAAGTCTCTACGCGCGTACTACTACGCTAGGCCAAGGGCCTCAAGTGTAATGTGGCTTACGCTAGCAAGAGCAAAGTGAGATAGCTCTACGCGAGCAAGGGCGCATGCGGGTGGGGTTTTACGCGAGCCAGGGCTTTTACGCTAGCAAGCCGTAGGCAAGCGAGGCTCTACGCGAGTGAAACTCTACACGAGTGAAACACTCAAGCAAGACTTTACGCACACGAGAGTCTGCTCAAGCCAGCGTTTTACGCGAGCATGACTATATACGAGCGGGAGGGCCCCGAGCGTAAAATTCTAATAAACTCGGCGTAGAACGGAGTACGCTGGCATGCAAATGCGTGTGCGTGAAAGGCTGAATAATACGCTGTCACGTAAAACGTGGGCGTAAAGGCTAAATACTACGCTAACACGTTAGAACGTGTGCATAAAATTTCATCTTCTCTCCATGGCCAAGACAAGCAGGCATAAAAGCTCACGAACTCAAGTAAGTCCTATCTCGGTCAAATCTCGATGAAATCCAACCATTCAAGAGCCAAACTTGCGTAAAATCGAAATCCCTACTACATGGAACTCTCCATTTTGGAAACAACCAAGTTTTAGAAGATCAAAACCATGAGATCAAAAATGCTAAAACTTAGATCTACATAAAATGAGCCATGGAATTCGAAAATGCTAAATACTAAAGTGACTTAGAATCTCATGAGGAAGACAATGGAACAACAAAATCTGAGTTCTTCCATGAAGCAAGTTGCACTTGCCTAAACCTCTCTCTCTGGTTGGTGGAGAGAGTTAATGGAGGGAGGAGAAGAGTAAATGAAGAAGTGAATGAAGAGAGAATGGGTTGGTGGGTTAATAAATGAGGGATAGTGGTAGGTAGGGGTTGGTCCACATGTAACAAAACCAAACCAAGCCGAACCAAGCAAACTGAACCGAACCAAGCAAATGAATGCCAAGATAACCATGCAAGGAGACATACAAAATACGTACACGTATATCAGAATACGTAATACGAACTATGGTCGTTACAACTCTACCCACCTTAAAAGAATTCTGTCCTCGAAATTTAATTAAGAGGCTAAAGAGGCAAGAACAAGCTATACTAATCACAGACAAGCTATAACAAGGCAATCAATCAAGCAATCATTCATTCAAGCAAGGAACTGAGAGCATAAGGCATAAGAAAGACATTATACCTTACGAGTCAAACAGGTCGGGATATCGCGATCGGATATCATCCTCACGCTTCCATGTTGACTCACCCAAAGGGTGATGACCCCAAGCAACACAGACTAACTTAATAGTCTTGTTCTTGAGTATCTTCTCTCTTCGGTCCAATATAGATACGGGCCTCTCCTCATACGAAAGGTTGGTACCAACAACCAATTCCGAATGATCCAGGATATGGCTCGGGTCCGGGATATACCGTCGTAGTTGGGATACATGGAACACGTCATGCACCTCACGTAACAACGGTGGAAGAGCAAGATGATAGGATACATCACCTACTCGCTCAAGAATATCGAACAACCCTATATACCTAGGACTAAGCTTTTCCCGTACGCCGAAACGAATGACGCCACGGTTAGGCAAAATCCTCAGAAATACATGGTCGTCGACAGAAAACTCAAGGGGGCGCCGATAAGAATCGGCCCAATGATGCTGGCGATTTTGTGCTACGCGAAGATGATCTCTGACTCTCCTGACCACCTCAACCGTCTGAGCAATCATTTCCGGACCGAGTATCTGTCTTTTACCAACATCATCCCATGCTAGCGAAGATCTGCACTTTCTACCATATAGTGCCTCGAACGGTGCCATCTGGATACTGGCCTGAAAACTGTTGTTGTATGAGAATTCCACCAGGTGCAGGTGATCTTCCTACGAACCACCGAAGTCGAGTGTACAAGAACGCAATATATCTTCCAAAGTTCGTATGGTACGCTCTGACTGACCATATGTCTACGGATGATAAGCTGAGCTAAACTGGAGGTGAGTTCCCAAACTCTCTTGCAGACTGCGCCAAAAATATGACGCAAACCTTGAATCTCTGTCCGAGGTGATACTGACTGGTACTCCATGCAACCTGACTATCTGCCTGAGATACATCTCTGCTAGCTGAGCCGTCGACTGACCAACTCTGAATGGGAGAAAGTGAGCCACCTTCGTGAGCCTGTCTATAATTACCCAAATAGCATCTCTACCGGCCGGGGACCTAGAAAATCCAGTCACGAAATCCATAGTTATATGCTCCCACTTCCATTCTAGAATCGGCAAGGGCTGAAGAAGTCTAGCTGGCCTCTGATGTTCAGTTTTAACTTGTTGGCAAACCAAACATCGAGAGACAAACCGGGCTATCTCCCTCTTCATGCCATTCCACCAAAAGTGCTGACGGATATCACGATACATCTTCGTACCACCGGGATGAATAGAATACTGCGAACTGTGAGCTTCTGCTGTGATCTCCTGTCTGATATCTCTACTGGGTACATAAAGACGTCTTCCCTGTCCAAGTGTACCATTCTCATGGATACATAGCTCTAGTCTTCGTCCTGCCTCACACTCTGCTCTGAGCCGCTGAAGCTTGTAATCTGTTGACTGTGCCATCCGGATCCTTTCAACTATAGTGGACTGAACTTGCATGCTGGCCATCAATGCCACATTGGTAGGAAGGATAACTTCTATATCCATCTTCTGAAGATCTGCTAATAACTCTGTTGTGCTGTGAGAAAATAAACCCCGGCTCTTCTGTTCAATGCATCTGCAACAACGTTGGCCTTTCCAGGATGATACTGCAGGTTGACATCATAAGCCACAAGTAGCTCTAGCCACCTCCTCTGACGCATGTTAAGATCCTTCTGAGTGAACACATACTTCAGGCTCTTGTGGTTGGTGAAAATATCCACCCTATCTCCATACAAGTAGTGTCTCCAAAGCTTAAGTACAAATACTATTGCTGCCAACTCCAAGTCATGGGTTGGATAATTCCTCTCATGATCACGAAGTCAGCGTGACGCATAAGCTATTAGCTTCCCATGCTGTATCAAAACACATCCTAAACCTCTGCCTGAAGCATCACAATATACTAAAAATCCTTCGGTCCTATCTGGAAGCGTGAGAATGGGTGCCGTCATCAAACCTTGCTTCAACTTCTCAAAAGAATTCTGACATTCTGCTGTCCAAGCAAACCACACATCCTTGCGGGTCAACTGGGTCAATGGCGCTGAAATCCGAGCAAAGTCTGAAACAAATTGCCGGTAGTAGCCGGCCAAGCCAAGAAAACTGCGAACCTCTGCAACTGTGCTAGGTACTGGCCGTGTCTCAATGGCTACTATCTTCTGGGGACTACTTCTACTCCTCCTCTGGTGATGATATGACCTAAGTAGGAAATACGATCGAGCCAGAACTCGTATTTACTAAACTTGGCATACAACTGGTGCTCTTTGAGAATCTGGAGGACAACTCTGAGATGCTGCTCATGCTCCGCTTCACTCTTGCTGTAGACCAGGATGTCGTCTATGAACACAATCACAAACTGATCCAAATAAGGCATGAAGATACGATTCATAAGGTCCATGAATACGGCCGGCGTATTGGTTGCTCCAAATGGCATAACAAGGAACTCCCAATGCCCATATCTAGATCTGAAAGCTGTCTTCGGGATGTCCTGCTCTCTGACTCTGATCTGATGGTACCCTGACCGTAAGTCGATCTTCGAGAATACGACTGCCCCCTTGAGTTGATCAAACAAGTCATCTATCCTCGGGAAAGGGTATCTGTTCTTGATTGTTACTGAATTCAAGGTACGATAATCTACACATAACCTGGACGTACCATCCTTCTTTTTCATAAGAAGCATCGGGGCTCCCCAAGGCGATCCACTAGCACGAATGAATCCCTTGGTTCTGAGTTCTTCAATCATCTTGCACAATATCTCTAACTCTGACGGCGCCATCCTGTAGACTCTCTCTGACACTGGGACTGTCCCTGGGATCAAGTCTATGGTGAACTCGATCTCTCACTCTGGCGGCATTCCTGGAAGCTCTTCTGGGAAAACATCTGGAAACTCTTCAACTATCTGGGGTAGCTGCACTGCTGCTACTGCCATCCGCAATACCGGAGGAGAAGGTTCAACTTCACCTCGGGAAAAAGAAAACTCTGGCTCGTCTGGAATACTAAAAACAACCCTGCCAATATGGTAGTCTATCCTAGCATACTGGTCTCTCAACCAATCCATCCCTAAGACCATATCATAATCGGCCATCGGAAACTCTATCAATCTAGCGGGGAATTCTCTACCGCTAACTACGATCCGACACGAGGAAAACACTATATCTACTTCCACAAGACTGTTACCAGTAAGTATATTGAGCCTTACTAATAATGACTCGGGCTCCAGTCCTATCCGTATCGCGAATCGTGCAGACATAAATGAATGCGATACACCAGAATCAAATAACGCTGATGCTGGAAAGGAGTTGACGAAAATAGTACCTGCCACTACCTCACCTGGTGCCAATCCTTCTTTTTCCATGGTCAAAGCCAGCACTTGACCATGTCCTCTGGGTGCGGGTCCCCTCTGCTGAAAACCTCTCTGGTAATTCTGGGTCTGAGCTTGGACTTGGGCATACTGTTGCGGTCTCTGCTGCTGGAATGCCTGGGCCTGAGGCGGCAAGGGCCCCGGAAACGAGTACTGCTGCTGCTGCTGGACTGATACTGGAACTGGTCCCCTAACTGAGGGACTGGAGAAGGTTGATAAAGATGAACTCCCTCTATTCGGGCAGTTTCCAACCCTGTGGTCCGGGGAACCACAAACCAAGCATAAATCCTGTGCTCTGCGACACTCTGATACCACATGTCCTGGCTTCCCTAGTGTGAACATCCCACTGTGGAAGAGTGCTTCTGCTTCTGCTACTGAGGGTACGTCAGACTTGAATGTTGAACCGACGTCACTGAGGCCGCTCGCCTCGGAGCTCCAATGGTCAAAGCCCTAGCTGCCGGGGCTGGTGCTGAAGACTGATTCATCTGGCTGTAGGATCGCTTCCGACCCCCGATCCTGTCCACGATCCTCTAGGAGGTATACTCATGCTTCCTGGCTGCTCTCAATACTGCATCAAAAGTCTGATGCTTAAACTGCTCCACTACCAATAAGATCTCTAGATGGAGCCCCTGCTGGAACCGCTGGGCTCTGTCGAACTCGGTCGCTACCAAGGTGGGAGCAAACCGACTAAGTCTCGAAAACTCGACTGCATACCCGTCGACCGTCCTACCAATCTGCTTCAGATTGGTGAACCTCGTCTGTAGATCGTACCGAGCTACAGCATCGAAGTACTTGGTCTGGAATCTCTCACGAAATACTGTCCAAGCAATAGGTTCCACTAATTCAATGGCCTGTGCCGCCCACCATCTGCGGGCTAGATCCAATAACTGCAGGCGTACTATGACCACCTTCTCGTCTTCTGGAGTCATGGCTGCTTCTAGAATCACTTCTGTATACTGCAGCCAAGCATCAGCTGCGATAGCGTCTTCACTACCGTCAAAGAACGGAGGGTTCAGGCGCTTGAAGCTGTTGGCCGCACTATTACCTTGATGACCACCTCTGTTCAGAGCATCTGTCACTGCCTGGTGTAATGCATCGCCTTGACGATCTTGAGAAGCTAACAATGTCCTGATGAGACCCACCAAGGTGCCATCATCAGGCTCTGCAGGCTGGACGGGCTGAACTGGTGGCTCTTGACCCCCAGTAGGCATGACTCTGGAGACTACTCCTGAATGCTGGGCTTGATCTCCAGGTTGCTGCTAGTCCACGGAAGGTTCTCCGTCTTGCTGATCGGTAGGACCAGGAATAATGTCGCTGAAGAAGACGACATAGAGAACAATAAGGAAGGACCAGGACAGATCAAAGATACAAG
Organism: Iris pallida; assembly: GCA_029216955.1. NCBI lineage: Eukaryota > Viridiplantae > Streptophyta > Magnoliopsida > Asparagales > Iridaceae > Iris > Iris pallida. The sequence goes on from JANAVB010009800.1 coordinate 3,852,629, forward strand.
CATGTGATCAGGTCAAGAATCCAGGGATTTAGAGGATACGAGCAGAGATCAAGGGCGAGTACTGATTGAGACATCTATTCGGTAAACCCTCACATATCTTGATTCACAAGACCTACATGGGCCACCACTTAAACCATGTAATGCCCCAGAACCAGAATACTGGAGAGTGGGGGCGAACATAGCCAGCTACGTATATTGAAGTACAATCTACCTCGCTATACGGTCACGGCTGTATAGATACATGAGGGTTTAACTACAAGCAATCAGTCTCTTAAGGTCGCGAACAAGCCTATTGTCTCAATCTCAAGCAAGTAATGACAATTACAAGATATCAGAGCACCAAATATACAATAGTAAGGCGTCCCATACATTACATATTTGGATGATCATGAAGCTAGTCGTACAAAATGTCAAGACCAACAAGAGTTTCAGTCATACATGATCAACCCTAGGATTTGTCAACCATGTTACAGCCCGTAGGCAGACAGTAAATAAAGTGCAATCGAGCTAACACGTGCTCGCCGGCTAAACGTCTCAAAAGAATATTTATACAATAAAGTGGGAGAACAAAAGGAACCCACTCGTTGCCTTGGTTACGTCTGGTGGTCACCATCTGGCTGGAAGGTAGGTAGATCCTCTGGAGCTGCTCCGATATCTGGCCATACAAAACCAGCTGGGTCAGACCCCAGAAAGAGCAAGTGCCACAAAGGAGGCTTCACTTAGGGACTAAAACCAGCATATAATAAATGGATATTAAAGATAATTAGATAAGAATCTGATAATAACAGTGACAACAACAGAGAATTGAGTACGAGGAAACCATTCAGGTAGCCAGGTCGCAACCCTTAAACCAAATAAGGACCGGGGTTGTAACCCTTCACCTGAATAGAAACCCGTCTCAAATTCTTGTTGGTAAAGTAAAATATGACGAGCATGACATGGGGTATAATAAGACAATAAATGAAGAGAGGACACAGAACTGCTCCGGGATCCATGTTACAACCCTTAAACCAAACAAGGACCGGGGTTGTAACCCTTCGTCTGAACAGAACTTGGCCCATGATCATTATTTTTAAGGTAAGCATAAATAATCATGTTATTGAAGTAACCAGATACCGAGACAGGACAAGACTTAGACTCCATCCAACATTCACGGCCAAGCAAATAAGTACGGCTTGATACTTTAACTAACTAGGGTTATCACAGGCCTAGTTACTAGCAAGATGCAATGAGATTATTCCAACAGCCACAAGCCCTGCAGACCATCCAGGTTATCCAAACGGAATTAGGGGATTGAATTCATGTGGGTACATCGTCCAAGAAACACATGTACCTTTAAGTTGCTTGGTGGGTACAACACATGACAGTGTGCTAAAAATGTGCTCTACTCGACGGTAGGCTACAGATCCCAGGATGGGGCGCCCAGATAACGGGATTGCCTGTAGCTGGAAAATCTCTTTATGACTACTGGATTATTCTAGTTATTAGCCTTAGTCAAATTCAGTAGGTACCCCTGACCGTGGTACTTAGGGGTCCCTGCCCTAGACATGATGCTAAATTATAATGGTTCACTTGTATAAACACAATCGTCCACGGTGTCCAGGCCATTCATTCTGGTTATGCCATTCTTGTCATGCCATACTAGCCGTCGCAACAGCTTTCAATAGTTCCCATCATGCTTGCTTGTCAAGTCATGTCATGTCATGTTAACTTCATACCATGCCGTGTACAATTATCATTTCATACATATTAAATAAATTCGTGATTATCAAGTTATGACAAAAAGGCGTAAGGATATAAAAGGGTAAAGGTGTACGCCATAGGGACTCAAGTCTCTACGCGCGTACTACTATGCTAGGCCAAGGGCCTCAAGCGTAAAGTGGCTTACGCTAGCAAGAGCAACGTGAGATAGCTCTACGCGAGCAAGGGCGCATACGGGTGGGGTTTTACGCGAGCCAGGGCTTTTACGCTAGCAAGTCGTAGGCAAGCGAGGCTCTACGCGAGTGAAACTCTACGCGAGTGAAACACTCGAGCAAGACTTTACGCACGCAAGTGTCTGCTCAAGCCAGGGTTTTACGCGAGCACGATTTTACGCGAGCGGAAGGGCCCCGAACGTAAATTTCGAATATACTAGGCGTAGAACGGAGTACGCTGGCATGCAAATGCGTGTGCGTGAAAGGATGAATAATATGCTGTCACGTAAAACGTGGGCGTAGAGGCTAAACACTACGCTAACACGTTAGAACGTGTGCGTAAAACTTCATCTTCTTCCCATAGCCAAGACAAGCAGGCGTAAAAGCTCACGAACTCAAGTAAGCCCTATCTCGGTCAAATCTCGATGAAATCCAACCATTCAAGAGCCAAACTTGTGTAAAATCGAAATCCCTACTACGTGGAACTCTCTATTTCGGAAACAACCAAGTTTTAGAAGATCAAAACCATGAGATAAAAAATGCTAAAACTTAGATCTACATAAAATGAGCCATGGAATTCGAAAATGCTAAATACTAAAGTGACTTAGAATCTCATGAGGAAGACAATGGAACAACAAAATTTGAGTTCCTCCATGAAGCAAGTTGCACTTGCCTAAGCCTCTCTCTCTCTCTGGTTGGTGGAGAGAGTTAATGGAGGGAGGATAAGAGTAAATAAAGAAGTGAATGAAGAGAGAGAATGGGTTGGTGGGTTAATAAATGAGGGATGGTGGTAGGTAGGGGTTGGTCCACATGCAACAAAACCGAACCAAGCCGAACCAAGCAAACCGAACCGAACCAAAAAAATGAATGCCAAGATAACCATGCAAGGAGACATGCAAAATACGTACACGTATACCAGAATACGTAATACGAACTATGGTCGTTACATAGGGTAATGCCTCGGCTTTGCTAGCCAAGTCACAGCGGCGTAGCACCGTAAATAGGCAGTTAGCCTAATGCTGTATGTTAAAATAAAGAGAGGGGTAGTCAGTGCTACAAAGAGGAGGAGTTCCTCATGTTACAGTGGCATGACACCACGATGAGGTACCCGGTTAGGGATAAAGCCTCGGCCTTGCAAGCCATGTCGTTGCGACGTAACACCGCAAGGGAGCCTAAGGCTTCATGCTGGGTAGTTTGGCACTACAAAGAGGCGGTTGCCTCGTGCTACTGTAGTATGACACTACGATGAGGTTCCCGGTACGGGGTAAGGTCTCGACTTTAAGCTATTTCATAGCGGCGTAGCACCGCAAGGAAAGCACAAAGCACTTCATTCCATGTCTCTTTATAATGAACTCACCTATAGTGTATGGACAAAGAGATATCAGGCCGTCTCTTGAGGGTAAACTTGTAGACGCCCAAAATTATACACTGAAACCAGGCTGGCACAGGACCTTTAATGTGTAGCCAGAAGCACATGTAACTATATTATGTGAGTGGAAAGAATTTTAGCTATGATGCAGAATTCAAGGCTTAGTCCATTCTTGTATTATAGTCTGTTATTTGACCCATGCGGGAAGATTCAAATCGTCAGCGACATCTCTCCTAATGCATGATGGACAGTTACTGTAGGGAACACATATACCCATATATAGAGATATGTGGGGGATTGTTGGGGTTTTTGGCCTTTTCTTTAGAAACTTTAGTCCCACATCAGATAGGCCAAAGAAGTTGTATCTCTATATATTAGCTATGCTAGTTCAGAAATGCACATGTGGTGTGGAGGTGCACATGGGTGTGCCATGTGGGGTTATTTTTCTAATAGAAAAAGGATAAATCAACAATTAAAAGCATTGATGCTTTTTGCTCTTGGGAAATTTATTTCCATGGGAGCTAAGCCCCGTAGGGGCTTAGCGACTCAGACTCGGACTCGGACTCGGGCTCATGGGCTCATGAGGCATAATGTGGCATTTTGTTGGCATATTTTGCACTTAGCACGTCAGCATCGTCGCTAGGTGCATAATGCGCTTTAGTTGCGCTCGTTGCACGAGCCACTTGCGCGGCCAAGTTGTGTGCCATATTGCACGGCACAGGTTGCGCGGCCTAGGTTGCGCGACTAGGTTGCGCGGCAGGTTGTGTGCAGGTTGTGCCAGGTTGTGCCAGGTTGCGCGCAGGTTGCGCCAGGTTGTGCGCAGGCTGCGCACAGGTTGCGCCAGGTTGCGCGCAGGTTGCGCAAGTGGCACAATGTGCGCGTTGTGCGTGTGGCGCAAGGTGTGCAAGGTGCACAAGGTGTGTGGCGTAAGTTGCTCTCTGCGCAAGGTACAAGGCATGCGGGTTGCTAGAGTGGCGCAACTTGCTTCAGATCGTGCTTGTGCATGATCTGAGCGGTTACTGCACGTTCGGAGTGGTTATTACCACGTCCCGAATGTTGTGCTAGCCGGGCAGTTGCTACTCGGGCCTATATAAGGTCTCTTCTCTCTCACAGGCATACGGGACAGAACATATTCAGAGAGTTACAAAAGTTTACAAGTGTTTCTTAACACAAATAAACAGAGTCTGTTAGAGAGAAGAGAAGTTTTGCACCATCGTTGCTTTTGCACGGGAGTTCGTGTACGATCCGAGGAGTCAGAAGAGCAGAAGTGTTTCAAAGTTCTCCGACGAACTTGCTGGTTCCTGGAAGCTATTCGTGTGGGGCGAATATAGCTTTGAGCAACGGTGATCATTCACCCCAGCAGGCCATCTTCCATCTTTCGCCTGTCATCTTCTTCGCTGTTGTGAATTACAAAATTTTTAGATTCTCGTAATATCATAACGAGATCTTCTTAGATCTTCGTTATACTTACGTAACCTTCCTAGAAGTGTTACGTTGAAACATTGTTCTTAAAATTGTTTCATCTTCTCAGTTTTTCTATCGAAAAATTGTGTCCCGGCAATAACAGTCCAAAAAACTAGCATAATGTATGGGCAACTCGGCTAAAAAATTTCGTTCACAAAATGAACATTCTTACGTTCAATCATTAGTTCATACAGACTATTACAATTATTTATAATAGACATATAATAAAAAATTGTTCATTAGGCTGGATACTTGGAATAAGTTCAAAATATTTGAAAGACCCGCTTGGTTCTTTTAATTCATTAGGTTTATCAAATAACCTAGTTAGTTCTCATAATGGTAATATATAAAGGTCAAATCTCCTACTGATAATATATATATATATATATATATATATATATATATATATATATATATATATATATATATATATATATATATAGTCTACATGTAAAAAAAAATATATATATATAGTCTACATGTACGTGCTTTGCACGTATTTAAATTAATTAGAATATTATAAGGTTAGTTGTCGTCTTTTCGTAAATTTCAGGTGATTATTCATGTATGTGTGCTTTTTTTTACAATGTCAAGAAATTCAAAGTACAAATTTTGTTTTTTATTGAGAATAATAATCTTTGGAAAATGGTAAGGACAGAAAATTTTATTACAATTGATACATGAAGAGTTGTATGGAAAAAGAAAACTTGTATGTAAATTTTATTGCTTTGACTCTTAAACATAAATGACATGCAAGTTGACATAATAATATCATGTTTATAAAATACTCAAGGGTATTTTAGGAATTCAAAAGTTTCACCACCAAGTTTTCCTATTATATAGTAGAATATATATATATATATATATATATATATATATATATATATATATATATATATATATATATATATATATATATATATATAAATAAATATATAGATATATATATATAGGAAAAAAAAATATAGATATATGTATAGGTGAAAAATATTTTTTTTGTTTAAATCTAGACCTAGTTTCAACCACATATCTAATTTGTGTCTCAACAGATTCTCTAAGTTCAACGAATTGACCCTATGGTCGGCTCTAAATTGAAATTTACTTGTGTAGATAAGTAAAGTCTCCTTATTTTAGCTTCAAATCTACTACAAAATCCATCAAGCTCTTTTTTAATAAATTAATAATCTTTTTAAATAAATTATTATAATCTATATTTTTAATTTTACTTTAAATTTTAGTTAAAACATATAAACTACAACCCTGATACCAATTTGATGTGGGACGAAGACCCATGAGAAATATGATATAGCAAATCTACCTACTTTTTAAGAACGGTGACTAATGATTGACATCTAGTGATTGATTTAGAGGCCCTATAGGAACTTTAGAGGGGGGTGAATAGGGTAATAAAAATGATTAACACAAATTTACAAGGCAAAGAGCAATATGAAAGAGAGCAAGAAATCAAACACTTGAGCACTCCAGTCCCGGAACCCTCTCCAGCTTCAATCCACTATTTGAGAAAATAATATAACACAAGCTTTGATCCGAAGGCTCGTCAACTTCAAACACACGAGTTTTAATCCGAAGGCTCGCCAACTTCTTTACAAGGAAGGATTTTGATCTTTGTAAACACTTGAAAGATCTAGGTTACAACTCTTTGAGCAACTCTAATACTTTGATGGATGGCAAATTTAAAGCTTGGTAGAGTAATAGAGAAGCTCTATGGTAGCTGAAAAAAATTTAAGGCTCAAGTGGATAGTCATTTATGAAGAACGGGGAAGACAATTTATACAAATCCAAAGGCATAAAGCAGTTTCAGCAGATGATCGAAAGATCCGTCAGATTTATGTGGAAATCTGTCGGTTCTTCCGAAGCCGACAGTAACATATATAAATGTATTCGTTGGATGCATTAAATGTGTTTGTCAGGAGCCGTTGGATTTGAATTTCAAAATAGTTAGCTGTGCAATTTGGATTATCCGTCAGTCGTCCGTGAAAATTCGACAGATTATACTAATGGACCGCAATATACTTGCTATTTCCATTCGGATCTTTCGAAGGTACTCCGTAAAAATCCGGCAGATGATCCGAATGGACTACAGAAAACTTTATGTTTCCATTCGGATCTTCCGAAAGTATTCTGCAAAAATCTGATGGTTGATCCGAATGGACCATAGCAAACTTTCTGTTTTCGGATCTTCAGGCGGTATTCTGCGGAAGTTCGACGGATGGTCCAGATGAACCACAAAAAGTTGTTGTTTTTATTCCGATATTCTAGCAGTTTTTTTGTAGAAATCCGGCGGACCTTCCACTTCAAAAATACTATTTTATTATTTGTAGAAGATTTAGCTTTTTAGTGTTGTCATCTACTAAGGTGTTTACAAGGTTTCCTATATACTTACAAACACTGAGAACTAATAAAGCACGTGCTTCTGATCTTGAATCTTTGAGTACGTTTTTGAGGTACATCAGTATGCATTATATGTTATTTTAATCTTGGGCGATGTCTTGAGGCTTTTTGTGATTTCTTTCTTTTGTGTTTATGCATCTGTGGAGCAATATTAGTAGAACATTATGGAGGTTAATTATAGTCAATTTATCAAAATCATGCATGTGCCAACAATTTCTTCTATTTTAATAATTGCTAAACGTACGAATTTTAGGAGATATCTCCCTCGTAATCCAACAATCCCCCTTGATATGATTTCTTTCCTCATTGTCACTTATGCAAAATGATGGAAATGGTACTATAAAGATAGTAAACCAGAGCAAGCAGAAATGTGTATAGAAAGCAATAAAGCAGTAGGATGATCACAAGCATTTAAGAGAGAGAGAGATTTCATTAAGCTAAACGAGGTTCAGAGAACCTAATTACAATATACGAAATAAAACATACTTTTTAGAAGAAAAAAAGACGTGCAAACAAGTTTTAACCACTATCCCTGCTGGGATACACAAGACAAGAAAATAGAACTACTAAAAACCAAGTCCCCGAAGGACCACAAAAGACCAAGATACCGAAAAGGAAACACCACCACAACTAACATCAACTGCCGGGAGCATCAGGAGGGTTGTCGTCCATGTTAGGTGCGGGTGTGAAAGAGCCATAGGGGTCAATGCCATCGGGGTACATAAAACCATAGACATTATTGTCTGTGAAGCGTGGTACTGGATAGTCTGGATGTGGCACCGCAGGATTGACAATTGGGTCCCTCTTTGCAAAGCATCATTGAATGAAATGGGCCTTATCCATAAACCCATGGTGCATAAGTGTTACTCTCATTTTTCGTTATACGTATTTCAGTATACGTGTATGAATTTCTGACGTTTGTCAAGTGACCCGTATTTTGACTTGTGTTGCTTAGCCTAGTCTTGGTTTAATCTTGCCTTGGTTTAATTTGGTCTTGGTTCATCATGGCTTGACTTGGTTTATTTTGGTTCATCTTGGCTTGGCTTGGCTTGGTTTGGTTTTGTGTGGTTTGAGATGAGTATGTAGGTATATAAGTCAACCCCTCTCTCTCTCTCTTCTATAACTCTTCATTTATTTTCTTTATTTTCTCCATTTCTCCTCCCCACCCACCAATGAAACCCTAGGCAAGTATAACTTGCTTCATGATGGATCTTAAATTTTATTGTTCTATTATCTTCTTTGCTTGATTCTAAGCCTCTTTAGAACTTGGAGATTTTGGTTTTGATGGTTATATTTTTGTAGATCTAAGTTTATAGTTTCTTCAGTTTTTTGGTTTTGATCTCTTAAACTTTTTTATTTTTGAAAACTAATGGTTCCATATTGTAGAGAATTCAATTTCATTCACTTTAGACCTTTATTTTGCCCAATTTTGAGTCCTTTAGCCTAAGTTATGGACATTGGAAGTTTCTAAAATTCCATAACCAAATGCTTGTTGGTAGGGACGACATCTCGCGCACCTCGCGCACCTTGTGTGCACCTCGCGTACCTTTTCGTTCGCGCATCTTGCACCTCGCGTACCTTTTCGTTCGCGCATCTTGCACCTCGCGCACCTTTTGGTTTGTGCACCTCGTACCTTGTGTACCTTTTGGTCCGTGCATCTTGTACCACGAGCACCTTTTGGTTCGTGCACCCTGTACCTCGCGCACCTTGCACCTCGTGCACCTTTTGGTCCGCGCACCTTGCACCTCATACACCTTTTGGTTCATACCTTGAACCTCATACACCTTTTGGTCCACGTACCTTGCACCTCGTGCATCTCGTGTACCTTGTACCTCGTGCACCTTGTACCTCGCGCACCTTGCACCTCGCACACCTTGCACCTTGCACCATACGCCTTTTGTCCGTGCACGAATCACTCTAAATGGCTGTTTTTGCCCGTTTAAGCTATTTTGTAGCTAGAATCTTAAAAAACTCAAAACATGAAAGTTGTATATCTTTGTCTTGGCTTCAAAAATCTTTCTGTCTTACTTTAATCAGAGTTCATATATGACATAGTTTCAATCACATGGGTGTTTTCGATCTTCTTTGCTTTTTTTTCTTTACTTGGCCTAAATTACGACGACCCGACTTGACACTTGATTGTCTTGAGATAGTAACTTGAATTTGACTTAAACATGATAATATGAACTCGTCTTGATAACTCTTGCTAAGTGGCCCGTCGAGGCACACTCCAGACAAGTACTCTTGATATAACAAGTAACCTGACATGACATGTATAATCTTGAAGCGCTGTTGCACAGCTACCCTGACTTGCTAAGTAACTATTATCTTGACACCGTGCATAATTTTCTTGATTGTGCTTGTACAAGCTACATGTCTCATCTTACATCATGTCTAGGATGGATTCCTGGTTACCACGGTCAGGAATTCACATTGAATCTGACTAGATTAATGACTAGATTGATAAATAGTTCATATAGAGAGATTTTTTCTAGTTACGGGTGTTTTCCATTGATTGTGAAAGTACAGAACAATTTATATAGGAGGACTGAACTTAAACTCACAACACAAACTCGCTCGTACAAAGAAAGCCTAGGGACGAAAACCTAGGTACAGCAATCTAAGTACAATTGTTTAGTTTTTTCTGGGGGGTGACGGTAGAGGCTCGGGAAAGCGACGGTAGCTCTGCCTTACTCCTTGGACGATCGGATGTAGCCTTGGCTCTGGTGAAAAAAATGCTCTTGGACGTGTGGGGAGACTCCTCTGCGCCTTCGGTTGCTAGATCTCTGGATGTCTCTGAAGTGCTCTCTCTTTTTTTTTCTGCTCTTTTTTCTCCTATCGCTACTTTTTTTAATAAGAGAATGTCCTCTTTTGCAAGGGAATGGCACCTTGCTATTTATAGGAGTGGGGTCATCATTAGGGTTTACAAATGATTGCCTCCTTGAGAAGTCGGCGGTTAAGGATTAATTAATCTGGGCCATTAATTCTGATTGTAGCAAATCTAGGCAATTAATATGGATTGCATCAAATCTCTGTGGGCAATAAATGTTGATTGCTATGAATATTCATGATTTGTGATAGCCTGCCATGTGTCCAATTTGCTTGATTTGATTTGATATGGGCAATTATGACGATCGTAACAAATCTGATTTTGTTGGAATTTGTTAGCACCCATAATTCCAGGGAAGATAAGACTGCCACGTGTCTCAATTACAGCGAAGAGCGCTACGTGTCTCAACTGGACTGTCCTGGCCGAGCCGCATATGGGGGGAGGGTCCTCTCAGCCGCATGAGGATGGGCGGTCGCATGAGGATGGGCAGCCACACGTGGATGGGCAGCCGTATGGGGATGGGCAGCCGCATGGGGATAGGCAGCCATATATAGAGGGGCAGCCGCATGGGGATAGGCAGCCGCATGCAGATGGGTAGCCGCATGGGGATGGGCAGCCGCATGGGGATAGGCAGCCGCATGCAGATGGGCAGCCGCATGAAGATGGGCAGCCGCATGCAGATGGGCAGCCACATAAAGATGGACAGCCACATGGAGTGGCCTCGGGACTTGGTGGATTTTGCCAGCTGTAAGGAGATTTTCTTCTCTTTCCTAGGATCACGCCATCATGTCAGAGTCATTATTACGTCCCTATGTCAGAGCTGTCATGGCTGTCATTTGTCAGAGCAGCCGTCAGGGCATTAAATGCAGAAGAACTGTTGAAGGCCACGTAGCTTCTTTCTGATCCGCATGGACCCTTGAGCCGCATGGACTCCTGAGCCGCATGGACTTCTGAGCCGTATGGGAATCCTGAGCCGCATGGGGATCCTTCTGTCGGAGCCGCATAGGTCTTTCTTCATTCTTTTCCATGCTTCTACAAGACCCCCTTCAAAGTTTTCAATTTGCAAAATTGAAATACTTTGAATAAGAAGCATGGCCATGTAAAAACTCTTCGGGCCGCATAGGATGATCTGGCCGCATGGATGTCTCAACCGTATAGCCTCCTCAGCCGCATGGCCATCTGAGCCGTATGGGCTTTTCAGCCGTATGGGCTGCTTGGTCGCATAGGTTCCTTGCCACGTCTTCATGCCGTGTGCAAATCTTTGCATTGATTGCCTTTGATTTGAGCCGTCTTTTGGGGGGGAGTCCCAAGAGTCGGCTTATTTCTTTGTATGAATCTCCTTCATGAGAGGGGGCGAAATCCTATGAGTCGGTTTTGCCTGCTGCACACGACTCGAAGCGCTCCATCGGTCCACGTACTTCCTCCCTCTTTTGTCCTCCTATAAATAAGAGTAATTAAGAGAAGAAATCTCTTTACTTTCTCTTTCAACTCAAGCCTACCCTAACTGTCATCCTCTTCTTCGATCACCAATTGCTCCCAAGAAGACTGTTGCGGCGAAGGGTAAGAAGGCGGCGTCTTCGTCGACTGCGACGGCGAAGGGCAAGAAAGCTGCTTCTACTTCGGCTGCGGCGACGAATGATAATATGGCAACCCCTCCGCCAACCGACGTGCCCGCAGTTCACCCCGACGTCCACCCCCACTATTGCTGGTAAGGACGCTGTGTGAGCTTGAAACCCTAACTGTTGTGGCTATGTCGCATGCTCTATGCGTGAACCTTCATCTTCATGTGAGCCGCATGTATGTCTCATGTCCGAGCCGCATGGGGTGTGCTTCATGTCCGAGCCGTATGAGAATTGTTACTGTGGCTGCATAAGCACTTCGCCAACGGGGTCGCATAACCTGCGCTGGGTCGCATAGGCTCGCACGAATTTGTTTGTCGCATGAGCCGCATAAACTCATCTGAACTCTGTCGTATGAGACTTCGTTTAGACAGAGCCATATGAGAACACTGCCGCATGGACCTTCGCTGGACGGAGCCACATAAGTGTTTTCTGAGTTGGGCCGCATGAGATTCCATTAAATTGGAGCCTCATAAGCTCGAAAACACCAATCAGTTCTCTTTGTCTATCTTTTATAACTTATTTCTTTTGTCCTCTTTTTAGTGAATTTCCTAGTTAATGCTGCGGGAGAACCTCTGGTGGGTCGTGCCCAAGCCGCTATGGGCTATAGGTACGACCAGATAGTTCGGTATGTGGCGGACCAGTTTCCTAGTAACGAGCCTTTGACGAGGTTGAATGCCCTCAAGAACCAACCTTTCTACTTCCTATGTGCCATGATGAATTCGGGGAAATTGAAAGGGGAATACCTGAAGCCTGCATTCTTCTTCGGAGACGCTTTGACTGTGAAGAACAGTCAAGTTCTGGACATGTCGGAGAATTGGAACTTTATTTCTAACGGGATGGCGATCCGCATCCCTCAAATGGAGCGTCACTTCCCACTATCTTGGTTTAATATGCTCCTACTGGACAGGAAGATGGAAGAGTCTTTGACCCCTACCCGGAATGGGATATTTGTGGGCGACATCCATTACAACAACAACATGAAGTCAGTGTGTGCGGGCAAGGTGCATACCAGCCGCTATGTAATGGGATTGGCCCCGGGTACTTTTTTAAATGTGCCGGGTCCTAATTTCACGTTTTCTGCAGCCGATACTTTCCTGAACCAGCTTGCTCGGAAAGGCTCCTATCCAATTGGCCGGTTGACGCTCCCAAGTTGGATACACCCCATCCATCCATGGATTAATCTGTCTATGTGGATCTCGCGAAAGTATGAGACTTTTCTGTGTGAGATTGGTTTTTATCACGCTATTCGGGGCACCAGCCATGGCTTACCCATAAACAAGAAATTATTCATGGCTCTGCTGGAGATGTACAACCGCCGTACGGGAACCTTCTATACACCTGTAGAGGAAATGGGGCTTGAACTCCATGAGATGCACGTGGTTTCCAAGCTTCCTTGGGGGGATGAAGCTTTTGAGGTGTACACTCCTACGAATGAGGAGTTCGAAGAGCTGGAAGAGCGGTATCCGACTTTCGTGGCTATTTATCAGGAGATATTATGCCACTATAGCACGTGCCAGCAGATAGCCAAGAAGGATAGCAGCTCGGAAGGGAATGCTCCCCACACTAAGGACTGGGTAAGCTATCTCTTCTCGACGGGGGCCTCAGGCCGAGTTACTTCCCGAAGTTCTCAATCCCAGGAGGCGGTTCCGGCCTTGGTGTCGTCGGCCAAGAGGGCGGCCACCACCAGTGACAGATTTGGGAGTCAAACAGACTCTTTTGGTTATTTTTACCAGGATACCCAAGAGCTGTCAGAGAAGGCGCTCCTAGCAGGATTATTGATGGTATGGCTACGGAATTGCGTAGTCTTGAGAGGAGCTGGTTCTATTGAGAGGATCAGTCGTAATTTTATTCTCCCTGCTGTGAAGCTAGTTTTTGGAGTCAAACTAGCTCTTCTCCCGGCCATGGTGTGCAACATACACCGTGGCCTCCGTACTTTTACGTCCAAGGTCACTGCCCGTGATGTGACAAAAGACTTTGAACGGACTGAGCTGCCCTATCATTATCTGATGGGGTGGCTGCTGATGCACTGTCCGTCTTTGATGAGGCCGGGTTCTGAAGATGGGGTGATTGCTGATGACACTTTTATCTTCCGTTATCGGAACGAGTCTTGGGAGTATGAGACCATGTGTGCCTGCCAGATGGCGCTGGCGAGAGCAGATAGGTATGACTTTTTCGTATCCGTCCCTCGTTTTACTGCTGAGGAAATAGCGGACGTTCATCTCGACGGTATTGGGCCTCCTCAGCTCCTAGACGGCCAGATGCTTTTGTGGTTGCGTAACATCCGCCCCGCCCATTTGGTATACCGCAACCGCAATGCTGTCTTCCTGGAGCCTTACCTGCCCAGCAGGTTTGCCCGACAGTTTGGATACAGCCAGCTTTTTCTGGACAGTCCCAGCTCTTGTCTGGGTTTTGAAGGTAGCCTTCTTGACGGTATCAGGGCCTGGCACTACTATGATACATTCCATACCCGTGTCACTTTCTCGGTTCCTAAATATTAAAGCGTCGGTAGAGATTTTGTATATGGCGGTCCTATACCATGTTATGGCAAACAAGCTCTCCGTCGGTTTTACCCCGGGTGCCTGTTTTATTGTTGGTACTGGCCTGGATGAGAAGCCCCAGGGGGTCAAGACGAGGAAGAAGAAGAAGAATAGAGTCGAAGTGCCAGATTCGGACTCCACCACTGCGGATGATGAGGACGATAAGCATGATGCAGATGACTCTTTCCTTCCGGTGGAAGATGTTGGGGCGGATCAGCCTCCTGTTATGTCAGATGAGATGGTGGCGGATCAACCACCTGTTGCACCTGGTCCTGTACGGAAGCGTAGCAGGCAAATCTCCCCTGTTGGCGGTATTCCTCACTCCCGAAAACAGGCTGCGACCAGATATCGCAAGCTAGCTATAAGGGAGAGAAGCGAGGAGGTCGACCCCGCTTCGGAGGTAAAGCGAGCTACTACCATCTTTATTTAGTTCTTCCTTTCTTCTAGCCTTGATCTTAATTATTTTCCTTCCCTCTCATAGGTGTCAGAAGAAGAGAAATCTCAAGTTGCTGAGGTCGTGACTCGAGACGACGGGGGCTCCGATGAACCTATCCCCAAAACTACTAAATTTCATCAAGATGACGCTGATCGAGTCGTACCTCCCTTCGGGGTGGCTGGGACAGAAGAGCCAGCCGAATTCGGTTTGTGGGGTACTGGTGAGGGGAATATGGCGGTTGTGAACGAACCTCAGCCTCCGCAATCCTCCCTTGGTAAGATAAGCTGAATTTTGACTAATGAAGATGTCCATTCGCTCTATCATCACATCCTTCGGGTTACGTCGATTGATGGTTGCTCTGGGCATGCAGGTCCTACCCTTTCAGTACCGATGACAGATATTGTTATGGTAGGGTCTGCCGAAGAGAAACTGGCGGAGAGGAGCGTACCCTCTCCTCTTCCGACTCATATTGAAGGACCTCCCGCTGGCTCGAGCTCAGGAAGTCAGGTGGCGGCACAGCCGGGACAGGGGACAATGGTCCTTGCGTCCTCTTCTGCTCAGGCGACTCCGAGAGTCGATCTCTCGGCCCTGCCAAGTGTCCAGACTCTTCGGGTGGCGGAGGAGGAGTTAGCCGCTATCCGCGTATCTTTTCGCTCAGAATTTGTCTTCCTGGTGGCGAGTTCTAGCACGCCTCCTTCGACGTTGCCGGCCACGCTTCCTTTGATGCCGTCCTCTACAGAGGTTCTGGACGAAGCGTCATAGGACGTGGTTGACAGCTTCTATCGCTACTTGAAGAGAGGGGTAGCGGCTGCTGTGGAACGGGGGACCTCTTTTGCCTTGGCCCGACAATACGCCCAGGGTCATATTGATATTCTTAAGACTCTTCCCGGTGGGCGGGGGTAGCTGCGCTTCTGGAGGCAAAATTGCTGGAGGCTGATCAGCTGGTGGCCCAGCTTCAGGTGCTGCGACAAGCTGATCTGTCTGCTGCTATAGATCAGGAACACGGTTTCCTTATAACTGCCGTAGAGAAGATAAGGATGGCTCGGGATAAGACCAAGCCGGTCATACAGAAGGACCTCCACGATCTGTCTGAGCTATATGATCAGTTGAGCCGCGAGAGTGAAGATGTTACGGCTCGGAAAGCGACTGCCTTCCATGGGGTTATTGACATGCGGGAGAAGATCCTTGATCTTCAGAGGAAGTTAGCTTTCCTGGAGTCTGAGCTTGAGGCTGCCCGTACCGAAAGGGGGCTAATTATCCAGGAGGCTGACAGAGTTAATCGAGCTTCTGCTGGCCTAGAGCTTGCCCTGAAGAAGTTGGAGGACGGCTGGCGGGAACACATGGACATGGATAACACGGAGCGGTTGTCCCAGGAGGCCGAGCGTCGAGCTAAGTATCGGCTTGAGCGGGGGACCATCTTGGTGAAGAATCGTCTCCTGGAATTATGTAACGTCGAACCATAGACGGCTTTTTTCTTTCTTTTTGTTTTCGTTCTTTTCCTTTTTTTAGTGGGATGTTATCCCTAGAATATGTAGTACTTTCGCCTTCCAAATAAAAGAGTATGCTTTATTCTACCCTTTATTTGTACTGCTTGTTGTGCTTGTGGTGTTATGGTGGTGTTTGTCCCGCTTGGGGGACTATTTATGGACCTGTTACCCTTGGCATACCTGGGTTTTAGTTATGGATAACAAGTTTGATGGGGATACCTAGGATAATTCCACAGTAAGGTGGTTATGGACGTTCCTAGCATCGGGAGAAAGAATGCCATGGAGCAGCTGGGCTCCCGGGGCATGACGAGAAATGATGTGCATGTACTAGGAAACTTAGTACAACATTTGTGGTCAGCAGAGGACATTTGTGGGCCTATTATCCTTGGCGTATCCTGGTTCAGGGTACGAATAATAGGACGAGATATAACCAACATACTTACTCAGAGGTAATAAGGACGTGGCAAGCATGAGGGTTTTTCACCGCGGAATCTTCCTACTCAGAGATAATGAGGACATGGCAGGAGTGGACTCAGCGGAGGATATTTGTGGTCAACAGAGGACATTTATGGACCTATTATCCTTGGCGTACCCTGGGGTTTATTTTTTTGGTACAGATAATAACTCGAAAGGGAACCGCCATACTTACTCAGAGGTAGTGAGGACATGGCAAGCATGAAGGTTTCTTCGATGGAGCCTTCCCACTCAGAGGTAATGAGGACATGGCAGAAGTGGGCTCCATGAAGGAGGTACATAAAACGAC
Source organism: Iris pallida (assembly GCA_029216955.1). Lineage (NCBI taxonomy): Eukaryota > Viridiplantae > Streptophyta > Magnoliopsida > Asparagales > Iridaceae > Iris > Iris pallida. The sequence continues at coordinate 3,869,462 of JANAVB010009800.1, forward strand.
TCAGAGGTAATGAGGACATGGAAGTTCTATGTAGAGGGGTAATTTGTTTTTGGCGGAAGTGAAACGACTCAGAGGTAACATCGACGTGGTCGTTTTAGAAATTTGTGGATCCGTTGTCCTTTTTGTGCACTGAGAGTACGGGTAGTGGATCATGAGGGAGGAGCTCTTTCAAAAGAATAAGTTCAGAGGTATGGTTATACATGACTTACTACCTAAAAGAGTGACCGGAATATAAGTTCAGAGGTACCTGCGGGTACATAACTCAGCAATCTGGGATATTTGGAGGAAGAATGTGAGTTCAGCGGTACTGGAGGGTACATAACTCAGCGATCTGGAATTGTGAGTTCAGCGGTACCGAAAGGTACATAACTCAATAATCTGGAATTTGGAGAATGTGAGTTCAGCGGTACCGGTGGGTACATAACTCGATAATCTGGGATTTTGTGAATGTGAGTTCAGCGGTACCGGCGGGTACATATCTCGATAATCTGGGATTTTGCGAATGTGAGTTCAATGGTACCGGCAGGTACACAACTCAATAATCTGGAATTTGGAGAATGTGAGTTCAGCGGTACCGGCGGGTACATAACTCGGTAATCTGGGATTTAGAGAATGTGAGTTTAGCGGTACCGGAGGGTACATAACTCAATAATATGGTGTTTGGAGAATATGAGTTCAGCGGTACCGGCGGGTACATAACTCAATAATCTGGAATTTGGAGAATGTCGTTTAGACATAATATTTCTTCAGGAACTTGCCGTTGACGGGCAACATGAGCAAGTCTCCATTTTGTTTTGCGAGACGGTAAGCACCGTTGGAGAATACAGCCTTAATGATAAATGTACCTTCCCACTTTGGCTAGAATTTGTCGGCGGGTTTATGAGTCATAACCATTGGCCTCCGAACTGCCAGAACGAGATCGCCCACTTGGAATGTTCTGATTCTAACCTTCTTATTGAAGGCTCCAAAAATGCGTGCTTGGTATAGCTCGATCCGTTGCTGAGCCAAGAGGCGCTTTTTATCTAAGGCCTCCAATTCTTGTAGCCGGCGACGGTAGTTATCGTCCGTCGTCAATTGGTAAGTGAGAGCGACGCGGAGCGAGGGTATTTGAGTCTCCAATGGGAGAACTGCCTCACTCCCGTACACTAGAGAGAATGGTGTGTTCCCAGTGGCCGTTCGGACTGTAATACGGTACGTCCATAAGCATTCACCAAGCTTCTCGTTCCAGTCGTATTTGTTGGATGACACGAACTTTTTGAGCAACTTGATGATGGTTTTGTTGAATGCTTCTGCCAACCCATTCGCTGTCGGATTGTATGGCATCGAGGCAATATTCTGAATTCGGTGCTTGTCGCAGAATCGATAGAAGGCGTGGCTTGCGAACTGCGAACCATTATCATGGATGATCCTTCGGGGCAGTCCAAAGCGATAGATAACGTGATGCTTGAAGAAGCTGATCACGTTTGGAGTCTTCACTTTTGCAAGCAGAACAGCTTCCGTCCATTTGGAGAAGTAATCCGTGATTGCGAATATAAAACGATGTCCTCGGGACGAAGGTGGAGTGATTGGACCGATAATGTCCATTCCCCATGCTTCGAATGGCCAGGACGCCACTATCGGATGTAGAAACTCGGATGGCTGGTGGATGAAATTTGCGTGGACTTGGCAGGCTTTGCACTTTCTTGCATAGTCTATCGCATCTGCTACCATCGTGGACCAGTAGTAGCCCATTCGGCGAAGACGGTCTTACAATTTTGGGCCAGGCTGATGGGCCCCGCAGACACCGTCATGAGCTTCACGTACGGCTTCTTTGGCTTCTGCGTTTGACAGACATCGAAGTAGTAATCCATTGTAGGATCAGCGATACAGCATTTTCGTCTCTGTATCGTAGAAGAATCTGAGAGAACGCCTTCTGATAGAGGTGGCTTCCTTCGGATTCTCCGGCAGAATGTCGTAGACTACGAAGTCAATGAATGGTTGTCTCCAGTCTGGTACTTCGTCGATCGTCTGAGCGAAATAACTTGCCACGAATTGAATGTTGTTCTTGGGACAGACCAGTTCATGGCCTATCACGTCCACCAAATGATGAATATTGTTTGGCATTGCTAGGGAAGCGGCAAGGCCTGCTAGGGCATCGTCCTCGATATTTTGGTGTCTGGGGACGTGTTCGATGAAGAACCCTTCAAATGACGAGATGATGTTGATCGCTATTTGGTGATAGGGGATCATGTCTTCATGGCGGACTTCGTACGAACCCCGGATCTGATTGACGATTAACTGTGAATCGCCGGATGCTTTAAGATATTCTACCCCTAGCTCTCTTGCAAGTTGGAGGCCAATGACTAAAGCGTTGTACTCAGCCACATTGTTAGAGCAGGGTTCTGTGAGGTAGTAAGCACGATTGATCACAAGTCCGGAAGAAGAAACCAGCACCACCCCGACTCCGATGACGATGTTGCCCTTGGGTCCGGTCCTTGAAGCACCGTCGAAGAACATTCGCCATATATCATCGTGAGAGGCCGCATGCGAGTCGACGGTCTCATCTGGGATTTCTTCATATATTCTGGCCGACTCCGAGCCTGGGTGGGCTACTAAAAAGTCTGCCAGAGCTTGACCTTTAACAGGCTTTTGCGGGACGAAGATCATATGGTAGGGGGACAGTAATATTGCCCATATAGCGAGGCGAGAGCTGAGTGCCCCTGGTTTCGTCATGAGGACCCTGAGGGGGTTGACTCGTGATATCACATGTATGGTTTGCCCCGTGACATAGTATCGCATCTTCTGAATGATACCAGGGCAAGGCATTCCTTCTCCACGGCAGTATATCGGTGTTCCGGCCCCATCATCATTCGGCTGAGGTAATACATAGCTTGCTCATGGCCTGCATCGTTGTTTTGTGCTATCAGAGCGCTGAGGGAATGCTCCATCGCTCGTACATAGAGCAGGAATGGTTTTCCAGCAATCGGGGCCACCAGGACTGGAGGGTTCGACAAGTATTCTTTGATGCTGTCGACGACACGTTGGCATTCTTCGTCCCATCTCGGACTGGTTTCGCTGCGCCTCCATCATGCGCAGCATTCTTTCGATGGTATCGTTAGAAGGTCCGACCCGCAGACGATGCGAACTACTAGAGCCGCTAGAAGCGCTCTGTTCTTGCTCGGCCGTGGGCTCCGTCACTTCTGTGATACGAAGGCAAATGCATCAGTCACAAATTATTACGGACTCATTGTCTGGAACAACTTATCTCATCGATGCGAGGTCAAAGGTTTGGAACTCTAGATGCGAGGCCAAAGGATGTAAAACCGTGCTCTGATACCATTATGTCACGCCCCGATTCTGTAGAATCGATAGTCGTCCCCCGGGCGTGATGCCGTGCGAACCTAAGTTGCGATCGCACAAGGCATAGTCATAAGGTTATCCGAAACACAACATCAAGTTAGAGTATGCAGAGAAATTGAATGACACATTGGAAATAGAAATAGACTTTTTTATTGATGATAATAAAACTTTACATAGACTCCTTTACAATCATTGTCGCGTGGGCTACAACATGACTCGACTTACAAAATGAACGCCGATGAGATAGTCGTTCCATACATTACATCCCTTTTTACAAGCGAAAACCATTACACATTTCCACCTGCTATCGAGGCGAGTCGAGTCGTCATCTTCTTTTGGACTGAGTACGGGTCTTCAAAAGGAAATCCAGAAACAAGCCTTCACACGCGGACGAGGCTTCAAAAGGGTTCACTTCGCCTTGAGTTCAAGTGGCATGCCCTTTGTGGTTCGGGGTACCTGCGTGGAGAGCGAGGATTAGTACATTACATTTTGTACTGGTGCGTGGCAAATTAAGTTCCAAGCTCTCATTTGGTTGAATGAGTTTATATGACTTAGTTCATGAATGTTTCTAACCATCCTAATGAATTTCAAGTGAAAAATGACAAGCATAATATAATTTACCTCGAAACTTACACCCGGTGGACCGCGCCGCGCCTTACAAAACTTACCATGTTTTTCCCTGTCAATTGTTATCATTTCCATACCAAGTGCAACATTACGTGTGATTGGTCACTTGCATCACAAGCCATCCTGGACGTATAGCTTTGTTAATCGGGGTCCTTTCAACGCAAGTAGCTAGCCCCGTTGCAAGTCCCCGCTTAACCTGTGCTGAAACCTTATGCACGACTATACCTTGTTTCCTCCTAGGCCGAAACGGTCCCGTGGCCTCGGGTTGCCGCTCGAGAAAACTATCGCCTTGTCGACAAGTTGTCCATAACCGTGTGAAGACATGTTTTCCTTTTTAGTTATTAAGACATAGCCTACATTCTCTTTGAAAACTCAATCCTTTTTCCCGTGTTCGTGCCCTTGCATTTATCCTTTCATTCGCAACAACACTATCGATTTTGCTTAAGAAGAGGGTCGAGAATAGAAGGGTCAGCCACTCACCTTGAGTTTACTTCGGCGAGAGAACTTGTTGGTCGTGCTAGACGTCGCCTACGCGATTACCTGAAATCGCACAAGCAACCGATTAGAACACTGCATTATTCAAGGAGTTCGATAGAAAATGCGAGTTCGAAATGCAAGCCATGAAAACCATCGAAAACAATCACGAAAACGCATTCAGAAAACAAAGCTAAAACCAACGCAAGCGGCATGAAAATCAGAGCAACGGGAGGTCTCTCCCGACTCAGCCGCAGAGCCAATCCTCGAGGCGCAACCCGCTGAATATGGGACTTGGTTTCGAAGAAGACATTCCATAACGAGGAATGGATCTTAATTCAACCGTTCCCGTTCGATCGACTCGACCGATCTCGACCTATCGGTCCCGACCGAACCGATAGCGACAGTGTTCCTTTCTCGCGCACCCCGTGGACAAGTACGGGGCACGATGTAGGGACGGGGCACTACACCATAACCAACTAAGAAAAAGTTTCGTACTCGAAACTTAAAATAGAACCTACATCTACGAGAACAATAAAGGGAACTTCTCCTTCATTTCTGACTCAAGCTCCCATGTCGACTCCTCGACCGAATGGTTTCTCCAGAGGACGCGGACTAGAGGAATAGCACGGTTGCGGAAAAGTTTATCCTTGCGCTCCAAGATTTGCATCGGCTCTTCGACATATGATAAGTCCGCCTTCAGGTCCAGCTTACCCAAATCTACCACATGCCCCGGATCGTGCACGTACTTCCGCAATTGCGAGACGTGGAAGACGTCATGTACCTCTGACAATGCAGGCGGCAAGGCAATTTGGTAAGCTACCGGGGCGACTCGCTTCAATATTTCGAACGGGCCAACAAATCTTGGGCTCAACTTTCCTTTCGCACCGAACCGGGAAACTCCACGCATAGGCATCACCTTCAGGAATACATGGTCGCCTTCCGAGAACTCGAGGGGGGCGTCGGTGCGTGTTGGCATAGCTTTTCTGCCGGCTTTGTGCTATCTTCAATCTTTCTTGTATCAACTTGACCTTCTGTACAGTCTGCTCCACCAGCTCCGGACCAAGTATCTGCCGTTCCCCGACTTTATCCCAGCAAATGGGCGATCCACACTTCCGACCGTACAAAGCTTCATACGGCGCCATTTGGATGCTGGACTGATAGCTGTTGTTGTATGCAAACTCGGCCAGCGGTAGATGGACGTCCCAACTTGACTTCAAGTCGATCGCACAGAGTCGCAACATGTCTTCGAGAATTTGGTTCACCCGCTCTGTTTGGCCGTCAGTCTGAGGATGATAAGCTGAGCTGAACTTCAACTTGGTCCCCAGTGCTGAATGTAGACTACTCCAGAAGTGCGCTACGAACCGTCCATCCTGATCAGAGACGATAGAAACTGGGACCCCGTGCAGCCGAACTATTTTATCAAGGTATATCTGAGCAAGGCGATCGACGCTCCAAGTAACTTTGATGGCGATAAAGTGCGCTGACTTGGTTAGTCGATCGACGATGACCCAGACGGCGTCATTTCCCCGCGGCGTCCTCGGCAAGCCAACAACGAAGTCCATAGTGATGTGATCCCACTTCCACTCTGGAATGGCGAGGTTCTGCATCTCCCCGCCCGGTCGCTGGTGCTCGGCTTTGACTTGCTGACAGGCCATACATTTTGACACAAAGAGCGCTACGTCCCTCTTCATGCCGTGCCACCAAAAGACAATACGGAGGTCTTTATACATCTTGGTGCTGCCAGGATGCAAGGAATATTTTGCATAATGTGCCTCCGATATTATCTTCTTTCTAAGTTCTGCGTCGTCCGGTACGCATAGCCGTCCCTTCACGTGCAACACTCCCGACTCGTCCTCTGCAAAGTCGGACGCCTTTCCTGTCGATATCAGCTTTCGCATCTTCTCCAGGTATGGGTCGTCCTTCTGTGCAGACTTGATCCTCTCCAGTAGGCTCGGCTCCACCCGCAGTTGCGCTAGTTTCACGTCTCTGAAACGAACTCGGAGTTCAATGCCCATTCCTGCCAAGTCACGCAGCAGTCGATCGTTGATGCATAACGAAGCTAAGTACTTTCGGCTCAGCGCATCCGCTACCACATTTCCCTTGCCCGACGTGTAGTCGATTGATAAGTCATAGTCTTTGATCAGCTCGAGCCATCGCCTCTGCCGCAAATTCAATTCTTTCTGGGTGAAGAGATACTTGAGGCTTTTGTGGTCCGTATAAATCCTGCACGCCACGCCATAGAGATAGTGACGCCACAGCTTCAACGCGAACACAATTGCCGCTAGTTCTAGGTCGTGCGTAGGGTAGTTCTTCTCGTGCGACTTCAACTGCCGGGAAGCAAAAGATATCACCTTATCCCGCTGCATGAGCACACACCCCAAGCCCTGGCCAGAAGCATCGCTGAAAATTTGAAATCCCTCCGTCCCTTCAGGAAGAGCAAGTATCGGAGCCGAAACGAGCCATTGTTTGAGCTCCTGGAAGGAAGCTTCACAGTCGTCTGACCACTTGAATGCGACTCCTTTCTGGGTGAAGCGAGTCAACGGCGATGCGATCTTCGCGAAGTCCTTCACGAAGCGTCGGTAGTATCCCGCAAAGCCTAGGAAGCTTCGAATTTTGCTAACTGATGCGGGCCGTTTCCAATCAGCAACTGCCTTGACTTTCTTCGGATCGACTGCGATGCCCGCGGCGGAGATGATGTGCCCAAGGAATGAGACGCTGTTCAGCCAGAACTCGCACTTGCTCATCTTCGCAAACAACTGATTCTCTCGAAGGGTTTGGAGTACCGTCCGCAGATGCTCTGCATGTTGTGCTCGATCCTTCGAGTAGACGAGGATATCGTCGATGAAGACTACTACGAACTTGTCAACGAACGGACGGAACACCCGATTCATTAGATCCATGAAGACGGCAGGGGCGTTTGTCAGACCGAACGGCATTACCAAGAACTCTTAGTGGCCATAACGAGTGCGGAAGGCAGACTTCGGCACGTCATCTGGCTTGACCTTGAGTTGGTGATAACCCGATCGCAGATCAATCTTCGAAAACACCGTTGCACCTTGGAGCTGGTCGAACAAGTCGTCGATACGGGACAGGGGGTATTTATTTCGGACGGTGGCTTTGTTCAATTCCCGATAGTCGATGCGGAGCTGTATTGATCCATCCTTCTTCTTCACGAATAGCACGGATGCACCCCACGGCGAGACACTCGGACGGATAAACCCTCTGTCGAGCAATTCCTGAAGTTGTGCCTTTAATTCTTTCAATTCTGCAGGCGCCATTCTGTACGGAGCCTTCGAGATCGGTCGGGTGTCGGGGAATGTGTCGATGGTGAACTCTATTTCTCAATCGGGCGGCATGCCGGGTAGCTCGTCCGGGAACACATCTGGAAATTCTGCCACGACGTCGGTCTGACCCGCGCTTGTACCATCCTGTCGCATGTCTCGAACGAAAGCTAGATAGCCTTCGCACCCGGAATGCAGCATCCGTCGAGCAGATATTACGGAGATCACCATGCAGGTCGGCGACGCCTCACTACACGAGTAGTAGAATTCAGGCACTCCAGGTATGCGGAATGTGACCTTCTTTTCAGCGCAATCTATGGTTACGTTGCACGGACCGAGCCAATCCATGCCCAGTATGATGTCGAAGTCCTTCATGTATAGAACTATCGTATCAAGACCGATCTTTTGACCCCCTATACATATGGTTCCTCTCCCGCAGACTAAATTTGTGAGTAGTGGCACACCCGAAGGCATACTTACGCTAAGATCAAGGTCTAACGATATTACAGGGAATTTGTGCTCGGCGGCGAAGTCCGCCGATATGAAAGTATGCGAGGCACCTGAATCAAATAACACACGAGCAGGTACATTATTAAAATTCAATATACCTGTCACAACAGTGTCGGAAGCGTACGCCTCATCTCGAGTCAGAGGAAAGACACGCCCCTGAGCATTAGGACGTCGATCTTGGTTGTTGGATTGAGTGTGCTGAGGAGGTCGGGGCGCCTGTCCTCGATTCTCTGGACGGTGTTGTTGTGGCGGGGCATTACGATTCCCTCTCCGGGGGTAATCTTGTTTATAGTGACCCTTTTGTCCGCAAAAAAAGCATCCCCCCTCGACGACAAAGCACTGGCTCGTCTCATGCCCAAGTGAACCGCACTTGGCACATCGCGATGATGAGTTATGTCCCTGGTAACCGCCATGGTTCGGGCGCTTTGATGTGTGATTGTTGCCTCCCGTATGGCTAGGACGTTTGTGATTGGAGTGGCGCACAACGTCGTCTGCACCGAAAGGATGCAGTTTCTCAAGGCAGAGTGCTTGGTTCAGAGCCTCGCCCACGGTCTTGTACTCCGGGACCCCGACATGTGCACCGATAGAGTGTCGCAGACCCACTTCGAACCGTCGCACACGGCACTTTTCAGTAGACAGAAACTGGCCAGCAAACTTAGACAACTTATTGAATTCTGTGACGTACTGTTCCACTGTCCTGCTCCCTTGCGTCAACTGCATGAATTCATTCTCCTTCGCTTGACGAACGGCTGACGAAAGGTACTGGACTTCAAAAGCTTTACGGATCGTGGCCCAAGAGATCGGCACGGTGGTGGTATCCGGTCGGATCGCTCGCTTACGCACGGCCCACCAGTCGTGCGCGTTCAACTGTAGTTGAAGTTGTGCGCAGGCGACTTGCTTGGATTTTTCAATGCCGAGCAGCTCGAAGTGATCTTCCAGCTCTTCCAACCAGTCGATTGCCATGGAGGGACCCTCGGTGCCGCTGAAGGAAGTCCGGCACGCCTTTTTGAATTCTGACACTTTAAAGTTGTACTTTTTCAGTGTCGCTGGTTGACGCTCGGGCTCCGCCGTGTCGACTTCAATGGGTTGGATCGTCGGCCCGGTGGCAGTAGGTACGGTGACGGTAGGCACAGTCGCAGAATTTTCGTTGGCCGCCATTGTCTAGACGATCTACTGCAGGGTATCTAACTGCTTTTGTTGAAGTTTGGCATATGCGTCAAAGCGAGCTTCGAACTGGGCCTGTCGTTCCTCTACTTGTTGATGTCGGTTCTCGGACTGGTTTCGCTGTGCCTCCATCATGCGCAGCATCCTTTCGATGGTATCGTTAGAAGGTTCGGCCCGTGGACGATACGAACTACTAAAGCCGCTAGAAGCGCTATGTTCTTGCTCGGCCGTGGGCTCCGTCACTTCTGCGATACGAAGGCAAACGCATCAGTCACAAATTATTACGGACTCATTGTATGGAACAACTTATCTTATCGATGCGAGGTCAAAGGTTTGGAACTCTAGACACGAGGCCAAAGGATGTAAAGCCGTGCTCTGATACCATTATGTCACGCCCCGATTCCGTAGAATCGATAGTCGTCCCCCGGGCGTGATGCCGTGCGAACCTAAGTTGAGATCGCATAAGGCATAGTCATAAGGTTATCCAAAACACAACATCATGTTAGAGTACGCAGAGAAATTGAATGACACATTTGAAATAGAAATAGACTTTTTTATTGATGATACTAAAACTTTACGTAGACTCCTTTACAATCATTGTCGCGCGGGCTACAACATGACTCGACTTACAAAATAAACGCCGATGAGATAGTCGTTCCATACATTACATCCCTTTTTACAAGCAAAAACCATTACACATTTCCACCTGCTATCGAGGCGAGTCGAGTCGTCATCTTCTTTTGGACTGAGTGCGGGTCTTCTTCAAAAGGAAATCCAGAAACAAGCCTTCACACGAGGACGAGGCTTCAAAAGGGTTCACTTCGTCTTGAGTTCAAGTGGCACGCCCTTCGTGGTTCGGGGTACCTACGTGGAGAGCGAGGATCAGTACATTACACTTTGTATTGGTGCATGGCAAATTAAGTTCCAAGCTCTCATTTGGTTGAATGAGTTTATATGACTTAGTTTATGAATGTTTCTAACCATCCTAATGAATTTCAAGTGAGAAATGACAAGCATAATGTAATTTACTTCGGAACTTACCCCCGGCGGACCGTGCCGTGCCTTATGAAACTTACCATATTCTTCCCTGTCAATTGTTATCATTTCCATACCAAGTGCAACATTACGTGTGATTGGTCACTTGCATCACAAGCCATCCTGGACGTATAGCTTTGTTAATCGGGGTCCTTTCAACGCAAGTAGCTAGCCCCGTTGCAAGTCCCCGCTTAACCTGTGCTGAAACCTTATGCACGACTATACCCTATTTTCTCCTAGGCCGAAACGGTCCAGTGGCCTCAGGTTGTCGTACGAGGAAACTATCGCCTTGTCGACAAGTTGTCCATAACCGTGTGAAGACATGTTTTCCTTTTTAGTTATTAAGACATAGCCTACATTCTCTTTGAAAACTCAATCCTTTTTCCCGTGTTCGTGCCCTTGCATTTATCCTTTCATTCGCAACAACACTATCGATTTTGCCTAAGAAGAGGGTCGAGAAGAGAAGGGTCAAATACTCACCTTGAGTTTACTTCGGCGAGAGAACTTGTTGGTCGCGCTAGACGTCGCCTACACGATTACCTGAAATCGCACAAGCAACCGATTAGAACACTGCATTATTCAAGGAGTTCGATCGAAAATACGAGTTCGAAATGCAAGCCATGAAAACTATCGAAAACATTCGCAAAAATGCATTCAGAAAATAAAGCCAAAACCAACGCAAGCGGCATGAAAATTAGAGCAACGGGAGGTCTCTCCCGACTCAGTCGCAGAGCCAATCCTCGAGGCGCAACCGGCTGAATATGGGACTTGGTTCCGAAGAAGACATTCCATAACGAGGAATGGATCTTAATTCAACCGTTCCCGTTCGATCGACTCGGCCAATCCCGACCTATCGGTCCCGACCGAATCGATAGCGACAGTGTTCCTTTCTCGCACACCCCGTGGACAAGTATGGGGCACGATGTAGGGACAGGGCACTACAAAGACAATGTTGGGCATCGCTCCTGTGCAAGCGGTATCTTAGAGATTTGCAGGCGGGCTCTCTCCCGTGAGGTTGACCTGAGCCAGATATGCGTCGGCATTCTGGAGTGTGTAGGCCTTTAAAAAAATGACAGTCACGCTGAGTTGATCAGGACAGAGTCAAAAGTCACGCTCAGTTGATCCAGACAATATTTACAAATTACGCTGGGGAGACAGCTCATCATTTGTCAGAGAGTAATTATGACTGACAGCACAACGAATGTCTCTTCGTATGTCACGTATGCACAGAATTCGAGAGATCACAGCCGTCTATTGCATGATTTTCGAAATCTTCTTCAGCAAGACTCAACCTTCGTCAAGTTGGCGTACCAAAAGAGCTTCTTGTCATTTAATGCGACTGACAAAAGCAATTACTGTCAGAGATTTTATGTCAGTCGAGGCACGCTGAATCAAGACAGCTGGCAGTACTATCTCAAGTCTGCGTGTATTTTGAGCTTTCCCTCAAATCTGCGTGGATTCTAAAGTTTTCTTCTTCAAGTCTGCGTGGATTTTGAAGCTTTTTGCCTCAAGTCTGCGTGGATCCTGAAGCTTCTTGCCCCAAGTTTGCGTGGATTTTGAAGCTTTCTACCCCGAGTCTGCGTGGATTTCGTCTTCAACAAGTCTGCGTGGATTTCATCAAATTGGAGTACGTGGCAGCCATGCCACTGATCTCTCGCCTGCGTGTCCTGTAACTTGCACACGACTCATGCATGATTGCCATGTGTCCAACAGTTACAGGCCACGTCCAGTAACTGCTCACAACCTTACGTATGTTAAATCCTGCGTGATTTTCAACTAAGCACAGGCTGTGAAGACAGTTATCTTTTCAGTTATTATTTTTGACTCTATAAATAGAGTTCTTTTTCTCATTCATTGGACAGATACATAGTTATCTACTGTCAAAATTTTGAGAGCTTTTCTTCTTCGCATAGTCCAAGGGATAAAGTGATCGTCTTCTAGATCAGATTCCCACAGTTGTAATTTTCCCAGATACACAATAAATAAAGGAATTTATTTATGAAAAACAAATTGGCGACTCTACTGGGGAAAACCATCTCCTCTTCTGAGATGGCAACAACTCAAGGCGACACTTCGTCAATCGGCTCGACGAAGAAGGTGATGACGATCAAATTCGATCAACTCGCCTATGAAGAAATGCAGTGGGCTAAGAGTGGTAAGCCCACTACAGCCTCCATCATCACTGCCAAGTCGAAGGAACACTCTGTCTATGTCCCTAAGAATCAGTTGGCAGCCAATGGTGAAGTCTCTGCCACAGTGTCTACTCCTAACACTGGCAAGAACTCTACTGCAAGCACGCACACTCTTGTGCGCTCGAAGATGACAGCAATCAAAGATCACGCTAACAGTACTGGCTCCTTAGCCAAATCTGTTCCAGTGTGTGTCTCCAAAGTTGAAAGTCACGCTGACAGTACTGGCTCCTTAGCCAAATCTATTCCAGCGTACAATTTCAACCTCAAAAGTCACGCTGACAGCACTGGTTCCTTAGCCAAGTCTGTTCCAGTGTGTAATTCTAAAATCAACAATCACGCTAACAATATTGGCTCCTTAGCCAAATCTGTTCCAGCGTATATTTCCAAAGTCAAAAGTCACGCCAACAGCACTGGTTCTTTAACCAAGCCTGTTTCAGCGTGTATTTCATCTAAGAAGAATAACTCTTTAGCTATCTCTTCTTCTTTGCCAAGTTCTACTAGAACTGGGGGTGGTCTTCCACACAAAGTCCCTTTGAAAAGGAATAACTCTTTAGTTGTTTCTTCTGCTCCTGTAGTCTTTACTTCAGAAACAGCTTTGACTGACAATTTTGTTAATCAAAGAAAAGGAGTTGGTCTTTTGACTACTCTTCCTTCTGGACATTCTATGTCTCAAAACTTGAATAAGTCTAAGAAGAAACATTCCTTAATGTCTTCTTCTATGACTTCTTCGAATTGGGCACAGAATTTGTCTAGAAAAGGTCTGTTACCAACTCCTAATCAAGGGGGTGGTTCAACTCTTCCTTCTCTGTAAATATCCAGATCAATAGAAGGAAAACTCCATGTTTCCAAAACCAATGTGTTACCTCCAACTGATCTAAGAACAAAAATTAACACTTCTGGTGTTAAAAAACCATACCAGTTGGAAACAAGGATAAAAGATCCAGATGCAGAGTATGCAAGAAATTATGTGGCTGATATTAATCATTCTCTATATAATCAAGAGCCATCAAGACCCAAGAACAGGAAATATACTCCTCAATCTTCACAAACAGATTTACGAGAATATCTTCAACAGAAAAGAAGGAGTAATTCTGTGACAAAGGACCATGCTAAATATGACTTCTATCCAAGAGTCATAATTTAATGCAGATGTCAATCAATGGCTTATGACCATGTTGATCATGAATGTGACTTCCAGCCAAGAGTCACAATGCAATGCAGATGTCAAACAAAACGACAATCTGTCTTCAATCGGATTCAGTGTGAACCTATGTCTGATGAAGATGAGCCTTTGTTTACTTCTGTCAATATGACCCCTCGGGATGTTGGGGGTAGAGTTGATAGTCCAGATGGAGTATATAGAAATACCAGACCAAGAGTCCTGGCCTCTAGTCAAAGAAATTTGATCTCTGAAGATGATTCTGAATTTCTTGGAGAATCTAACTTCACACCTCTTCCTACTGGGAGTAGTTCTCCTATAATTGACTTTGATGCACAAAGCAATGATTCAGAACAAACAACATCCACCAGTTCATCAATAATTCCTCGTACAGTCACGACTTATATGGTTGATGGGAATACTGATGAACCTTCTTCTTCCTTGACTCCTCAAGATCAAAGAATTGCTTCTTTGGAACAACAAATGAAGTCTATGGCTGATACTATGAAGTCGATGAATGAACTCATGGCAACACAGATGCAAAATTGACAGACTGTACCAGATGCCATACCAACTGACACTGATATCAGTCCAGTACAAGTTCCTCCAGCAGTACAATCCAATACTCCTGGACCAACTCAACCAAACCCTAGTCTCTCTGGAGCTGGGGGTAGTGCTTACAATGCTGTTCCTCCTCCCAACTATTCTCTACAAGTTACAACTCCACAATCTTCCGGAGTTGTTAATAAAGAATTGAGGAATCTCAAAACTCAATTCGAGGTATTCAAACAGAAAGATGGTTTACAAAGGTTAGGCATCAAACAACCTTATCCGATAGAATGGAAACAAGTATCGTATCCTCCTAAATACAAGCCTTCTACTATCTCATTTTATGATGGAACCACTTCTCCAAGTCAGTTTATTAATCACTTTGAAGTGATGACTGATCAGCTGCAACCAAGTGACGCCCTCCTTACTCGGGTGTTTGTTGGATGTCTCAAGGGAACGGCTTATGAATGGTATAGAAGTCTCCCAGATGGAAGCATTACCTCATTTTCCGGTTTCAAACAGATGTTTCTTGAACGGTTCTATGAAGGGCTCAATGACATGACTATGTCTGCTCTTATTAGAATCAAGCAGAAAAATAATGAAACTACAGAAGAGTACATTGAACGGTTTCGAAGAGAAGCTCTGAAGATACCTCTTGGAACTCCTGATGCTGTCACTATCGACACATGAAAATCAAACTTGTTGCCAATCATCAGTATGTGGACAGGATCCACTCAATTCCAAGACTGGCCTTCTTTCATAGTTAGTGCCAAGGCCGCAGAAATTAGTGCTGAAACCTTCAAAGGTTTAGGAGTGCAGATGACTCCTAAAGAAACAGGTCAAGGTACTAACAATAAAAACAATGCTCGCAAGGGAAAAGAAACTCTTGAAGTTAATCTTCAGAGTAAAGATGTATCAACTGTTCAAACTCCTATAACTCAACAACCAAGAACACCTCGCCCCAAAGAAGAATACTCTTTCGATGACGACGATGTCCTTGGTATCTTTGAATGTCTGCTGAAAGGTAATAAGATATAATTACCTGAGATCAAAAAACCTGATGAAGCTGGTAAAACAGATCATCCCAAATACTGCCCATATCACAGAATGTTGGGTCACACAATTCGTACATGTTATGTACTGAAAGGAAAGATCCAAGAAATGATTAAATCTGGAGCTATCTCTCTTACTCCAAAAGAGAAGACCGTCACCTCCAACGTCGTCTCTATGCAATTCGGAGATTTCCCTCCTCAACTCCTTGATAGTGGGATCGTTCCTATTCCCAAGGCAACTCTTGAGATAGTGAACATTCCTCCTCCACAGTCTGAAGGATTAGTGCCAATCACTTTGGAAACAGGAGAAATCATGTGGATCCATCCTGATCTAGTGGTAGATTTTGAATCGCCTTCTCCTCAAAAGACTACTTCTCGAAAGTCCAAGAAGGCTGGAAAGATTAAGTCATGTCATATGACTTCTCTTGGATCTATTCCTGACACAGAGCCAAAAGAGAAAGAAGAAGCACTTGTTAGTGCTACTCGAATGGGGAAACCTTATCTAAAGGATTATTCCAAGAATCCTGAGGATCCTCTTGATATCCCTCCAGCTGATAAAGATGCTTCTAATGTTCCTCCTGAAGAAGAATCATCCACTGAACCTGTTCCTCCCAAGCCTACAGCTCTGGAGAAAGGCAAACAACAGGCTCGGTTTGATAAGCCAATCAAGAAGTCCTCTCCTCTTGGACTTCAGAAGCCTTATAATTTCGACATTTTAGCTCAGCTTGCTAATACTCCAGCTAGAATGTCCCTCTTTAAACTTCTACGTCTTTCCAAAGAGACTCGGGAGACATTAAGTGAAGCACTTCTACAAGCTGATTCTTGTCTTGTACAATTGAAGAAGCCAGATGTAGAACCTGCCACTTGCTTACATTGCAACAGTGTATTGGAGATTATCCCAAATATCACCTTTACACAAGACGACATGCTACTGGAGGATAATCGACATGATCGGCCTCTCTACTACACCGGTTATATCGATACAATGAAGATAGATCGTATCCTCATTGATCCAGGGTCTGCTATAAGCATCATGCCAAAGAGTTTATTGGATGAACTAAAAATCCCTCTTCACGGTTACTACTATCCTGGGATTCAATCAAAGCCGAAGCGAACCTTTGGGAAAGATTCATCTGAAGCTTCAAATAGGTGATTTCAGATCCAAAGTCACTTTCTATGTGATTGAGATCGTAGGATCCTATAATCTTCTTCTGGGGAGGCCCTTTCTTCATGAAAATAATGTGGTGCCTTCTACTCTTCATCAGTGTTTTAAATACATTGATAGCAATGGAAGAGTACAAAAAGAAGTTGTTGATATAAATCCCTTCCATGGGGTTGAAGCTTATTTCAATGATTCCCGAATGTACAAAGAAGAGTATACAAGGGTTATACAAGCTATGGAGAAAGAGGATTCACAAAGTGAGACCTTAATAATTCCTGTTAAAGGTCGAACTACTCAGCAAAAATCTCCCAAACTCTCTGAAGAAGGTTCTTTCATCATTCCGGTGAGTGGACGGATTTCTCCGTTACCTCAGTCGTTTGCTCAAGACACAATGATTATTCCTGTCAGTGGGCGTACTGCAATTCCAGCATCTCCACATATGAAACAGGATACTCTGCTAATTCCAGTTGGAGGGCGGATTATTCTTCCATTTCAAACTTCTTCTGAGCCATTTGTTATCGATCTTAATCGAAACAACGCTTCTTCTCGTTCTTCTTCTCCCCCTTTAGTCATTGACTTGGCTAAAATCTCTAAGGCTCAGCCTTCTCCCAATGTAAATACTGCTGCTTTTACATTTAATGAAAAGTCTTCATCATTGCAGTATGCTGATGTGTGTAATTATGTTCATAGTTATTTACATTTGTTAGATGACTTGAACGCAATAACCATAGGGGTTGTACAGACTGTTCATACAGATGTATCCCTAGAACCTGTACAATCTTCATACTTTCTAGTTCCCAGCAGGAAGCCAGGAGACATTCCAATATTCTTCTATAAAGGGCCCCAAAGTCCTTCTGATTTAGAAGATGAAGACAAAAATGATGATACTGGAAGATTACAACTACGTCGTTATAGTCAGCAATCTAAAGACATCATCAAAAATATGGACTATGACTTCAGGACTGGCCTCAATAGTGGAAAGGGAAGAAAAATGCCTGTTCGTATTCCTCCTCTGAAATATGGAAGGACGAAATGCGGATTGGGCTATATAGCTCATACTCCTTTTATCAATATTATCCATAAAGATCCTGAGTCTGACGAAGATAAGAGATCTGATTCTTCTAGTACCACTTCTTGGGATTTCGATACGAGTATCGGTGACTTCTACTGCAACCTTCTGTCTTCCAACATGGTTTCCATTGACCATTCTGAAGAAAGTGATGAAGACGAAGAAGAGTTTGAAATCTCACCTGAATCAGAACAATGGGCCCAAAGATTAGATAATCAATGGGAGTTCCGTTTCGAGCAAAAAGAACCTCCGACTGAAGACAAACTTGTTCAAATATATATTGGTGAAGAGGGATCTCCCAAACCAATATTCATCAGTGAAAGTCTTTCTGAAACTGATAAGCAAGACATGATCAAACTCATTCGTGACTACATCGATGTCTTCGCTTGGAGTTATGAAGATATGCCAGGACTTGATCCACAAATTGCAACTCACAAGCTCAATATCTTGCCGAATGCTAAACCGGTCAAACAACAACAGTGACGATTTCGTCCAGACATTATGGATGCAATTGAAGCTGAAGTCAATAAACTCATAACCTCCGGGTTTATTAGAGAGGAACAATATCCCGATTGGGTGGCTAACATAGTTCCTGTCCTTAAAAAGACTGGCAAGATCAGAGTATGCATAGACTTCCGCGATCTCAATGCGGCATGCCCTAAAGACGAATTCCCTCTACCAATCACTGATGTCATGATTGATAATACCTGTGGATTTGAATGGATGTCATTCATGGACGGGTATTCTGGATATAATCAGATTAAAATATTTCCAGATGACGAGAAGCACACTTCTTTCAGAACGCCAATCGGTACATACTGTTATACAGTTATGCCATTCGGTCTCAAGAATGCAGGAACAACTTATCAACGAGCTATGAGCACTATATTCCGTGAACATTTGCGGAAAACAGTCGAATGCTATGTTGATGATATTGCAGTCAAAAGTCGACAAAAGGAGGATCATATCCAAGATTTGAAGACTATATTTGATCTAATGCGTAAGCATCAATTAAAGATGAACCCTACTAAGTCCTTCTTAGGCGTCTCTAGTGGTAAATTTCTCGGCTTCGTCATTACCTCTAAAGGTATACACGTGGATCCCGAGAAGATCAAAGCCATCCAAGAGATGCGTCCTCCACGCACCTTAAAAGAGCTACGAGGATTTCAAGGAAGGATCGCTTATATCAGGAGATTCATCTCTAATTTATCAGGACGCTGCAGACCATTCAATAAACTTATGAAGAAAGGTGTTTCTTTTGTCTGGAATGATAAATGTCAGAAAGCATTCGATGATATAAAACAATATCTGATGAGCCCTCCAGTATTGGTACCTCCCGTTTTAGGAATTCTATTTCTCCTATATACTCGAGCAATGAGTCATTCATTGGGTGCATTACTCGCTCAAAAGAATCAAAATGGTCATGAACAAGCCATCTACTATCTCAGTCGTACTATGACCGGAGCTGAACCTCGATATTCACCGGTCGAAAAAGAATGTCTAGCCTTGATGTTCGCTGTTCAAAAGACACGACATTATATCATTGGCCAGACTATTCATGTCATCTCCAGGATCAATCCTATACGGATCATGATGAAGAAACCCAGTGTTTTGAATTCTCGATTAGCTAACTGGGGAATCCTACTTGCGTATGACATGCATTATATTCCTCAGAAGTCAGTCAAAGGACAAGCTTTAGCTGATTTTCTGGCTGCTCATTCAATTCCAGAAGATTCAAAACTCTATGACGAAATTCCAGATGAAGTCCTAGATTCAAACCAAATTGCTGAAGAAGATCCTACTTGGCGTCTATTCTTTGATGGAGCTTCAAGGATAGGTCCTAATGGTGATATTGTCGCTGGAGTTGGAATCGTTCTTGTATCGCCAGAAGGTCTTGCTATCCAAAGAGCTTATTCTCTCGATCAGCCGTGTTCAAATAATGTAGCTGAGTACAATACATTACTCATTGGTCTTCAACTCGCTAAACATCTAAATATTCAACATTTGGAGGCGTACGGAGACTCTAAACTCATTGTCAATCAGATAAAGGGTACTTATGAAGTCTGCCATCAAGATCTGGTTCCTTATCATAGATCAGCTATAATTATAGCTTCTTCGTTTGAAGAATTCTTCATTGAACATGTTAGGCGAGCATGTAACACAGAAGCTGATGCTCTAGCTAATCTTGCAGCGGTGTTGGCTATCCCAATTAGACGACAATAAATGATTATTGTTCGCAATCGAGAATTATTTCATCTTGAAAATAACCTGACCCTAGGACTTCCAGTTGACATTGAAGAATCAACATCTCATGACGTCAACACAACAAGAGGATTTGGATTTAGTCGTAAATCTTTATCATCTTCATCTGATTCCAGCATGGAATTCATCTTCAGTAATTCGGCCGAGAATCAAAATACGGATACGGATTGGAGACTTCCTTTCTTAGATTTCGTATTGTATGATATTCTTCCGGTTGATCCGAGTGAGACAGCATCTATCAGACGACGATCACTCCGATTCTATTATAATCATACAACAAAGACCTTATATCGTCGAGCCTATGATGGTTTACTTCTTCGATGTGTTGCCGGTGACGAGGCTCAACAAATTATTCGTGAAGCACATGATGGAATTTATGGAGCACATCAGCCTGGACCAAAACTTCAAGACCGTATTCGACGTATGGGTTATTATTGGCCTACTATGGTATCAGACGCCATCGAATATGCAAAGAAGTGAAAAGCTTGTCAAATCTATACGGATTTTATTTATCAACCTTCGGAATTTCTACATCCGACGGCAGCATCATGGCCCTTCGAAGCTTGGGGCATGGATATTATTGGTCCGATCAATCCGCCGTCATCCAAGGGTCATCGGTTTATTCTTGTAATAACCGATTACTTCTCCAAATGGGCCGAAGCCATTCCTTTGTCTGAAGTTAAGACGTCCAATGTCATTTGCTTTATTAAGCACCACGTTATCTACATATTTGGTGTTCCTCGACGCATTATTCATGATAACGGACCACAGTTCGTCAGTCAGAAGTTTACTCGATTCTGTGACGATCACAGGATCAACAATGTGGCTTCTACCACATATAATCCGGCAGCTAACGGATTAGCAGAAGCTTTCAACAAGACCATCATCAAACTCCTAAAGAAGTTTGTCTCTACTAACAAACGTAATTGGAGTGAGAAACTCGGTGAATGTTTGTGGGCTTATCGCACTACAGTTCGTAATGCTACTAAATGTACACCCTTCTCTCTGGTGTATGGTTGCGAAGCTGTTCTTCCATTAGAGATTCAAATTCCTTCTTTAAGAATAGCAATCGCTAATGAACTCACTGCAGAAAATAATGATCGTCTTCGACTTCAAGAATTAGAAGCTCTGGATGAAAAGCGATTATCTACTCAACAGAATATTGAATTCTATCAAGCTAGAATTTCAAGAGCTTTTAATAAGAAAGTCAGAGTTCGGACGTATCAAAAAGGAGAACTTGTTCTAACAGTTAGACGTCCTATGACTATGACTCATATGAGCAAGGGCAAATTTGACGCAAAGTGGGAAGGACCCTATATTGTGAGCAAAGTTTTCTCAAATGGAGCTTATCAACTCTCAGAATTGGATGGTCGAAAAGTTTTGATGCCTATTAATGGCAAATTCCTTAAGAAGTACTATGTATAAATGTAAATGCTTGTAATCATCAGACAGTTTCATGTTTAGAAATAAAATTTTTATTTTATTTTTATCATGAATGATGATACATGATATTAAAGAAGATCGCTATCATCCTTTTCTACATTTGGACGTGGGCCACTGCCGTCCTTCTCGAAGACGCGATCAGCAAAAGAACTGAGAACCTCTTTGCTGGAACCCACGAGAAATTTACAAGCAGCCATCCTCATGGATTCTTCTTCTTCAGTCCTTCCTGGTTCGAGCAGGAAGTCCAGAATATCCCTTGGTGGCGTGGGTACAGACGAACCTTCGCCTGCTACCGCCTTCTTCAATTGAATTGGATCAGCAGGACATTCTCCAGTGCCTTTCTGAATCTTCATGGCAATTCCAGCTTTCTTGGATGCTTCTTCAGACGACATTTTTATGTTTGAAAGAAGAAGTGTTCGTTCTTGTCAAATTTCTGCTATATTTATAGGCAGAAGTTCTATAAATAATGAAACGTCACGTTCATCCGACGGTTCATCCATCCATTAATTGCGTTCATCCGACGATTCACACATTCATTAATACTTGACGGTTCATCCGTTCATTTATTCGTCCGTTCATGATCTTCTATCAATTTATTAAGTAAGGATTTGTTATTGATCACGTTTTTATAACCTCTGAATCAATTCCGAATCTACTTGCTCATTTGTCATTTTTGATCTCTGCATAGAAATCAATCTATTTTCTTTTGAGTTCCTACATATTATCACGTCCATAATACCTCTGATAATATCATATACTCTAAAACAGAAAAGAAGATTTCATTATCTATCATGTCCATAATTCATCCACAAATACAAATTATTGAGCATAGAAGAATTATCATTTCCATTCTCATTTCACCATAAAAAGACTATTATATTTTCTTAGACTTTCTTACAAATCATAATGGAAATCTATTACAAATCTTGGATTTTCATTCTACACCACAACAATAACCTAAAAGAGATCTATCTTCTTCTTTGGATCTTCTCCGACGGACCTTCTCCGTCAGGTTCGTTGTTGGTGGCAGTTCCTGACTGTCTGAGTCCCAGTCACGACCAGATCAGCAGGAATCAAACTCTGGTCTTCTCTCTCAGACGAGAGGAGAACTACAGAGGATGGCAGTTCGAAGTCTTGGTGCTGCCAATACAATTGGTGGATTAGGAGCGACCTTTCAGAGGAGACAGGAATGTATCTAACCTTGGGATACAATTCCTAGTTCTCCCGTGAAAGGAACTCTACTACCCGATTTCTCGGGGTAGAGTTGACTCCACCATCCAACTCTCGTGTATAAAGGCTCTTCCTACCATATGAGGAAGACCCTTCTATCCCACGAAGAGTTCTAGGTTGTCTGATTTACGCGTCAAAAGCGTATGAGCTCTCTGATGTAGATGTCAGCAGGATATTCTCCACAGCATCCACATCCCCAATGCCAGTTCTGAAGAAAATTTTCAGCCAAGTTTCTGCAGAAAGTATTAAGAAGAAAAAGATTAGATCAACAGAAATCATTCAGCGTGCATTTATCAAACAGAGACAGGCGTGTATTGTTCAAATCAGAAACAAGAAACAGAAAGCCTATCTTCAACAGCAAAAATAGTACACGTATTACACTGACTTACCTTCAAGTTTGGTGCTAAGGATTGGCAAACTCATGTTTGATACAGTATGCAGAAGTCAAACATTAGAAAACATTGCTTTCCTGTTTGAGAGTGAAATCTCCCAAAAATTTCATTCTCAGAGAAGAAGAAGAGGAATGGGAGATGAGTATCTGTGAAACTCTTCTATCTATTTAAAGGGCAAAGTACAAGTCTATTCTTGGAAAAGATCCGCATAAATAGCGCTCGTAAACTGTGGAATGAGTGTCACGTGTGCTTTGGAAGACAGAGCAACATTAGAAATAGTCAAAAGGTGCTAATTAATATTCTTCATTAATGCACGCAGATTAAACACAGAAGTTGTACTTCATTCTTCAAGACAGGCACTGATGGTCTTACAAAAGACAAAACAAAAAGAGTGCAACAAAAGCACAAAAGACACGCTCTATTTTCCAGAGCGACTGAGCTTAATGCCTAGTTCTTCTACGCTTTTGACCCCCATGCGGTGTAACAGAGCCTTCAACATTTCACGCTGCTCTATGAGGCTGCGCCCATCAGAAGAGAACGAGCCATCTAAGCCAAAATAGCTCAAGAAATTCTTGGCTAGTTGCAAGGGATCATCTTTGAGTTCGAAGACAAGGGGCTCTGGCTCTTCACCCCCAAAAGTGGGGTCACCATGGGAACAAAAGCCCAACTTGCGTGCTTCTTCCTTAGCTTTCTCCTTTAGTGTCATGTTGACGTAAGATGAAGATTAAAAATGAACCTTCTCCCTGTTTATATAACAGAGCTCGCCGACGGTTCATATTCCACCATAAACTGGATGCAATCAGTCTCGAAAAATAAAGAGTCATCATGACATTTAATAAGTTTATTTGGATATTTTCAAAGAACTTCGAAGTCTTTTCGACTTCCAAAAAAATTTGAAGTCATCTCAGCGTGACTGATTTCATTATTCATCTTATTTTCAAAGTATTTCGAAAATTTTGAAGTCTTTTCAATTTTTCGAAAACTTTGAAGGGGGTCTTGTAGGCCCTTAAAAAAATGACAGTCACGCCGAGTTGATCAGGACAGAGTCAAAAGTCACGCTCAGTTGATCCAGACAATATTTACAAATCACGCTGGAGAGACAGCTCATCATTTGTCAGAGAGTAATTATGACTGACAGCACAACGAATGTCTCTTCGTATGCCACGTATGCACAGAATTCGAGAGATCACAGCCGTCTATTGCATGATTTTCGAAATCTCCTTCAGCAAGACTCAACCTTCGTCAAGTTGGCATACCAAAAGAGCTTCTTGTCATTTAATGCGACTGACAAAAGCAATCACTGTCAGAGATTTTGTGTCAGTCGAGGCACGCTGAATCAAGACAGCTGGCAGTCCTATCTCAAGTCTGCGTGTATTTTGAGCTTTCTCTCAAATCTGCGTGGATTTTGAAGTTTTCTTCTTCAAGTCTGCGTGGATTTTGAAGCTTTTTGCCTCAAGTCTGCGTGGATCCTGAAGCTTCTTGCCCCAAGATTGCGTGGATTTTGAAGCTTTCTACCCCGAGTCTGCGTGGATTTTGTCTTCAACAAGTCTGCGTGGATTTTATCAAATTGGAGTACGTGGCAGCCATGCCACTGATCTCTCGCCTGCGTGTCCTGTAACTTGCACACGACTCATGCATGATTGCCATGTGTCCAACAGTTACAGGCCACATCCAGTAACTGCTCACAACCTTGCGTATGTTAAATCCTGCATGATTTTTAACTAAGCACAGGCTGTGAAGACAGTTATCTTTTCAGTTATTATTTTTGACTCTATAAATAGAGTTCTTTTTCTCATTCATTGGACAGATACATAGTTATCTACTGTCAAAATTTTGAGAGCTTTTCTTCTTCGCATAGTCCAAGGGATAAAGTGATCGTCTTCTAGATCAGATTCCCACAGTTGTAATTTTTCCAGATACACAATAAATAAAGGAATTTATTTATGAAAAACAAATTGGCGACTCTGCTGGGGAAAACCATCTCCTCTTCTGAGATGGCAACAACTCAATGCGACAATTCGTCAATCGGCTCGACGAAGAAGGTGATGACGATCAAATTCGATCAACTCGCCTATGAAGAAATACAGCGGGCTAAGAGTGGTAAGCCCACTACAGCCTCCATCATCACTGCCAAGTCGAAGAGACACTCTGTCTATGTCCCTAAGAATCAGTTGGCAGCCAATGGTGAAGTCTCTGCCACAGTGTCTACTCCTAACACTGGCAAGAACTCTACTGCAAGCACGCACACTCTTGTGCGCTCGAAGATGACAGCAATCAAAGATCACGCTAACAGTACTGGCTCCTTAGCCAAATCTGTTCCAGTGTGTGTCTCCAAAGTTGAAAGTCATGCTGACAGTACTGGCTCCTTAGCCAAATCTGTTCCAGCGTACAATTTCAACCTCAAAAGTCACGCTGATAGCACTGGTTCCTTAGCCAAGTCTGTTCCAGTGTGTAATTCTAAAATCAACAATCACGCTAACAATATTGGCTCCTTAGCCAAATCTGTTCCAGCGTATATTTTCAAAGTCAAAAGTCACGCCAACAGCACTGGTTCTTTAACCAAGCCTGTTTCAGCGTGTATTTCATCTAAGAAGAATAGCTCTTTAGCTATCTCTTCTTCTTTGCCAAGTTCTACTAGAACTGGGGGTGGTCTTCCACACAAAGTCCCTTCGAAAAGGAATAACTCTTTAGTTGTTTCTTCTGCTCCTGTAGTCTTTACTTCAGAAACAGCTTTGACAGACAATTTTGTTAATCAAAGAAAAGGAGTTGGTCTTTTGACTACTCTTCCTTCTGGACATTCTATGTCTCAAAACTTGAATAAGTCTAAGAAGAAACATTCCTTAATGTCTTCTTCTATGACTTCTTCAAATTGGGCACAAAATTTGTCTAGAAAAGGTCTGTTACCAACTCCTAATCAAGGGGGTGGTTCAACTCTTCCTTCTCTGTAAATATCCAGATCAATAGAAGGAAAACTCCATGTTTCCAAAACCAATGTGTTACCTCCAACTGATCTAAGAACAAAAATTAACACTTCTGGTGTTAAAAAACCATACCAGTTGGAAACAAGGATAAAAGATCCAGATGCAGAGTATGCCAGAAATTATGTGGCTCATATTAATCATTTTCTATATAATCAAGAGCCATCAAGACCCAAGAACAGAAAATATACTCCTCAATCTTCACAAACAGATTTACGAGAATATCTTCAACAGAAAAGGAGGAGTAATTATGTGACAAAGGACCATGCTAAATGTGACTTCTATCCAAGAGTCATAATTCAATGCAGATGTCAATCAATGGCTTATGACCATGTTGATCATGAATGTGACTTCCAGCCAAGAGTCACAATGCAATGCAGATGTCAAACAAAACGACAATCTGTCTTCAATCGGATTCAGTGTGAACCTATGCCTGATGAAGATGAGCCTTTGTTTGCTTCTGTCAATATGACCCCTCGGGATGCTGGGGGTAGAGTTGATAGTCCAGATGGAGTATATAGAAATACCAGAGCAAGAGTCCTGGCCTCTAGTCAAAGAAATTTGATCTCTGAAGATGATTCTGAATTCCTTGGAGAATCTAACTTCCCACCTCTTCCTACTGGGAGTAGTTCTCCTATAATTGACTTTGATGCACAAAGCAATGATTCAGAACAAACAACATCCACCAGTTCATCAATAATTCCTCGTACAGTCACGACTTATATGGTTGATGGGAATACTGATGAACCTTCTTCTTCCTTGACTCCTCAAGATCAAAGAATTGCTTCTTTGGAACAACAAATGAAGTCTATGGCTGATACTATGAAGTCGATGTATGAACTCATGGCAACACAGATGCAAAATCGACAGACTGTACCAGATGCCATACCAACTGACACTGATATGAGTCCAGTACAAGTTCCTCCAGCAGTACAATCCAATACTCCTGGACCAACTCAACCAAACCCTAGTCTCTCTGGAACTGGGGGTAGTGCTTACAATGCTGTTCCTCCTCCCAACTATTCTCTACAAGTTACAACTCCACAATCTTTCGGAGTTGTTAATGAAGAATTGAGGAATCTCAAAACTCAATTCGAGGCATTCAAACAGAAAGATGGTTTACAAAGGTTAGACATCAAACAACCTTATCCGATAGAATGGAAGCAAGTATCGTATCCTCCTAAATACAAGCCTCCTACTATCTCATTCTATGATGGAACCACTTCTCCAAGTCAGTTTATTAATCACTTTGAAGTGATGACTGATCAGCTGCAACCAAGCGACGCCCTCCTTACTCGGGTGTTTGTTGGATGTCTCAAGGGAACGGCTTATGAATGGTATAGAAGTCTCCCAGATGGGAGCATTACCTCATTTTCCGGTTTCAAACAGATGTTTCTTGAACGGTTCTATGAAGGGCTCAATGACATGACTATGTCTGCTCTTATTAGAATCAAGCAGAAAAATAATGAAACTACAGAAGAGTACATTGAACGGTTTCGAAGAGAAGCTCTGAAGATGCCTCTTGGAACTCCTGATGCAGTCACCATCGACACATACAAATCAAACTTGTTGCCAATCATCAGTATGTGGACAGGATCCACTCAATTCCAAGACTGGCCTTCTTTCATAGTTAGTGCCAAGGCCGCAGAAATTAGTGCTGAAACCTTCAAAGGTTTAGGAGTGCAGATGACTCCTAAAGAAACAGGTCAAGGTACTAACAATAAAAACAATGCTCGCAAGGGAAAAGAAACTCTTGAAGTTAATCTTCAGAGTAAAGATGTATCATCTGTTCAAACTCCTACAACTCAAAAACCAAGAACACCTCGCCCCAAAGAAGAATACTCTTTCGATGACGACGATATCCTTGGTATCTTTGAATGTCTGCTGAAAGGTAATAAGATATAATTACCTGAGATCAAGAAACCTGATAAAGCTGGTAAAACAGATCATCCCAAATACTGCCCATATTACAGAATGTTGGGTCACACAATTCGTACATGTTATGTACTGAAAGGAAAGATCCAAAAAATGATTAAATCTGGAGCTATCTCTCTTACTCCAAAAGAGAAGACCGTCACCTCCAACGTCGTCTCTATGCAATTCGGAGATTTCCCTCCTCAACTCCTTGATAGTGGGATCGTTCCTATTTCCATGGCAACTCTTGAGATAGTGAACATTCCTCCTCCACAGTCTGAAGGATTAGTGCCAATCACTTTGGAAACAGGGGAAATCATGTGGATCCATCCTGATCTAGTGGTAGATTTTGAATCGCCTTCTCCTCAAAAGACTACTTCTCGAAAGTCCAAGAAGGCTGGAAAGATTAAGTCATGTCATATGACTTCTCTTGGATCTATTCCTGACACAGAGCCAAAAGAGAAAGAAGAAGCACTTGTTAGTGCTACTCGAACGGGGAAACCTTATCTAAAGGATTATTCCAAGAATCCTGAGGATCCTTTTGATATCCCTCCAGCTGATAAAGATGCTTCTAATGTTCCTCCTGAAGAAGAATCATCTACTGAACCTGTTCCTCCCAAGCCTACAGCTCTGGAGAAAGGCAAACAACAGGCTCGGTTTGATAAGCCAATCAAGAAGTCCTCTCCTCTTGGACTTCAGAAGCCTTATAATTTTGACATTTTAGCTCAGCTTGCTAATACTCCAGCTAGAATGTCCCTCTTTAAACTTCTACGTCTTTCCAAAGAGACTCGGGAGACATTAAGTGAAGCACTTCTACAAGCTGATTCTTGTCTTGTACAATTAAAGAAGCCAGATGTAGAACCTGCCACTTGCTTACATTACAACAGTGTATTGGAGATTATCCCAAATATCACCTTTACACAAGACGACATGCTACTGGAGGATAATCGACATGATCGGCCTCTCTACTACACCGGTTATATCGATACA
The DNA here is from genome assembly GCA_029216955.1 of Iris pallida. NCBI lineage: Eukaryota > Viridiplantae > Streptophyta > Magnoliopsida > Asparagales > Iridaceae > Iris > Iris pallida. The sequence goes on from JANAVB010009800.1 coordinate 3,898,287, forward strand.
ATAAAGATAGATCGTATCCTCATTGATCCAGGGTCTGCTATAAGCATCATGCCAAAGAGTTTATTGGATGAACTAAAAATCCCTCTTCATGGTTACTACTATCCTGGGATTCAATCAAAGCCGAAGCGAACCTTTGGGAAAGATTCATCTGAAGCTTCAAATAGGTGATTTCAGATCCAAAGTCACTTTCTATGTGATTGAGATCGTAGGATCCTATAATCTTCTTCTGGGGAGGCCCTTTCTTCATGAAAATAATGTGGTGCCTTCTACTCTTCATCAGTGTTTTAAATACATTGATAGCAATGGAAGAGTACAAAAAGAAGTTGTTGATATAAATCCCTTCCATGGGGTTGAAGCTTATTTCAATGATTCCCGAATGTACAAAGAAGAGTATACAAGGGTTATACAAGCTATGGAGAAAGAGGATTCACAAAGTGAGACCTTAATAATTCTTGTTAAAGGTCGAACTACTCAGCAAAAATCTTCCAAACTCTCTGAAGAAGGTTCTTTCATCATTCCGGTGAGTGGACGGATTTCTCCGTTACCTCAGTCGTTTGCTCAAGACACAATGATTATTCCTGTCAGTGGGCGTATTGCAATTCCAGCATCTCCACATATGAAACAGGATACTCTGCTAATTCCAGTTGGAGAGCGGATTATTCTTCCATTTCAAACTTCTTCTGAGCCATTTGTTATCGATCTTAATCGAAACAACGCTTCTTCTCTATCTTCTTCTCCCCCTTTAGTCATTGACTTGGCTAAAATCTCTAAGGCTCAGCCTTCTCCTAATGTAAATACTGCTCCTTTTACATTTAATGAAAAGTCTCCATCATTGCAGTATGCTGATGTGTATAATTATGTTCATAGTTATTTACATTTGTTAGATGACTTGAACGCAATAACCATAGGGGTTATACAGACTGTTCATACAGATGTATCCCTAGAACCTGTACAATCTTCATACTTTCTAGTTCCCACCAGAAAGCTAGAAGACATTCCAATATTCTTCTATAAAGGGCCCCAAAGTCCTTCTGATTTAGAAGATGAAGACAAAAATGATGATACTGGAAGATTACAACTACGTCGTTATAGTCAGCAATCTAAAGACATCATCAAAAATATGGGCTATGACTTCAGGACTGGCCTCAATAGTGGAAAGGGAAGAAAAATGCCTGTTCGTATTCCTCCTCTGAAATATGGAAGGACGAAATACGGATTGGGCTATATAGCTCATACTCCTTTTATCAATATTATCCATGAAGATCCCGAGTCTGACGAAGATAAGAGATCTGATTCTTCTAGTACCACTTCTTGGGATTCCGATACGAGTATCGGTGACTTCTACTGCAACCTACTGTCTTCCAACATGGTTTCCATTAACCATTCTGAAGAAAGTGATGAAGACGAAGAAGAGTTTGAAATCTCACCTGAATCAGAACAATGGGCCTAAAGATTAGATAATCAATGGGAGTTCCGTTTCGAGCAAAAAGAACCTCCGACTGAAGACAAACTTGTTCAAATAGATGTTGGTGAAGAGGGATCTCCCAAACCAATATTCATCAGTGAAAGTCTTTCTGAAACTGATAAGCAAGACATGATCAAACTCATTCGTGACTACATCGATGTCTTCGCTTGGAGTTATGAAGATATGCCAGGACTTGATCCACAAATTGCAACTCACAAGCTCAATATCTTGCCGAATGCTAAACCGGTCAAACAACAACAGCGACGATTTCGTCCAGACATTATGGATGCAATTGAAGCTGAAGTCAATAAACTCATAACCTCCGGGTTTATTAGAGAGGAACAACATCCCGATTGGGTGGCTAACATAGTTTCTATCCTTAAAAAGACTGGCAAGATCAGAGTATGCATAGACTTTCACGATCTCAATGCGGCATGCCCTAAAGACGAATTCTCTCTACCAATCACTGATGTCATGATTGATAATACCTGTGGATTTGAACGGATGTCATTCATGGACGGGTATTCTGGATATAATCAGATTAAAATGTTTCCAGATGACGAGAAGCACACTTCTTTCAGAACGCCGATCGGTACATACTGTTATACAGTTATGCCATTCGGTCTCAAGAATGCAGGAACAACTTATCAACGAGCTATAAGCACTATATTCCATGAACATTTGCGGAAAACAGTCGAATGCTATGTTGATGATATTGCAGTCAAAAGTCGACAAAAGGAGGATCATATCCAAGATTTGAAGACTATATTTGATCTAATGCGTAAGCATCAATTAAAGATGAACCCTACTAAGTCCTTCTTAGGCGTCTCTAGTGGTAAATTTCTCGGCTTCGTCATTACCTCTAAAGGTATATACGTGGATCCCGAGAAGATCAAAGCCATCCAAGAGATGCGTCCTCCACGCACCTTAAAAGAGCTACGAAGATTTCAAGAAAGGATCGCTTATATCAGGAGATTCATCTCTAATTTATCAGGACGCTGCAGACCATTCAATAAACTTATGAAGAAAGGTGTTTCTTTTGTCTGGAATGATAAATGTCAGAAAGCATTCGATGATATAAAACAATATCTAATGAGCCCTCCAGTATTGGTACCTCCCGTTTCAGGAATTCCATTTCTCCTATATACTCGAGCAATGAGTCATTCATTGGGTGCATTACTCGCTCAAAAGAATCAAAATGGTCATGAACAAGCCATCTACTATCTCAGTCGTACTATGACCGGAGCTGAACCTCGATATTCACCGGTCGAAAAAGAATGTCTAGCCTTGATGTTCGCTGTTCAAAAGACACGACATTATATCATTGGCCAGACTATTCATGTCATCTCCAGGATCAATCCTATACGGATCATGATGAAGAAATCCAGTGTTTTGAATTCTCGATTAGCTAACTGGGGAATCCTACTTGCGTATGACATGCATTATATTCCTCAGAAGTCAGTCAAAGGACAAGCTTTAGCTGATTTTCTGGCTGCTCATTCAATTCCAGAAGATTCAAAACTCTATGACGAAATTCCAGATGAAGTCCTAGATTCAAACCAAATTGCTGAAGAAGATCCTACTTGGCGTCTATTCTTTGATGGAGCTTCAAGGATAGGTCCTAATGGTGATATTGTCGCTGGAGTTGGAATCGTTCTTGTATCGCCAGAAGGTCTTGCTATCCAAAGAGCTTATTCTCTCGATCAGCCGTGTTCAAACAATGTAGCTGAGTACAATGCATTACTCATTGGTCTTCAACTCGCTAAACATCTAAATATTCAACATTTGGAGGCGTACGGAGACTCTAAACTCATTGTCAATCAGATAAAGGGTACTTATGAAGTCCGCCATCAAGATCTGGTTCCTTATCATAGATCAGCTATAATTATGGCTTCTTCGTTTGAAGAATTCTTCATTGAACATGTTAGGCAAGCATGTAACACAGAAGCTGATGCTCTAGCTAATCTTGCAGCGGTGTTGGCTATCCCAATTAGACGACAACAAATGATTATTGTTCGCAATCGAGAATTATTTCATCTTGAAAATAACCTGACCCTAGGACTTCCAGTTGACATTGAAGAATCAACATCTCATGACGTCAACACAACAAGAGGATTTAGATTTAGTCGTAAATCTTTATCATCTTCATCTGATTCCAGCATGGAATTCATCTTCAGTAATTCAGCCGAGAATCAAAATACGGATACGGATTGGAGACTTCCTTTCTTAGATTTCGTATTGTATGATATTCTTCCGGATGATCCGAGTGAGGCAGCATCTATCAGACGACGATCACTCCGATTCTATTATAATCATACAACAAAGACCTTATATCGTCGAGCCTATGATGGTTTACTTCTTCGATGTGTTGCCGGTGACGAGGCTCAACAAATTATTCGTGAAGCACATGATAGAATTTGTGGAGCACATCAGCCTGGACCAAAACTTCAAGACCGTATTTGACGTATGGGTTATTATTGGCATACTATGGTATCAGACGCCATCGAATATGCAAAGAAGTGTAAAGCTTGTCAAATCTATGCGGATTTTATTCATCAACCTTCGGAATTTCTACATCCGACGGCAGCATCATGGCCCTTCGAAGCTTGGGGCATGGACATTATTGGTCCGATCAATCCGCCGTCATCCAAGGGTCATCGGTTTATTCTTGCAATAACCGATTACTTCTCCAAATGGGCCGAAGCCATTCCTTTGTCTGAAGTTAAGACGTCCAATGTCATTTGCTTTATTAAGAACCACGTCATCTACATATTTGGTGTTCCTCGACGCATTATTCATGATAACGGACCACAGTTCGTCAGTCAAAAGTTTACTCGATTCTGTGACGATCACCGGATCAACAATGTGGCTTCTACCACATATAATCCGGCAGCTAATGGATTAGCAGAAGCTTTCAACAAGACCATCATCAAACTCCTAAAGAAGTTTGTCTCTACTAACAAACGTAATTGGAGTGAGAAGCTCGGTGAATGTTTGTGGGCTTATCGCACTACAGTTCGTAATGCTACTAAATGTACACCCTTCTCTCTGGTGTATGGTTGCGAAGCTGTTCTTCCATTAGAGATTCAAATTCCTTCTTTAAGGATAGCAATCGCTAATGAACTCACTGCAGAAAATAATGATCGTCTTCGACTTCAAGAATTAGAAGCTCTGGATGAAAAGCGATTATCTGCTCAACAGAATATTGAATTCTATCAAGCTAGAATTTCAAGAGCTTTTAATAAGAAAGTCAGAGTTCGGGCGTATCAAAAAGGAGAACTTGTTCTAACAGTTAGACGTCCTATGACTATGACTCATATGAGCAAGGGCAAATTTGACGCAAAGTGGGAAGGACCCTATATTGTGAGCAAAGTTTTCTCAAATGGAGCTTATCAACTCTCAGAATTGGATGGTCGAAAAGTTTTGATGCCTATTAATGGCAAATTCCTTAAGAAGTACTATGTATAAATGTAAATGCTTGTAATCATCAGACAGTTTCATGTTTAGAAATAAAAATTTTATTTTATTTTTATCATGAATGATGATACATGATATTAAAGAAGATCACTATCATTCTTTTCTACATTTGGATGTGGGCCACTGCCGTCCTTCTCGAAGACGCGATCAGCAAAAGAACTGAGAACCTCTTTGCTGGAACCCACGAGAAATTTACAAGCAGCCATCCTCATAGATTCTTCTTCTTCAGTCCTTCCTGGTTCGAGCAGAAAGTCCAAAATATCCCTTGGTGGCGTGGGTACAGACGAACCTTCGCCTGCTACCGCCTTCTTCAATTGAATTGGATCAGCAGGACATTCTCCAGTGCCTTTCTGAATCTTCATGGCAATTCCAGCTTTCTTGGATGCTTCTTCAGACGACATTTTTATGTTTGAAAGAAGAAGTGTTCGTTCTTGTCAAATTTCTGCTATATTTATAGGCAGAAGTTCTATAAATAATGAAACGTCACGTTCATCCGACGGTTCATCCATCCATTAATTGCGTTCATCCGACGATTCACACATTCATTAATACTTGACGGTTCATCCGTTCATTTATTCGTCCGTTCATGATCTTCTATCAATTTATTAAGTGGGGATTTGTTATTGATCACGTTTTCATAACCTCTGAATCAATTCCGAATCTACTTGCTTATTTGTCATTTTTGACCTCTGCATAGAAATCAATCTATTTTCTTTTGAGTTCCTATATATTATCATGTCCATAATACCTTTGATAATATCATATACTCTAAAACAGAAAAGAAGATTTTATTATCTATCATGTCCACAATTCATCCATAAATACAAATTATTGAGCATAGAAGAATTATCATTTCCATTCTCATTTCACCATAAAAAGTCTATTATATTTTCTTAGACTTTCTTACAAATCATAATGGAAATCTATTACAAATCTTGGATTTTCATTCTACACCACAACAATAACCTAAAAGAGATCTATCTTCTTCTTTGGATCTTCTCCGACGGACCTTCTCCGTCAGGTTCGTTGTTGGTGGCAGTTCCTGACTGTCTGAGTCCCAGTCACGACCAGATCAGCAGGAATCAAACTCTGGTCTTCTCTCTCAGACGAGAGGAGAACCACAGAGGATGGCAGGTCGAAGTCGTGGTGCTGCCAATACAATTGGTGGATTAGGAGCGACCTTTCAGAGGAGACAGGAATGTATCCAACCTTGGGATACAATTCCTAGTTCTCCCGTGAAAGGAACTCTACTACCCGATTTCTCGGGGTAGAGTTGACTCCACCATCCAACTCTCGTGTATAAAGGCTCTTCCTACCATCTGAGGAAGACCCTTCTATCCCACGAAGAGTTCTGGGTTGTCTGATTTACGCGTCAAAAGTGTATGAGCTCCCTGATGTAGATGTCAGCAGGATATTCTCCACAGCATCCACATCCCCAATGCCAGTTCTGAAGAAAATTTTCAGCCAAGTTTCTGCAGAAAGTATTAAGAAGAAAAAGATTAGATCAACAGAAATCATTCAGCGTGCATTTATCAAACAGAGACAGGCGTGTATTATTCAAATCAGAAACAAAAAACAGAAAGCCTATCTTCAACAGCAAAAATAGTACACGTATTACACTGACTTACCTTCAAGTTTGGTGCTAAGGATTGGCAAACTCATGTTTGATACAGTATGCAGAAGTCGAACATTAGAAAATATTGCTTTCCTGTTTGAGAGTGAAATCTCCCAAAAATTTCATTCTCAGAGAAGAAGAAGAGGAATGGGAGATGAGTATCTGTGAAACTCTTCTATCTATTTAAAGGACAAAGTACAAGTCTATTCTTGGAAAAGATCCGCATAAATAGCGCTCGTAAACTATGGAATGAGTGTCACGTGTGCTTTGGAAGACAGAGCAACATTGGAAATAGTCAAAAGGTGCTAATTAATATTCTTCATTAATGCACGCAGATTAAACACAGAAGTTGTACTTCATTCTTCAAGACAGGCCCTGGTGGTCTTACAAAAGACAAAACAAAAAGAGTGCAACAAAAGCACAAAAGACACGCTCTATTTTCCAGAGCGACTGAGCTTAATGCCTAGTTCTTCTACACTTTTGACCCCCATACGGTGTAACAGAGCCTTCAACATTTCACGCTGCTCTATGAGGCTGCGCCCATCAGAAGAGAACGAGCCATCTAAGCCAAAATAGCTCAAGAAATTCTTGGCTAGTTGCAAGGGATCATCTTTGAGTTCGAAGACAAGGGGCTCTGGCTCTTCACCCCCAAAAGTGGGGTCACCATGGGAACAAAAGCCCAACTTGCGTGCTTCTTCCTTAGCTTTCTCCTTTAGTGTCATGTTGACGTAAGATGAAGATTAAAAATGAACCTTCTCCCTGTTTATATAACAGAGCTCGCCGGCGGTTCATATTCCACCATAAACTGGATGCAATCAGTCTCGAAAAATAAAGAGTCATCATGATATTTAATAAGTTTATTTGGATATTTTCAAAGAACTTCGAAGTCTTTTCGACTTCCAAAAAAATTTGAAGTCATCTCAGCGTGACTGATTTCATTATTCATCTTATTTTCAAAGTATTTCGAAAATTTTGAAGTCTTGTCAATTTTTTCGAAAACTTTGAAGGGGGTCTTGTAGGCCTTTAAAAAAATGACAGTCACGCTGAGTTGATCAGGACAGAGTCAAAAGTCACGCTCAGTTGATCCAGACAATATTTACAAATCACGCTGGGGAGACAGCTCATCATTTATCAGAGAGTAATTATGACTGACAGCACAACGAATGTCTCTTCGTATGCCACGTATGCACAGAATTCGAGAGATCACAGCCGTCTATTGCGTGATTTTCGAAATCTTCTTCAGCAAGACTCAACCTTCGTCAAGTTGGCGTACCAAAAGAGCTTCTTGTCATTTAATGCGACTGACAAAAGCAATCACTGTCAGAGATTTTGTGTCAGTCGTGGCACGCTGAATCAAGACAGCTGGCAGTCCTATCTTAAGTCTGCGTGTATCTTGAGCTTTCCCTCAAATCTGCGTGGATTCTGAAGTTTACTTCTTCAAGTCTGCGTGGATTTTGAAGCTTTTTGCCTCAAGTCTGCGTGGATCCTGAAGCTTCTTGTCCCAAGTTTGCGTGGATTTTGAAGCTTTCTACCCCGAGTCTGCGTGGATTTCGTCTTCAACAAGTCTGCGTGGATTTCATCAAATTGGAGTACGTGGCAGCCATGCCACTGATCTCTTGCCTGCGTGTCCTGTAACTTGCACACGACTCATTCATGATTGCCATGTGTCCAACAGTTACAGGCCACGTCCAGTAACTGCTCACAACCTTGCGTATGTTAAATCCTGCGTGATTTTTAACTAAGCACAGGCTGTGAAGACAGTTATCTTTTCAGTTATTATTTTTGACTCTATAAATAGAGTTCTTTTTCTCATTCATTGGACAGATACATAGTTATCTACTGTCAAAATTTTGAGAGCTTTTCTTCTTCGCATAGTCCAAGGGATAAAGTGATCGTCTTCTAGATCAGATTTCCACAGTTGTAATTTTCCCAGATACACAATAAATAAAGGAATTTATTTATAGAAAATAGAGTGCATCACTCAAACCCGCACGAACATCCTTGGAGAGTCTCAGAAGCTCGTATAATGATAATTTGGCTGGTGTGTTGGCCAATTGTGCTAGAATGTCAAAGTTATAGGGCCTCTCTAGCCCTTGGGATGCCTCTTTTCGGAGGGATTTGTCAAAGCGAGTCTCCTTCGGCCTAGGCTTATCGGTCGTCGGAGGTTGAGAAGGTCCCGGAGCGTCAGCAGTGGCCGGCTGATGTTCTTCAGTCGAGTTATCTGGTGTAGGCTGGGATTAAGCACCAGACCGAGTGACGACAGCTGCAGCTTCCTCGACATCTGCCGAGATTGTGTGGCAGGATCTAACTTTTCTATTCTTTTTCTTGCCAATAGAGGGTGGTGTGGGCTGAGTCACTTCAGATACCAAATCTGGATGGACCCACATGACCTTCCCTCGTGATGTGGTGAGGGGCACTAGACCAGCCGTCTGATCTCGAGGAGGTGGAAGATTAGCAATCTCCATTATCGCTCGAGGGATGGGTATCACGCCGTCTTGAGCCTCTGTTGGAGGAAAGCTGCCGAACTGTACTGACACCATATTGGCTGCCACGGTCACCTCTTCGAAATCATTGGCCAGAGCGTTCGAATCGATGAGATGTTGGATGTATCGCTTTAGTTGGTAACAGTCGTGTGTAGCATGGTGGACGTAGCGATGGTAATGGCAGTACTTTGGACTCTCTATTTCTGCCGGCCGAGGTTCCCGTCTTGGTGGAGGGAGCTGAATTCTATCTCCTTGTATGAGCATGTCCCAGATGGGCTTGACATGGCCGTCTTCGGAGGAGTAGGTCATTTGAGGCCATTGCTTGTCTGCCGATTTTGACTCAGGTTTCTGGGTTGTATCGGCCACCATGGCCTGCTTGTCCTTGTTGTCCCGATTGTTGGAGGTGTTACCACCATTGTTGTTGTTGGTATTAGGGCACTTGCCCTTGTCCTCTCCCTCCGAGATGTGCAATCCCAGTTGGCGAGCCTTCTTCAATCTGTCCTCGGCGCTAGTTGCACTGATGATAAATGTCTTCCAGTCCTTAAATTGACTTTCGCCCATCCAGAGGCTGATTGTTGGGAGCAGTCTCTTTTGGCAAATTTCAATTAAGGAGGAATCCGGATTACCAGACGGCAACTTCATTACGGTTTGGCGAAATCGCTCAATATAGTTTCTTGTCAGCTCCTTCTCCCCTTGAACGACGTCCATGAGGGTGGACATTGTGACGTCCTGTCCTACTTCGTAGAACCTCTCCAAGAACATGCGCTTGAAGCTGGCGAAGGAGTGGATGCAGTTGTCTGGCAGGTTGCGGTACCAGTCGAAGGCGACCCCTTCTAATGCCCCGATGAATAATCGTATAAGGATGGCATCGTCATGGGGCAGATGGTCGGTTGTGACTTCAAAGTAGGTGATGTACCGGCTTGCAGATGTCTTCCCATCATATGGATTGATGTGGAATGGTTTATACTTTGGTGGGAAGGGAACATCTCTCAACGCAGCGGGATACGGTTGTCGTATCCTGAGGTCTTGACAGTTTTCTCGGGCATAGAACATGGCCCGGAGCTCCTGGACCTCTCTTTTTGCCACCCTAGCCTTGTCTACGAATGTAGGAGCCGTCATTTCAGGAGGATTGTTGCCCGGGTTTGGTGCTGCTGAGTTCGAGTCTGCATTGACCGCGGGAACCAAATTTGTTTGGCCAGGCGTCCCTCCTTGTAGAATAGGGAGGGCTGCTTTGATCTCGTCCACCGATTTGACCAAAGTGCGCAGTATGGCCTCCAGAGTGTCGATGCGTTGGCGATCACTGGGACCATCTTGTTCGTCGTTTGTCATGAATGTCGTCCTCACATGAGTAGAAGTAGAAGGGACGGTGGATGACGTGCCCTCCGAATCATACCCCTGTACTGAGAAGTCATCGGGGTATATAGGGATATTCTTCTCTGGTTCGGACTCAGAAGGAATAGTACCCCCAGCTTCAGAGTTTGCTTCATCTTGAGAGTCGTGGACGTCCTCGGGGACGTCGGTACCTGCTGTATTTGATGGGAGAGTTGTTTCCCCGGGCTCGTCTCCTTGGAACATCGAATTGTCGTGGTTGTTCGGAGGAGTGCTACCCCCAGTTCCAGCGACCCCCAGTGATGTGGATGATGAATCTCCTACTGTAGCAGATTTCGTCTTTGAACGGGTACCCTAGAAAACTCCGGTAGTGGACAACCATTTAGACGACAGTTTCTTAGTCACAGTGGTCGAAATCTTCGGGCTGGAAACGTTTATCTTCTTTCCTCTCCCATCGGCGAGAATTTTCTGAGTAGAGTTGCAAGAGACGACAGGAGACGCCTCATCCCCTGAGCTCGGCTGTTGTAATCTTTGGAAGACGGACTGCCGGTCTTCTCGTACCGTCGCATTGTTGCAACAGCAGTTGACAATGACTTGGGTGAAGTGATGTCCGTGGGAGGACTCTTTGCACACCGAGGCCTCTTCTCTTTCCTTGCGTTTGTGGAGGATAACCTCACGCAAGTCAGATGGGTCTGGAACGACCATGTTTGCTCCCTTGGTTCTGGGAGACTTTTGGGACCCACTCTGTCCGTTTGCCGCCGGGGGCTGGACTCGAGGGGTTATGTACAACTTCCCATCAGAGGCCCGCATAACAATATGTGGAGCGCTCGGATGGTCAGAGGTCGGGACAGCGGACTGAGCTCACCAAGCTCGTGCCGTCCTAGACTTCTTTACTATGGTGCATGAGGGCACATAGTAGGAAGAGTCTAAGTGGTGTTGCAGAGAGTTAGACATATTTTCTTGAGAGCATGAGAGATCAGGACCATATGAGAGGCGATCGAAGACTGAGCCTGAGCCGCGTGGAGCAGACAGCATGCGGCTGGAATCAATAGTCTTCATGCGGCTGGCAATCGTAGCAGCTTGGGCTTTCTTCATACGGCTGGAAGTCTCGGCCGCATAAGTATTCTCCATGCGGCTGGAGATCGTGGCCGTATGGGTATTCTACATCCGACTGGCAATTTTGGCCGCATGGACATCATGCATGCGGCTGGCAATCTTGGCCGCATGAATGTTCGGCTTCTTCCTAGAGCACATAGAATCACTCTTTGCCCCTGCAAGTCCAGCATCGTAGTGCTTTCCTCTGCCGGACTTGGGGACAGCAGAGTCCTCTAAGGCTTGAAGTGGGGCCGCATGAGAGTTGCCTTCGCCTTCTTGGGCAGCAGCGAGTACTCCGTCCAGAGCTTGGGGAGGCGCAAATGATTTTGGCCTCCACTCCCTGCCAGCCTTCTTTGTGCGGGTTCGCTTCTGGACCGGGCCAGCGCTCCCGTCGGAGAGCATTTCTTCAAACACCTGTTGGTCGAAGTGGACGACCATCTTCTGTTGTGTGGAGCCAAGTTTGGCTGCATCCGATTGCATCACCAACTTCTCAGCCGTGGAGAAGTTTGTCCCCAGCAGAGTCGCCATCGTGTTTGCCATTGATTGTGAAAGTACATAACAATTTATATAGGAGGACTGAACTTAAACTCATAACACAAACTCGCTCGTACAAAGAAAGCCTAGGGACAAAAATCTAGGTACAGCAATCTAGGTACAATTGTTTAGTTTTTTCTGGGGGGTGACGGTAGAGGCTCGGGAAAGCGACGGCAGCTCTGCCTTACTCCTTGGACGATCGGATGTAGCCTTGGCTCTGGTGAAGAAATGCTCTTGGACGTGTGGGGAGACTCCTCTGCGCCTTCGGTTGCTGGATCTCTGGATGTCTCTGTAGTGCTCTCTTTTTTTTCTCTGCTCTCTTTTCTTTTTTTTTCTCCTCTCGTTGCTTTTTTTAATAAGAGAATGTCCTCTTTTGCAATGGAATGGCACCTTGCTATTTATAGGAGTGGGGTCATCATTAGGGTTTGCAAATGATTGCCTCCTTGAGAAGTCGGCGGTTAAGGATCAATTAATCTGGGCCATTAATTCTGATTGTAGCAAATCTAGGCAATTAATGTGGATTGCATCAAATCTCTATAGGCAATAAATGTTGATTACTATGAATATTCGTGATTTGTGATAGCCTGCCACGTATCCAATTTGCTTGATTTGATTTGATCTGGGCAATTATGACGATCGTAACAAATCTGATTTTGTTAGGATTTGTTAGCACCCATAATTCCAGGGAAGATAAGACTGCCACGTGTCTCAATTGCAGCGAAGAGCGCCACGTGTCTCAACTGGACTGTCCTGGCCGAGCCGCATATGGGGGGGTCCTCTCAGCCGCATGAGGATGGGCAGCCGCATGAGGATGGGCAGCCACACGTGGATGGGCAGTCGCATGGGGATGGGCAGCCGCATGGGGATAAGCAGCCGCATACAGAGGGACAGCCGCTTGGGGATAGGCAGCCGCATGCAGATGGGCAGCCGCATGGGGATGGACAGCCGCATGGGGATAGACAGCCGCATACAGATGGACAGCCGCATGAAGATGGGCAGCCGCATGCAGATGGACAGCCGCATGAAGATGGGCAGCCGCATGGAGTGGCCTCGGGACTTGGTGGATTTTGCCAGCTGTAAGGAGATTTTCTCCTCTTTCCTAGGATCACGCCATCGTGTTAGAGTCATTATTACGTCCCTATGTCAGAGCTGTCATGGCTGTCATTTGTCAGAGCAGCCGTCAGGGCATTAAATGCAGAAGAACTGTTGAAGGCCACGTAGCTTCTTTCTGAGCCGCATGGACCCTTGAGCCGCATGGACTCCTGAGCCGCATGGACTTCTGAGCCGTATGGGAATCCTGAGCCGCATGGGGATCCTTCTGTCGGAGATGCATAGGTCTTTCTTCATTCTTTTCCATGCTTCTACAACGGGCGATCTCGTTATCTCGGCCACACCTGAGGGACTTGTAGCCTGCCGACGAGTAGGGCACATTTCCATCCCACTGTCATGTGGGGCACTTCTTGAAAATATAAGTACTGAAAGTATACCAGTAATCTTGATAACTCTTGTAACTCTAATAAATCACTCTCAACTGCATCTTGCTAGTAACTAGGTCCGTGATAACCCTAGTTAGCTAATTATAGCAAGCCGTAGGACTTGATGGCCGTGCCTGAATGCTTGCTCGTGATTAGCATGGGAATTATATTCCGTGTCTTATTTTTCTAATGCAAGCTATTATTTTATTCTAACCCTGTCTTTTTGTCATTTAAGCCTGTTTATTTATTTATTCTTCTACTTATTATCTGCTGGTTTTAGTTGTTTAATGAAGCCTTCCTTGTGACACATGCTCTTTCTGCGGTTTGACCCAGCTGGTTTTGTATGGCCAGATTTCGGAGTAGCACCCGAGGATCTACCCGTCTTCCAGCCAGATGGAAAACACCAGACGTAATCCTTGTAGCGTGTCACGCCCCAGAACCAGAATACTGGAGAGCGGGGGCAGACATAGTCACTTACGTATATGAAATAGAATCCATCTCGCTATACGGTCACGGCTGTCTAGATACATGAGGGTTTATCTACAAGCCAACAGTCGCTTAAGGTCATGAACAAGCCTAGTGTCTCAATCACAAGCAAGTAAGTAAAAGTCACAAAATGTATGATCATTAAATATACAATAGTAAGGCGTCCCAAACATTTACATATTCAGTTGATCATGAAGCTAGTCGTTACAAAATGTCAGGACTAGCAAGAGTTTAGTCATACAAGATCAACCCTAGGATCTGTTAATCATGTTACCGCCCGTAGGCAGACAGTAAGTAAGTGCAATCGAGCTAAACAGGTGCTCGTCGGCTAAACGCCTCAAAAGAATATTTTTTACAAGGGAGTAGGAGAGCAAAATAAAACCCACTCGTTGTCGGGATTCCTTCTAGTGTTCACCATCTGGCAGAAAGGTCGGTAGATCCTCTGGAGCTGCTCCGAAATCTGGCCACACAAAATCAGCTGGGTCAGACCCCAGAAAGAGCAAGTGCCACAAAGGAGACTTCACTTAAGAACTAAAACCAGCAATCAGCACAAGATATAAATAAAAGTAAGAACTGGAAATAAAGAAAATACACCAGGATGATATACGACGAGATAACCATGGAACTATTCAGATAACCAGGTTACAACCCGTAAACCAAACAAGGACCGGGGTTGTAACACTTCGTATGAACAGAACTTGGAATTCTTACCATTTATCGGTAAAATAAATACAAGCATTCTGGTCATTCAATAATCTGGAACAGGATCAGGGCAAGACTAGACTGGTTAGACTCCGTCCAATCACTTCACGGCCAAGCAAGAATTACGGCTTGATACTTTAACTAACTAGGGTTGTCACAAGCCTAATTACTAACAAGATGCAGTAAGATTATTCTACAGCCACAAGCCCTGCAGACCATCCAGGTTACCCGGGTTAAAAGATTAGAGTTGAATTCAGGTGGGTACATCGTCCAGGAAACGAATGTACCCTTAGGTAGCTTGAAGGGTGCAACACATGACAGTGTGCTGGAAATGTGCCCTACTCGACGGCAGGCTACAGATCCCAAGGCGTGCCCAGGTAACGGGATTGCCTGTAGCTGGAAAATCTCGTCATGACTAATGTATTAATCTAGTTATTAGCCTTAGTCCATTTTAGTAGGTACTCCTGACCGTGGTACTCAGGAGTCCCTGTCCTAGACATGATGCAAGACAAGACTGGTTTATTTATACAAACACAATCCCCCACGGTGTCCAGATTAATTATACAGGTCATGTCATGTCAGGTAGCCGTCGTAACAGCTATTCGAGATAATCATGTCAGGTTATCATGCCAAGTGTACTTGTCAGGAGTGTGCCACGACGGGCCACTATCAGGTCATATCAGGTTATTATGTCAGGAGTGCACCACTACGAGTCACTATCACGTCATGCTCAATTATCAATTCCAAACATATCAAGTAAATTCGTGATTATCAAGTTCAGGACAAAAGGCGTAAGGATATAAAATGGACGTTAAATATCTAATAAAATATCAATATACAGGGCTATAGAAGATCCAGGGTAAGTAGGGTCAGGTCCAGTTGCGCCTAAACATCAGGTTGCGCCTGAGTCAGACTGCGCTCAAGTCAGGCTACGCTCAAGCCAGGCTACGCTCAAGCCAGGCTACGCTCAAGCCAGGCTACGCTCAAGCCAGGCTACGCTCTAGCCAGGCTATGCTCAAGCCAGCGTATGCAAGACATACGCTTCCAAAAGGCAGCGTATGTACTCCATACGACTCCTCTTCAAGGCAGCGTATGAGGTCCATACGACTCCTCATCAAGGCAGCGTATGCAAGACATACGCCTCCAAAAGGCAGCGTATGTACTCCATATGACTCCTCATCAAGGCAGCGTATGAGGTCCATACGACTCCTTGTCAAGGCAGCGTATGAGGTCCATACGACTTCTTGTCAAGGCAGCGTATGCAAGACATACGCCTCCAAAAGGCAGCGTATGAGTCAGACTGCGCTGCGCTAAAGAGCGCACACAGCTCAGTGGCGCAAGCTAAAAAGCTCGCGTACACTGCTCACTGTCTTCTCCAAATCAGCAAAAACTCCATGGTTGAACCTAAAGCTTCAAAAGTCCATAACTTGGTCAAAACAAGTCCAAATCCAACTTTTTAAAGGTCAAAATTGGGTAGAATAAAATTCTCTACAACATGGAACCATCAAAACTTCAAAACAAAGAAGTTTGATAGATCAAAACCACCAAAATATGAAAATAACTAATTTCTAGATCTACAAAAATTAAAGCCTCAAAATAGAAAATGACAAGTTCTAATGTGTCTTAGAAACATGAGGAGAAGCTAATGGAACAATAAAAATGGGCTCTCTTGTGGAAGCAAGTTGCACTTGCCTAGACCTCTCTCTCCCTCTCTTTGGTAGGTGAAGGGAGTAAATGGAAGAAGAAGAAGAGATAAATGAAAAGAGAGAAAAGAGAAGGGTTAATAAATGGTAGTGGTGGTGGTAGGTAGGGGGTTCACCCCTTGGTTCATGATGAACCAAGAGCAATCCCAAACCGAACCAAGCCAACCCAAACCAGAATAAACCAAGCCCAGGAAGGAAATTAAGTAAGAAAATCATGCAATACAAGAATAAATACGTACACGTATTCCAGAAATACGTAATACGAACCACAGGCATTACGACTCTACCCACCTTAAAAGAATTCCGTCCTCGAAATTTAATCAAGAGACTAGAGGAGCAATGACAAGCTACATTAATCACATGCAATCTATAACTAGGCAGACAATCACTCATTCAAGCAAGGAATCGAAGGCATAAGGCATAAGAAAGACATTATACCTTACGAGTCAAACAAGTCGGGATATCGCGATCGGATATCATCTTCACGCTCCCACGTTGACTCCCCCAAAGAGTGATGACCCCAAGCAACTCAGACTAACTTGATAGTCTTGTTTTTGAGGATCTTCTCTCTCCGGTCCAATATAGACACGGGCCTCTCCTCATACGAAAGGTTGGTACCAACAACCAATTCCGAATGATCCAGGATGTGGCTCGGGTCCGGGATATACCGTCGTAATTGGGATACATGAAACACGTCATGCACCTCGCTTAGCGACGGTGGAAGAGCGAGACGATAGGATACATCTCCTACTCGCTCCAGAATGTCAAACGGTCCTATATACCTAGGACTAAGCTTGCCTCGTACGCCGAAACGAATGACGCCACGGTTAGGCAAAATCCTCAGGAATACATGATCGCCGACCGAAAACTCGAGAGGGCGCCGATGAGAATCGGCCCAATGGTGCTGGCGATCTTGGGCAACTCGAAGATGATCTCTGACTCGCTTGACCACTTCAACTGTCTGGGCAATCATTTCTGGATCGAGCATCTGTCTCTCTCCAACATCATCCCAGGCTAGCGGGGATCTGCACTTCCTACCATACAGTGCCTCGAATGGTGCCATCTGGATACTGGCCTGGAAACTGTTGTTGTACGAGAATTCCACCAGGTGCAAGTGATCTTCCCATAAACCACCGAAGTCAAGTGTGTAAGACCACAACATGTCTTCAAGAGTCTGGATCGTGCGCTCCGACTGGCCATCTGTCTGCGGGTGATATGCTGAACTGAACTGGAGATGAGTTCCCAAACTCTCTTGTAAGCTACGCCAAAAGTACGATGCAAATCTTGAATCTCGGTCCGAGGACAGATCAGCTACTTTTACGCTTGGGTCTACACCCATGGTTTTACGCCAAGGACAGATCAGCCACTTTTACGCTGGACAAAGCTGTCAAATCTCGCATTTAATGTAAACTCTGACATGGAGATATTAATGATAGCATATATCACATAATTTAAAGGGATTTGTTTTTACACAGAGACCAATGTTGTCATTTAGTATATGGATTGAGCTACTTTACGCTCACACTATGGCTTCTTTTACGTATGAAGACTATACGAGCTTTTACGCTCAACAGTTGACGTGTGCGTAAAGTCTATTTGAGCTACTTTTACGCTCAAGGTTATTTAACAACCACTTTACGCGGAAAGTCTATGTCGGGGCTATTTTACGCCTAGTCTACTGCTTTACGCTCAGAGTACATTGGGGTGATTTTTACGCCCTATTCTTTCTGACCAGCTTGGAACGTGGTTTGCCTACATGGCTTTCATGCCACACATCCCGAAGAACGTGTGTACGTGCATCCTATTCTTAATGAAATGATGGGACATGTGTCAACGTATACAGAGGATGACTTTGGTCGTGGATAGCGGTTGTTGGCGTAAAGACGGAACTTTTGCTGAGTTTTTACGCACAAGAGCCCGAGTCTATAAATAGACTTATTTTTCTCAAAGACACACACAGGGAGACAGACGGAGACAGGAGAGAATACAGAGATCAAAACTTAGATTTTTGAGAGTATTCTTCTTCAACCTTTCTTCCAGAACAGAGTGAAGCAAAGCAGGAAAACATTCGGCCTCGCCATCAGTGCCCAAGTGCGTCGATACCTTTCTGGTGACTTAGTTCTTCCGGTTGTTCAACTTCAAGCAGCGATCTTCATCATCATCATATGGTCCAATGAACAAAGTGATCATTTACAGATCAGACTTCCATAGCAATACTTTCCCAGAATCAAATTTGTACTTCTTGTACTTTTTCTCGTTTTATTTTCAAAAGCAAATTTTTCCTGGCATTTTGTTAAGTGAAACAAAATGGTGACTCTGCTGGGGACTAACTTCTCCTCTGACGAGAAGGCAATTGCTCAATATGATGATGTTTCGGTCGGTTCGACCAAGAAGACTCTGGTTGTGCACTTCGACCAGACTGCCTATGAAGAAATGCTCCGAACTGGGGGTGGTTCTCGCTACTCCAATGTTCAAAAATCTCGCAAAGCACGAAAAGTTTGGATTCCTAAATCCAAAATAGCTTCTGATCTCTCTGTTGTTGCTAGTGGCAAGGGAATTCTTTCCACTCCTGTCGTAGGGGCTCCCATTCGTAACGAGGCAGTCCTTACTTCAGAGTTGCACTCAAAGTGTGACGATTTATCTCCCGTTTGTAACGGTGAAGATAATCAGGTTTCACGCCCACTGCGTAAGAACCAGGTTTTACGCTCAGTGGGTAAAAACCAACTTTTATGCTCAGCACATAAAGATGAGTCTTCCATTTATAATGTGGCAGACTCTAATACTTCTGAGTGTAAGAATAAGTCTCCTGTCTGTGACGTGGTAGACACACACAAGTTACACTCTTCGCGTAAAGAAAAATCTTCCGTCTGTGACGTGGTAGATAATCAATTTTTATGCTCTACGCGTGAAGGTAAGTCTCCTGTCTGTGACAGTGTAGATAAAATTTACAAAGATGTTTACACATCTAATATGAATGTACCTAAACGTGTGCAGCATAAAAATCATGTTGATAAAACTTCAGTTCTACACCAACAGCCTTCTTATACTGCTCTACGCAAAGTACCAAATCTACAAATTACACGCAATGAAAATGGAGTCCTTCGTGCTAAAAAATCTCAAGATTTACGCACACAACTCCAAACGTGTAGAAATGTACAATTTGGTTCTGTGAATGCTGCCAGTAATCTTCTTTATACACAGGGTACTAAACGTTTTTCTACCCCTAATGTAATAAAGAAGACTACTCCCTCCACTCCTTCTGACTTATGTGAATTGCTAATGCAAAAGCGTAAGAATAGACAACCTCCGGTGACATTTCCCTAAGAAAAACATCATTATGATTATCACCAGGTTGTGATCAACTGTTGTTGTTTGGCTTCAAAACGATCAGTTTTTGATCGATTAAGTTTTAATTCGCCTCAACATCAAGCTGAAGACCAAGAACATGAGCTGTCATATGCATCAGTCAACATGGCATCTCATACTAACAGAGGACGACGTCCAAGACGGAATACGTCCCAAACCCCAGGTCAGCAACAGTTTAACAGACTCTTTGATTCTTTTGAGGGGGTATATTAAAACACTCGATCAAGAAGACAAAGACAAATGCAGACTTCTGATTCAGAAGCTGGGGGTACTCAATCTTTTGAGTCCGAGACTGACAGTGTCGATTCATACTTCTATACTGATCCTTCTATATCTTCAAGAGAGGTTAAATCCTACGCTGTTGGAGATGAACCAGAGACCTCATCTGTTAATACAGAACAGCGTCTCACTGCCGTTGAGCAATCACTGAAAGACATGCTTAACATAGTACAAAACATGCATCAGATAATTTTGAATCAGCAAACTGCTCAGCCGACAGTAATAGCACCAGTACCAGTAGCAGCACAAACTCAGGATAGTCAAGGGGCTGATATACCTTTGAATGTTCAAGAACCTGCTGTTAATCAAAATTCTGCATCTCCAGATCCGATTATTCCAGAAGATGTACCATCTCCGGTGGGGATTACGGTACATCCAACAACTATTCAATCAAATGTGCTTCCGCAAACTAGTGAGGCCATTCAAGCAGTACGTGAACTCAAAGCACAGTTTGAAGTCTTGAGGCACAAGGATCAACTCCAGAGGTTAGGGATCAAGCAACCTTATCCTCCTTATTGGAATGATGTACCCTTTCCACCGAAATTCAAGCCACAATCTATGGTTTTGTTCGATGGAAAAGCATCTCCCAGTAAATATATCAATTATTTTGATATTATGACTGTGTACTTGCAGAAAAATGATGCTCTTCTCACTCGAGTGTTCATCGGGTGCCTGACGGGTTCAGCTTACGACTGGTATCGTAGCTTACCCGATAATTCTATTTCGTCTTTTGACGAATTCAAGGCAATGTTTCTCTCCCGCTTCTATGAAGGAGGTATGGACATGAACATGTCCTCCTTGATAGAAATCAAACAAAAGAAGAAAGAAGATACTCGAACGTTCATCGAACGTTTCCGACAGGATACTCTAAAGATGCCTCCTGGTATGCCAGATTCAGCGTTGATTGATACATACAAGATGAATCTGCGACCATCCATCACTGTTTTTACGGGTTCCCAATTCACATATTGGGCTTCGTTCATCATAGAAGCAGTTTCTGCCGAGACCAATAGTAGGTTGGCTCGTGAGCATGGAATGATTTTTGCTTCAGAAGATAAAGAAAAGAAAAGTAATCCTGGTAATAATTCTGGCAATCGTAATGTGAAAGAAAAAGATACTCTTATGGTCAATCTTTCTAAGAACAAAACGACGCCGAATAATCAAGAATCTTCCAGGCCAAAAGAAGAATACTCTTTTGACGAAAGTGATATCCCAGGGATATTCCAATGTCTGGTGAAAAGTGGCAAACTTCAGATTCCAGAGCCCAAGAGGCCTAATGAGGTGAATCTGATTGATAATCCCAAATATTGTATCTATCATAGATACATTAATTATCCTACCAGTGCTTGCTATATCTTGAAGAAAAAAATCCAGGAGCTGATAAATGGCGGTGCTATCGCCTTAACTAATGATGACCATACGGTTACGACCAATATGGTTTCTCTTCAGTTCAGAGATTTTCCTCCACAGCAAGTCCCAGATGGAATTATCCTAATTCCGAAGGCGACAATGAAGATCGTGAATATCCCGACTGCCAGAGAAGAAAATGCAGGATTGTTGCCACTCACACTAAAGAATGGTAAAATCATGTGGGTACATTTAGACTTAGTGCCTGAGTTGGAAAATGAAGGTAAAACTTCAAAATCCAAAAAGGGTAAGAAAGTCAAAATCTGCAACATGATTTCTCATGATATTCCAGATCTTGATGACTTGGATCGGCTATGGGATGGCTTTCCTTTAGAAGATAGATTGAGAGGACTGAACATCTGTCCTCCAAGTCCAGCTCCTCCTACCAAGCTCAAGCTTACTCATCAGCAGTGGCTAGCCATGAATAGTGTTCTCTTATACCGGGCGCAACAAGTATTCGCTGCTTATGAAAAAGCTCCAACAGGGATTTTTCCTCGTATCCCGAATCCTTCTCCTCCTGTGGTTACAGAAGGTCCTGCTTTTTCCTCTTCTGTTAAAATACCCGTTAAAAGTCTACTGCCCATTCATCTGTACAGTCAGCAATCAGTCCTTCTCATAAAGAAAATGGGTTACGACTTTCAGAAGGCAGAAGGTTTGAATTATGATAAAGGTATACGACTTCCTTTATAAATTCAAAATCAAAAATCTACTGTTGGACTGGGTTCTGAAATTCCTCACAACAAACCTTACAAGAAAAAAGCTAAATGGAGGAAGACTAAATCCTGTAATATGGTACTTCCTTCTCCTGAGTCTGAGGAAAAAACTTTTGCTGGTACAAGATCTGGGAAAGAGTACCACAAAGATTATGAAGGATCTTCGAAGGAAGCAGAAGATGTAGTGGAAACACTACCAGCTCAACCTTTTCCTGTTCCGGCTAAACCTTCTGTGGTTGAAAAGGGGAAACAGAAAGCAGTACGTTTTGACGTTCCATTGAAGTCTGTTTCCAGTCAGGGGGTGGTGATGAAGCCTTACAAGTTTGATATTCTAGCTCAGTTGGCTAATACTCCGGCTAGACTATCTATATTTGAACTGCTTCGCCTTTCTAGAGAAAGCAGGGAGACTTTGAGTGAAGCTTTACTGCAAGCAGATTCATGCTTGGCTCAACTCAAGAGTCCTGATAATACTCCAGTTTTATGTCCGTAATGTCATAGTGTGATGGAAGCAATTTCCAACATCACCTTTACACAAGAAGATATGCTGTTGAAGCATAACAAACATGACAGGCCTCTCTGCTATACTGGGTATACTGGATCTACTGAAATTGACAGGATCTACATTGATCCTGGGTCTTCAATTAGCATAATTCTTCAGAGTATGCTAAGACCCCTGAGGATTCCTACTAGTGATTTGACTTATACTAGTACTACAATAGTCGGTTTTAACTCTGGCAAGAGTAAACCACTGGAGAATATTCGTCTGCAGATTCAGATTGGCGATCTCCGAACTATGGTAACCATCTATGTTATCAACTCAGACGTATCCTATAATATCCTTCTTGGAAGACCATGGTTACATGAGCATAATATCGTGCCTTTAACTCTCCACCAATGCTTCAAGTATGTGGATTCACAAGGAGTTGTGAAGACTGCGTTTGCTGATATCAATCATTTCAAGGGTGTCGAAGCCTATTTTTCTGATTCAAGGCTTTATAAACAAGAGCATATGAAAGAGATATCAGACATAGCTGAAGATCAATCATCTACTGAGGATCAGTCTCTTGATAAAGATCCGCCAGAAGAGCAACCTTTGAAGATCATAGTCAAGGGACGAATCCAATCCTAACCTGTCAATGATCAACCTTTGATAATCAAGGTTAAAGGAAGAACTCAAACTTCATCCGAGGAATCAATAAATATTCCTGCTAAAAACCAACTTCAACCTTTTATGATCAAGGTCAAAGGGCGTACTTCTTGTACGAATGATCCACAACCACCATTGATTGTCAATCTTGGCAAATCTACGCAGAAGATGGATAATGGTCCACTGTTGATTAATCCGAAGCGTAGTAATCAGATTGTAAATGATGTAAATATTGATCATTCTGTACTCTTTGATATCAATGAAGATTTCCTTTTCGAGTATATGGCTGTCAAGTTTATCGAAAGAATGACTTTATCTTCGGATAAGCAAAGTCATCAATATAAAGGCGACATAGAGCCAGAAGAAACTTTATACATTGATCATAAGGAAAATTCTTTTCCTCCTCATGTAGATGTTGGACCTTATGCTCAAAGGTTCCTGACATCTTCTCCCTATCTTCTACCTATAGTCGCTTCATCACAAGCCTGCATAACTTTTAGACGTCACGAAGAATCTTATTTCGAGGTTCCGTCTAATAAGAAAAACAAGCGCCAAATCGTGTTTGGTCTGGCTAAAAATATCCCTGTTGCTCAGGCAGATGAGCTGAAAGATAAAGACAAAGGAAGAATCCGAATTGACAAGTATAGTCAACAATCTATCAAGATTATTCAGAATATGGGATATGATTTGAAGACTATGCAAGGTCTCAATCAAGGCAAAGGTAGACGATTCCCGTTATGTGGTGATCCGTTTTATCAGAAGACTCGTCATGGATTGGGATATGACCCGTCCCATGTGTTTAATGACGATATACAAGAAAAATTCTCTTATAGCTCTTCGCAGTCATCTGATTCAGAAGAAAACCAATTCATCGAATCGGATATATCTCGTTCCTCATATGATGAATTCGAACGTGTATCTTCAACTTTCCATTAGGATTTATTCTTGAGTTGACCTCCTTTCCTTTCCCATAAAATAGGTTAGGCCATCCACTTCTTTTATCGATATCTGACATATATGCTCATGATGCCTGTCTTCTTAATCCCCAGCTACCAAAGTTTGGTTAAGCTGATTACTCATCTCTTTTGAGAGAAATTTTTATCTTCCATCTTATCAGTTGATATAGAAAGATGAATTTATTATTTATCACGTTCTTATAACCTCTGAATAAATATTAAATTTGCTGGAGTTTCCTATCTATCATGTCCATTTGACCTCTGTATAGATATTAATCTACTTTTTTTTGAGTTCTTACATACTATCATGTTCATATTACCTCTGATAGTATTATGCTCTAAAACAGAAAATGCGATTTTATTATCTATCATGTCCATATTACCTTTGGATATATATAATACGTTGAGTTTAAAAGACTTGTCACGTCCATATTACCTCTGATAAGTATTTTCTATCTAATACCTATTGTTTAAATTCCAAATAAACGATAGGATCATAAAACAAATCTTTCATTCATTTCTGGTGGAAACACTATAAAATGAATAAGACAAAAGATGACAAAGCACTCTCTTAAGATGGAGTGGAAACATCTTGAAGCAACTTCTTTAATTCTTCTAGCCGCTTGCCACGAGAACTCATAACCTTCTTGGTAGCCTCTGCACGTCGAGCTTCGGGGGTGCAAATACAGGAAAGTTCAGCGAAGGTGATTATCAAATTGTCCTTGGCTTCATCAAGGGTTCTGATAGTCGATTCAGCCCCAAAAGCTTGTTCTTCTAAAATTAAGCTTTGGGTGAGGTGCAGATTTCGAACATCGATCATCTTCTCCCTTTCGGCCTTCAAGCAAGCTAGCTCTGCCTCGACTTCGCGAATTTTGTCATTCTTGTTCTGAATATCTATGTTCAAAGCATCATAAGCCACTCTGTGACCATGCAGTGCAGGTTTTATGCCAGCCAAAAAAGCTTTTTCTTTGGCGACCTTCAGACTGTGTTCATAGAGAGCTGCATTATATGTAGTCTCTCGAGCAAGATAATCAGCCGTTAAGGCATCATACTCCTCCTGAATGAGGCCTTCAACAGTCTTATTTGACAGCCTGAGATATTCTCTAATCGGCTGCTCAAGGTTCTCCACAATTTTCTTCAATGTGGCAGCTCTCTCAACATTATTGAACATGGCAACATTCTTGATAGTCAGAGCCATTGCCGTCTTCAAAACCTCATAGCTGAAACCCTTATTCAGGACCATCTTTATCAGAGTTGCCAAAGTTTTATAAAAAGTTTCAGTATAAATCTCAACCAAGAGATTCATTTCTATGCTGGAGCTTGGTATGGCGGCAATATCTAATAAATCTCTTCTTTGGAGGTCAGAAGCAGATGTGGTTGGCACGACAGCAGGATGAGACGAAGTTGTTGCTGTTACGTTGCCATGGCCAAGTTATCCCTAAGAGCTTCAGGGATTGTATCTCCAACGCCTATAGCTACCATTGGTGTAACAACAGACAGAGGTGGAGCTGTTGTTGTCACTGCTGTTATTTGGTTCCCAAGAACTTCAGGAGCAATGTCTTCAATATCTGTTACTCCAGCCGTTTCTGGAGTTCTGGCGGCGGTGATATTGGTGGATGTGGTGACAATTACAGGAGCTGGTTCAGGTTCCGGTATTGGCTTATCAAAAACTGATATTGAATCAGCAGCTACAGTAGAAGATGCTATCACTTCCCTGGGTTCAGTACCTTCTTCAACTGTCGGCTCCGCAGGATTTTCCATTGCTTCAGTTGCAGTAAAATCTTCTATAGCTGATTCTTTATTTAAGACCGGTTCTCCTCTAGCAGGTTCATCATCACCTACAGTGGGGTCTATTGCAGCCTCTTTCTGGTACTGATCTTCAACATGAGAGGATAGTTCAGGATGTGCTTCTTGATGCTCCACCGCAGGTTGTTGTCCTCCCTTTTCATCAGCACCCGCTTCGCTAGAAGAAGAAGCCTCATCAGCAGATTCCTCATTTTCTTCATAAATATCCTCTTCTTGAGGAGGAGGAGCCATAGGCTTTGGTGCAAATATGGCATCTGTAAAAACGAACAAAATAAGTTAATATACAAAATCATGGTATATAATTCTGTATAGGTTTTGTGTAATACTTGGAATATATGCATTTTTTTCAAGATATGAGTCATAATCACCGTCCCAGTCATCATCCTCGAAGTCAAGAGCCGGTTCGTCTGATGGGATGTGGTCTTGATCAGCGGTAGATACAGTAGTAGCACCCTCTGTAACCTGTGCCTTGGTTGGCAAAGATAAATGGAGTGAGGTGCTAAGACGCCCAGGAGACAAAAGTGTTACAGTTCCTGATCCAACTACTGGTGGAGGGGCCGAAGATCCTTCTCCTGGATGGACTGAGGAAGAACTGACAAGATGATCCTCTTCAATCAAAGTGTCATCTTCTAGAGTGTGGACTCTAGGTTTGGAAGACCCTTTTATGGTAGACTTCTTCTTCTTTTCTGGAGTTTTCTCTGGAAATGTGACGGCTGCACTTTGTTTTCTTTTTCGGCCTTTGCCAATGATGATAGGTTCTGCAGCTGGTTCCCCAACTCCTGTTGGGATAACTTCTAAAAATGGATCTGGAATGCCAGTATCGTTAGGGATGTCTGCTGGTACCCTGACCTGCTCCTTAATATCTCCTTCTTTAGGCCACCTCAGACTACCCCTCATATTGTAACCGTGGGCAAAAGAACGAATTGAAGCATAAAAGTGGGCCTACGTATGGAGTATACGTAGTTGTGTAGTGCTGGTGGTGGTCGAAATTCTAAATTTAGCACCAGTCCGAGCAGCACCGAAATATCTCCAACCCCTAGCCCCGTCAAGTAGTTTCCCATAGTGACGGTAACTAGTCGAAGGATTACCAACATGAAGTTGGTCGTACCCAAATTGGCGAGCAAACCTACTGGGTAAGTATGGTTCAAACGCACAATTATCTTCATTTCTGTACATCAGATGAGAGGGTCTAATGCACTGAAGCCATCTAAAGACTGATTGTGGCAATACAACTCTTCCTTCGACTTCATCTTCAAACTGAACACCGAAGCAATCTGCTGGAACTTGCGGCCGGGTACAGAAGAAGTTCCAACCATAAGAATAGTTTAGAACTGCTCGGGTATCCGCCACAGTCGTAGCGATCCATGTAGCTTTGCAGAATTTTTGGAGGAAGACTTCCGCATCATCACCTGGGCCTGGTGGCAACAATCTGCAGTTGTGATGCAACAGCCAGCCCATCAGATAAGTGTAGGGCATTTCTACTCTAGGGAAAACATTCCGATGAGGAGCATTGTTGATTAACTCCTCGCCGAAGGTCCTTAAACCTGCATTTATTCGACACACCATGGCTGATAGCAGGTTAATCCTGACTTTAAAAACCAGATGTACTGCCGGCCATAGCACACTACGGTGGATTCTGTCAACAGTACCAATACCCGGCACAACCTATCTTCTCAACCATAAAGAAAGAAAGCCTGCCAGCAAAGCTCTTCGAGAAATTTTCTGGCTACCATATCTAAGGAAGCTCACGGCTTCAGTCCCGGCAGGGAATTCCCCAGTCTTTGTAGACAGATATTTATTAGGGAATTTGTAGGCAATCATCATATCCCTAATTTTGTTAAAAGGGATTGTCGAATCTATGTTGATTGTCGGAGCTTTATTTTCCTGAAACCTTTCATTGTCTTCCTTGGATATCTTATCCTTATGGAAGAAGAGATAAGTCGTCCACTTGTTGATGTACGCCAAATGAGATGTACTTTCATGCATTGTAGTATAAATCAGGTAGTGACACATCAGTTCCTCATAGACCTCAATCAACTGAGGATTAGTCTCTCTGATTTCAGCCAGTTCTCTGTTGGAAGGAACATATTCTTCATAGGGGGCTCCCCCCATTGGCAGTTTCGAGATGAACTGCATCTCATGAAGAGCAAGGCCCATTTTGCCTTTCGGAGTGGCAAAAGTTCCCGTCGAACTCATATATATTTCCATCAAGGCCAGAAATAGGTTCCCGTTCGAAGGAATACCCTGACTAGTGGAAGCTATCGCCTCATATAAACAAATGTCTTTCAACTCTGCTTCAAAGTTCTTCATCATCCAAATACTTATCTGGATCCAGTTTTGATTGAACGGAGTCAACCATCCCGGCAGCCTGGGGTTCGTTTGAGGACACAATACAGCAGCCCTCATAAATTCGTTAACGAACATCGGAGTTTGTACTGGTTGAATTAAACCCGAGTCTTCACTGGGATTAGCTCCTGGCATGAGGCCAAAAATAGAAGTGACACCCCCATTGGGAACACTAGCAAAATACCCCATGTCATTAACATGCTCCCTCTTGAAAACAATTCTACCTGGTCTTCCGTAACTATTAGGAGTCAAATTCCACAGCATTTGTCGATGGTGGGTAGCATGGAAAAATGCTGACAAAGGATAATCTCGGTCCATATCGGGGAGATACATGGCTCTATCCCCAAATTTGAATACCCAAGACTCCTTCTTGGGGTGTGTCTGGGATTTACAGTCAATGGCATCCCCAAACAAGAAGGCCGATTTTGTAAATTGTTGTGCATCTAGTGAAGTCAACAAATCTCCATTCATCATGGATAACAACATCCTATCTCCTTGAGCTGCTATCAGTTGTGCCCTCTCTACTGGATATTCAGGGTTTGATTGAAGAAATTGAACATGAGATAAATCTTCCAGATAGTTCGAACCCACCATGCCAACTGACGAGCCAAAGACTTCTGCGAGAGGGTGAACTTGCAAATCCACTGACAAAAGGACAAAAGAGATCAAATTAGTTTGGAAGTTTTATGACTTTTACGCTTACTAAAAGTGGATAAAGGTTTATAAAGTCTTTGTTTTACAAAGTCTCTCAGTAATTGATGAATTTTACGCTACCACATGTTGATGTGAGCGTAATATAACTTTTTACGCTGGCATGTATGAACATGAGCGTAATTAAGTTTTACGCAAGCACATTAATTGTGGGCGTAATCCAAATTTTACGCTGACACGTATAACGTGGACGTGCTCTTTTTATTTTTACGCTAACACGTACAACGTGGGCGTATATTGTCATTTCAGTTTTTACGCTAACACGTATGACGTGGGCGTAAAAAACTGAAGGTTTGGGTTATCTTTTCCTTCCTCGACGGGTTTTCCCAGCCAAAGAATAGGGTTTTACCCATCATAGGTGGAGATACGGCCGGGTTGGGTTGTCGATGTGGTGTTGACGACTGAATGGGAGCCGATGATGAATCAACGGCAGGTTTCTTCCCCTTGTTGCTGGCGGCGGATGATTTCTTGGGAGCCATCGGATCAAAGTGAGGGTTTCGAAGAAAGATAGAGCAAAGGAATTCGATATTGCAAAAAGATGATTAAAAGTGTTTTCTCTCTCCGAAGAACCCTATTTATAGGGAGATTTCAAATCGGTTCAAATTCCAGATATTACGTCGACTGTTGGATGTCCCCGCTTTTACGCGGATGACTGTTGCGTATCCCGAATTTTACGCTGACTGGTCAAAACTCAATTTTTATGCTTCTGTTTAAAGTGTTCCAAATTTTGGAGATATTTGAAAACTTTGAAGGGGGTCTTGTAGGAGCGTAAAAAGTGATTCAAAGAAAGAGTCAAAGTGATAGATCATTCCACTCAAATTGATCTACTTTACGCCCAAGACAAGGCTAATCACTTTACGTCTAAAGCAGGCAGATCATTTTACGCTCGGGTCTACACCCATGGTTTTACGCCAAGGACAGATCAGCCACTTTTACGCTGGACAAAGCTGTCAAATCTCGCATTTAATGCAAACTCTGACATAGAGATATTAATGATGGCATATATCACAGAATTCAAAGGGATTTGTTTTTACACAGAGACCAATGTTGTCGTTTAGTATGTGGATTGAGCTACTTTACGCTCACACTATGGCTTCTTTTACGTATGAAGACTATACGAGCTTTTACGCTCAACAGTTGACGTGTGCGTAAAGTCTATTTGAGCTACTTTTACGCTCAAGGTTATTTAACAACCACTTTACGCGGAAAGTCTATGTCGGGGCTTTTTTATGCCTAGTCTACTGCTTTACGCTCAGAGTACATTGGGATGATTTTTACGCCCTATTCTTTCTGACCAGCTTGGAACGTGGTTTGCCTACATGACTTTCATGCCACACATCCCGAAGAACGTGTGTACATGCATCATATTCTTAATGAAATGATGGGACACGTATCAACGTATACAGAGGATGACTTTGGTCGTAGGTAGCGGTTGTTGGCGTAAAGACGAAACTTTCGCTGAGTTTTTACGCACAAGAGCCCGAGTCTATAAATAGACTTATTTTTCTCAAAGACACACATAGGGAGATAGACGGAGACAGGAGAGAATACAGAGATCAGAACTTAGATTTTTGAGAGCATTCTTCTTCAACCTTTCTTCCAGAACAGAGTAAAGCAAAGCAGGAAAGCATTCGGCCTCGCCATCAGTACCCAAGTGCGTCGATACGTTTCTGGTGACTTAGTTCTTCCGGTTGTTCAACTTCAAGCAGCGATCTTCATCATCATCATATGGTCCAAGGAACAAAGTGATCATTTACAGATCAGACTTCCATAGCAATACTTTTCCAGAATCAAATTTGTACTTCTTATATTTTTTTCTCGTTTTATTTTTAAAAGCCAATTTTTTCTGGCATTTTGTTAAGTAAGACAGTCCTGTGGACCACATGTTTGGGCCGCATGTATTCTTAGCCGCATGTAATCCTGCGGACTGCATGTTTGGGCCGCATGTATTCTTGGCCGCATGAAGTCCTACGGACCGCATGTTTGGGCCGCATGTATTCTTGGCCGCATACAGTCCTGCGAGCCACATGTTTGGGCCGCATGTATTCCTTGGTCGCATGAGTCCTTGGCCGCATGCCTTGGCCGCCTGTTTCCTTGGCCCCCATACCCTTGTCCCTGGCATGTTCTTTTATTATTATATTGTTTTATGTTTTATATTGCTTACACCTTGTACTCAGCCTAACTTGTGACTACTCGATTTGATGATTATGAATCTTGGGCATAACTTGTCATAATTTAACCCTGAACACGGCATGGCAATACGGCTTTACATGAGTAACTCTTAAATAGTGACTCGTCGTGGTGCACTCTTGGCAAGTAACTTGACATAATAATTCTTGATGGTGGTCCGTCGTGACGCACTCTTGACCAGATAAGTAATCTTGATAGTGGCCCGCCGTGGCGCACTCTTGACAAGTGATCTTGATAAGTAACTTGATATATAATCTTGATATGTTGTTGCGACAGCTATCTTGACATGTTGAGTAAAAACTCGTCTTGACACCTTGGGTGATTGTTCTTGAATGTGCTTGTATAAGCTACCAGTCTCGTCTCGCATCATGTCTAGGACTTACATCCCTGGTTACCACGGTCATAAATTTATGCTGAATCTGACTAGGTTAATTACTAGATTGATCAAAGTAGCTCATATAGAGAGATGTTTCTTGTTACAAGCGATCCCGTTATCCCGGCCACACCTGATGGACTTGTAGCCTGCCGACGAGTAAGGCACATTTCCAGCCCACTATCATGTGGGGTAGTTCTTGAAACAAGTAATATGCACACTGTCATGTGTTGCAGTCTAAGTCACCTAATAATTCTTGATAACTCTTACATGAACCTCGCCTGGATAACCTGGATAGCTGCAGGGCTTGTGACTGCCGGAACATCTCATTGCATGTTGCTAGTAACTAGGCTTGTGATAACCCTAGTTAGTTAAAGTATCAAGCTGTACTCTTTGCTTGGCCGTGAATGTTGGATGAAGTCCAATCCTGTCTAGTCTTGTATAGATCCAGTACATGGATATCTCAGGACATGCTTGCTTATGCTTTACTCTTGGCAATAAATGGCTAGAGACCCGGTTCTGTTCAAACGAAGGGTTATAACCCCGGTCCTTGTTTGGTTTAAGGATTGTAATCTAGATTCCGGAATAGTTCTTCGTCCTCTCATCATTTGTTGCCTTATTTATATTTTATGTCTTCTTGTTATTATTCTTGTTTATGTTCTGACATGCTGGTTTTAGTTTTTAAGTGAAGCCCCCTTGTGGCACTTGCTCTTTCTGGGGTCTGACCCAACTGGTTTGGTATGGCCAAATTTCGGAGCAGCACCCGAGGATCTCCCAGCCTTCCTGCCAGATGGTGAACACTAGAAGAAATTCTGACAACGAGTGGGTTTATTTTGCTCTCCCACTCTAATTGTAAAATTATTCTTTTGAAGCGTTTAGCCGTCGAGCAAATGTTTGCTCGTGTTGAATACTTATAATTCTTGTCTGCCTAAGGGCTGTAACATGATTGACAAATTCTAGGGTTGATCATGTATGACTGAAACTCTTGCTAGTCCTTAGATTTTGTATGACTAGCTTCATGATCATCTGTACATGAAATATATGGGACGCCTTACTATTGAATATCTGATGGTCTAACATCTTATAACTATTATTACTTGCTTGAGATTGAGACACTAGGCTTGTTCTTGACCATAAGAGACTGATGGCTTGTAGATAAACCCTCATACATCTATATAGCCGTGACCGTATATCGAGGTGGATTACACTTCTATATACGTGGCTGGCTGTGTCTGTCTTCCGCTCTCCAGTATTCTGGTTCTGGGCATGACACGGTTTAAGTGGTAGCCCATACAGGTCTTGTAAATCAAGATGTGTGAGGGTTTTACCGAATAGATGTCTCAATCAGCGCTTGCCTTTGATCTCTACTCACGGCTTCTAAATCTCCTAAAATCTTGACCTAATAACATGTTTAAAATCCTTGATCTATCTTGGTCCTTCCTTATTATTCCCTATGTTATTGCTTTAGTGGCATTGTTCCTACCGATCAGCCGGGAGAAGCTCAACCAGCACCCCAGCAGCAACAAGAAGACCAAGCCCAGCACTCAGGGGTAGCCTCCAGAGTCATGCCTTCCGGGGGTCAAGAGCCACCGGTTCAGCCAGTCCAGCCTACATAGCCTAACAATGGGACCCTGGTAGGGCTCATCCGAGAATTGCTTGCGTCACAGTATCGTCGAGGTGATGCCCTGCACCAGACAGAATAGACATCCATGGGCATAGTTGGTTATCAAGGTAACAGTGTAGCCAACAATTTCAAGCGCCTGAACCCTCCTTTCTTTGATGGCAGTGAAGATGCTATTGCTGCTCATGCGTGGCTTCAGGACATAGAAGTTATCCTGGAGACAGCCAGAATTTTAGAGGAAGAGAAGGTGGATGTAGTGCGTCTACAGTTATTGGACTAAGCCCGCACCTGGTAGACGATGTTAGTAGTTGGATTGGCGGTGCCTGTCTCATGGGCGACATTCAGTGACAAGTTTCAGATCAAGTACTTTGATGTAGTGGCTCGATATGATCTGCAGACGAGATTCGTCAATTTGAAGAAGATGAGCAGGATGGTCGATGGATATACGGCCGAGTTTTCTAGGCTTAGTCGGTTTGCTCCCACCTTGGTGGCAACCAAGTTGGATCGAGCGCAACAGTTTCAGCAGGGACTCCACCTAGAAATTATTCTAGCTGTGGAGTAGTTCGAGCATTGGACTTTTGATGCTGTCTTGAGGGCAGCTAGGAGGCACGAGTATACCTTGCAGAGGATCGTGGACCGAATCGGAAGCAGAAAGAGGTCTCATGGGCAGATGAGTCTGTCCTCAGCACCATCCCCGGCAGCTAGGGCTTTTTCGTTTGGAGTTTCCCGAAGGGCAAATTAAGTTACGTCGGTTCAGCATTCAACACCGATGTACCCTCAGCAGCAGAAGCGGAGGCAGTCTTCCGCAATGGGCTGCACTCATTGTGGAAAGCCAGGACACGTTGTTTCGGGGTGTCGCAGAACACAAGGATTGTGCTTGGCTTGTGGGGTACCGGACCACATGATAGAGTCCTGCCCGAATAGAGCCAGTTCATCATCGTCGAAC
Organism: Iris pallida; assembly: GCA_029216955.1. NCBI lineage: Eukaryota > Viridiplantae > Streptophyta > Magnoliopsida > Asparagales > Iridaceae > Iris > Iris pallida. Next base: position 3,932,512 of record JANAVB010009800.1, read on the forward strand.
CTAACTAGTCTATCAGTTAGGGAACCAGCCCCAGCACCAGTACAGCAGCAGCAGCAGTACCAGTCTCCAGGCCATTGCCGCCTCAGACGCAAGCCTTCCAGCAGCAGAGACCCCAGCAGTATGTCCAGACCCAAGCTCAGATGCAGAACCGATAGAGAGGTTTCCAGCAGAGGGAACCAATACCCAGAGGGCAAGGTCAGGCTATGGCTCTGATAGTAGAAGAAGAATTGGCATCAGGTGAGGTAGTGGCAGGTACCATTCTTGTCAACTCTTTTCCAGTATCAGTATTATTTGATTCGGGTGCATCGCATTTATTTATGTCTGCACGATTCGCTATACGAGTAGGACTGGAACCCGAGTCATTATTAGTAAGGCTCAATATACTTATTGGTAACGGTCTTGTGGGAGTAGATAGAGTCTATTACTCGTGTTAAATCGTAGTTAGCGGTAGACAGTTTCCCGCTAGATTGATAGAATTTTCGATGGTCGATTATGATGTGGTCCTAGGAATGGATTGGTTGAAGGATCAATACGCAAGAATAGATTGCCATATTGGTAGGATTATTTTTGGTATTCCCGACGAAGTAGAGTTTTCATTCTCTAGAGGCGAGGTAGAACCTTCTCCACCAGTCTTGCGGATGGCAGTAGCAGTAGCAGTTCAGTTACCCAGAGTAGTAGAAGAGTTTCCTGATGTATTTTCTGAAGAGCTTCAAGGCATGCCCCCAGAGAGAGAGATAGAGTTCACCATTGATTTGCTTCCAGGGACGGCACCAGTGTTAGAGAGAGTCTACAGAATGGCGTCCTCAGAGTTAGAGATCTTGTACAAGATGATTGAAGAACTCAGAACCAAGGAATTCATTCGTGCTAGCGGATCGCCTTGGGGAGCCCCGATACTTCTTATAAAAAAGAAGGATGGTATGTCAAGATTATGTGTTGATTATCGTACCTTGAACTCTGTAACAATCAAGAACAGATATCCTCTACCAAGGATAGATGACTTATTTGATCAGTTCAGGGGAGCAGCAGTATTTTCGAAGATTGAATTGCGATCAGGATACCATCAGATCAGAGTTAGAGAGCAAGACATCCAGAAGATAACATTCAGATCAAGATATAAGCATTGGGAGTTCCTTGTTATACTATTTGGAGCGACCAATACATCAGCCTTATTCATGGTCCTCATGAATCGTATCTTCATGTCTTATTTGGACCAGTTCGTGGTAGTATTTATAGACAACACCTTAGTCTATAGCAAGAGTGAGGCGGAGCATGAGCAGCATCTCAGTATAGTTCTTCAGATTCTCAGGGAACACCAGCTGTACGCGAAGTTCAATAAGTACAAATTTTGGCTCGATCGCATTTTGTACTTAGGTCATATCATCACCAGAGGTGGAGTGGAAGTTGACCCCTAGAAGATAGTGGCTATAGAGACATGGCCAGTTTCCAGCTCCGTCGCAGAAGTTCAAAGTTTTCTAGGATTGGCCGGTATTATCGACGGTTCGTATCAGATTTTGTTCGGATTTTAGTGCCCATGACGCGGTTGAACCGTAAGGATGTACAGTTTGCTTGGACAGCAGAGTGTCAGAGTTCATTTGAGAAGTTGAAGCAAGCATTAATGACGACCCCCATTCTCACTCTTCCAGATGGGACTGGAGGATTTTCAGTTTATTGTGACGCTTCAGACAGATGATTGGGATGCGTATTGATGCAGCATGGTAAGGTAGTCGCTTATACGTCACGCCAGCTTCGTGACCATGAGAGAAATTATCCTACCCATGACTTGGAGTTAGCAGCAGTAGTTTTTGTATTGAAGCTTTAGAGACATTACCTGTATGGAGACCGGGTGGAGATTTTCACTGACCACAAGATTCTTAAGTATGTGTTTACCCAGAAGGATCTCAACATGTGTCAGAGAAGATGGCTAGAGCTACTTGTGGATTATGACATCAACCTGCAGTATCATCCCGGGAAGGCCAACGTAGTAGCAGATGTATTGAGCAAAAGAGCTGGAGTTTATTTTCTAATAGCACAACCAGAATTATTAGCAAACCTTCAGAAGATAGGGATAGAGATAGTTCTCCCTACCAAAGTGGCATTGATGGCCAGCATGCAAGTTCAGTCCAGTATAGTTGAGAGGATCAAGATGGCGCAATCAGTGGATTCTAAGCTTCAGCGGCTTAGGGCAGAATTTGTAGCAGGACGGAGAGTAGAGTTATGCATTCATAAGGATGGTACACTTTGACATAGGAGGCGTCTTTATGTACCCAATGGTGATATCAGACAGGAGATCATGGCAGAAGCTCACAGTTCTTAGTATTCAATTCACCCTGGTGGCACGAAGATGTACCGAGATATCCGTCTGCATTTCTGGTGGAATGGCATGAAGAGGGAGATAGCCCAGTTTGTCTTTCGATGTTTAGTTTGCCAACAAGTTAAGGTTGAACATCGGAGACCAGCTGGACTTCTTCAACCTTTACCGATTCTGAAGTGGAAGTGGAAGCATATCACCATAAATTTTGTAACTGGGTTACCAAGATCTCCAGCTGGGAGAGATGCTATATGGGTTATCATCGATCGACTCACGAAGGTAGCTCATTTTCTTCCGTTCAGAGTTGGTCAGTCGACGGAGCAGCTTACAGAGATATATCTCAGGCAGATAGTCAGATTACATGGAGTGCCAATTAGTATCATATCAGACAGAGATTCCAGATTTATATCTCACTTTTGGTGGAGTCTTCAGAAGAGTTTGGGAACTCGTCTCAAGTTCAGTTCAGCATATAATTCGCAGACAGATAGTCAGTCAGAACGCACGATTCAGACTCTTGAAGATATGTTACAATCTTATACGTTAGACTTCGGTGGTTCGTGGGAAGATCACCTGTACCTAGTGGAGTTCTTTTATAATAACAGTTTCCAGGCCAGTATCCAGATGGCACCTTTTGAGGCCCTGTATGGCAGGAAGTGCAGATGTTTTTTAGCCTGGGATGATGTGGGTGAGAGGCAGATGCTTGGTCCAGAGATGATTATGCAGACAACCGAGGTGGTCAGACAAGTCAGAGATCATCTTCGAGTTGCCCAAGATTGCCAGCGCCATTGGGCCGATTCTCATCGACGTCCTCTTGAGTTTTCAATCGACGACCACGTGTTCCTTAGGATCTCGCCTACCCATGGTGTCATTCAATTCGACATACAGGGAAAGCTTAGTCCTAGGTATATAGGGCCGTTTGACATTCTCGAGCGAGTAGGTGATGTGTCCTATCGTCTCGCTCTTACATCGTCATTACGAGAGGTACATGAAGTGTTCTATGTATCCCAATTGTGACGGTATATCCCGGATCTGAGCCATGTCTTTGATCATTCAGAATTGGTTGTTGGAACCAACCTTTCGTATGCGGAAAGGCCCATATCCATATTGGACCGAATAGAGAAGGTACTCAAGAACAAGACTATTAGTTTAGTCCGTGTTGCTTGTGGTCACCACTCTTTAGGTGAGTCAATATGGAAGCTTGAGGATGATATCCGCTCGCGATAACCACACCTGTTTGACTCATAAGGTATAATGTCTTCCTTATGCCTTATGCTTTTAAATTCCTTGCTTGCATGAATGATTGCTAGTCGTAGATGGCTTGTGCTTTAGTATAGCTTTCCCCGACATGTCTAGCCTCTTAATTAAATTCTGAGAATGGAATTCTTTTAAGGTGGGTAGAGTTGTCACTCTCGTTTTCCGTTATACGTATTTCCAGTGTACGTATGCGAATTTTGACCCGTATTTTATTTACTGTATTTTCGTATTTCTTTATTGCTTACCTTGATGTATCTTGACTAAGGTTAACCTTGGGTTGGGTTAGTCCAACTTGGCTTGCTTTCGATGGCTTGGTTTGGTTTATTTTGATGGTTGGTTCAACATATTGAATCATCCTCTCACTTTATAAAACCCAACCACCCCTTTCTCTCTCTTCATTACTTCCATTTATTTTTTCCTACTTCTCCATTACTCTCCCACCAACCTAGAGAGCTTAGGCAAGTGTAATCTTGCTTCATGATGGATCTTAGATTTTATTGTTCCATTATCTTTCCCTCTTGATTCTAAGTCTCTTTAGAACTTGGAGTTCTTGGGTTAGATGAAGGGATCTATGAAGATCTAAGTTTGTGTTATTTTCGGTTTTTTGGGGTTTTGATCTATCAAACTTTATTATTTTCATGTTTTGATTGTTCTATGTTGTAGAGAATCTGATTTCACTCAAAATGGACCTTTGAAAACCCGGATTCTGAATTACTTTGAGTGATTTATGGACTTTGGAAGTTCGTGAGTTCCATGGCCATCTTTTTCGAATTTTTGGAGAAGATGTACAGTCTGGCCGCATATGTCTTGCGGACCGACTTGAGTCTGCGGACCACATGTAATCTTGGCCGCATGCAGTCCTGCAGACCGCAAGTTTGGGTCGCATGTAATCTTGGCCGCATGCAGTCCTGCGGACCGCATGTTTGGGCCGCATGTATGCTTGGCCGTATGTATCTTGGCCGCATGCATTCCTGCGGACCGCATGTTTGGGCCGCATATCTTGGCCGCATGCAGTCCTGCGGACCGCATGTTTGGGCCGCATGTATTCTTGGCCGCAGCAGTCCTGCGGACCGCATGTTTGGGCCGCATGTATTCTTAGCCGCATGTAAGCCTACGGACTGCATGTTTAGGCCGCTTGTATTCTTGGCCGCATGCAGTCCTGCGGACCGTATGTTTGGGCCGCATGTATTTCTTGGCCGCATGAGTCCTTGGTCGCATGCCTTGGCCGCCTGCTTCCTTGGCCCCCATACCCTTGTCCCTGGCATGTTCTTTTATTAGTATATTGTTTTATGTTTTATATTGCTTACACCTTGTACTCAGCCTAACTTGTGACTACCCGATTTGATGATTGTGAATCTTGGGCATAACTTGTCTTAATTTAACCCTGAACATGGCATGGCAATACGGCTTTACATGAATAACTCTTAAATAGTGACCCATCGTGGTGCACTCTTGGCAAGTAACTTGACATAATAATTCTTGATGGTGGTCCGTCGTGACGCACTCTTGACCATATAAGTAATCTTGATAGTGGCCCACCGTGGCGCACTATTGACAAGTGATCTTGATAAGTAACTTGATACGTAATCTTGATATACTGTTGCGACAGCTATCTTGACATGCTGAGTAAAAACGTGTCTTGACACCATGGGCGATCGTTCTTGAATGTGCTTGTATAAGCTACCAGTCTTGTCTCGCATCATGTTTAGGACTTGCATCCCTGGTTACCACGGTCAGGGATTCATGCTGAATCTGACTAGGTTAATTACTAGATTGATCAAAGTAGCTCATATAGAGAGATGTTTCCAGTTACAGGCGATCCCGTTATTCCGGCCACACCTGATGGACTTGTAGCATGCCGACGAGTAAGGCACATTTCCAGCCCACTGTCATGTGGGGCACTTCTTGAAACAAGTAATATGTACACTATCATGTGTTGCACTCTAAGTCACCTAATAATTCTTGATAACTCTTATATGAACCTCGCCTGGATAACCTGGATAGCTGCACGGCTTGTGACTGCCGGAACATCTCATTGCAGCTTGCTAGTAACTAGGATTGTGATAACCCTAGTTAGTTAAAGTATGAAGCCGTACACTTTGCTTGGCCGTGAATGTTGGATGAAGTCCAATCCTGTCTAGTCTTGTCTAGATCCAGTACATGGCTATCTCAGGACATGCTTGCTTACGCTTTACTCTTAGCAATAAATGGCTAGGGACCCGGTTCTGTTCAGGCGAAGGGTTATAACCCCGGTCCTTGTTTGGTTTAAGGATTGTAACCTGGCTTCCGGAATAGTTCCTCCTCCTCTCGTCATTTGTTGCCTTATTTACATTTCATGTCTTATTGTTATTATTTTTGTTTATGTTCTGACATGCTGGTTTTAGTTCTTAAGTGAAGCCCCCTTGTGGCACTTGCTCTTTCTGGGGTCTGACCCAGCTGGTTTTGTATGGCCAGATTTTGGAGCAGCACCCGAGGATCTCCCAGCCTTCCTGCCAGATGGTGAACACTAGAAGAAATCCTGACAACGAGTGGGTTTATTTTGCTCTCCCACTCTAATTGTAAAATTATTCTTTTGAGGTGTTTAGCCATCGAGCAAGTGTTAGCTCGTGTTGAATACTTATAATTCTTGTATGCCTAAGGGCTGTAACATGATTGACAAATTCTAGGGTTGATCATGTATGACTGAAACTCTTGCTAGTTCTCGCAATTTGTACGACTATCTTCATGACCATCTGTATATGAAATGTTTGGGATGCCTTACTGTTGAATATCTGATGGTCTAACATCTTGTAACTATTATTACTTGCTTGAGATTGAGACACTAGGCATGTTTTTGACCATAAGAGACTGATGGCATGTAGATAAACCCTCAGATATCTAGACAGCCGTGACCGTATATCGAGGTAGATTACACTTCTATATAGTAGCTGGCTGTGTCTGTCTCCCGCTCTCCAGTATTCTGGTTCTGGGGCATGACAGTAAATTATTCTTTTGAGACATTTAGCCGCCGAGCAAGTGTTAGCTTGTATTGAAACTTAATTTTTATTTGCCTAAGGGCTGTAATATGATTGACAAATCCTAGGGTTGATCATGTATGACTTAACTGTTGCTAGTCTCGTATTTTGTATGACTAGCTTCATGATCTTCTGAATATGTAATTTTTGAGATGCCTTACTTTATATGTCTGATGATCTAACATCTTGTACATTTATTTGCTTAGTTGAGATTGAGACACTAGGTTTGTTCTTGACCATAGAGACCGATGGATTGTAGTTTAACCCTCATGCATTTAGACAGCCGTGACCGTATTATGAGGTTGGTTGCACTTCAATGTACGTAGCTGGCTGTGTCTGTCTTCCGCTTTCCAGTATTTTGGTTCTGGGGCATGTCACGGTTTAAGTGGTGGCCCATGCAGGTCTTAAAAATAAAGATGTGTGAGGGTTTTACTGAATAGATGTCTCAATCAGCATTCGCCCTTGATCTCTACTCATGCCTTCTAATCTTCCTATTCTTGACCTGATAAGGTGCTTCTATTCTTGTTCAATCTTGGCCCTTCCCTATTGTTCCTCATATCATTTTCTTCAGTGGCATTGTTCCTGATCCTACTGATCAGTCGGGTGGAGCACCTCCAGTGAACCTGCCGCAACCTGGGGACCAAACCCAGTACTCAGTGGGGCAGCAGTATTCTTGAAGATTGACTTGCGGTCGGGGTACCATCAGATCAGAGTCAGAGAGCAAGACATCCCGAAGACAATATTCAGATCTAGATATGGACATTGGGAGTTTCTCGTTATGCCATTCGGAGCGACCAATGCACCAGCAGTATTCATGAATCGCATATTTATGCCATATTTGGATCAGTTCATGATAGTGTTCATAGACGACATCTTAGTCTATAGCAAGAATGAAGCAGAGCATGAGCAACATCTCCGAATAGTCCTTCAGATTCTCAGAAAGCACCAGTTGTACACGAAGTTCAGTGAGTACGAATTTTGGCTTGATCGTATTTTCTACTTAGGTCACATCATCACCAGAGGTGGAGTGGAAGTGGACCCCCAAAAGATAGTAGCTATAGAGACATGGCCAGTACCTAGCACCGTCACAGAAGTTCGCAGTTTCATAGGATTGGCCGGCTATTACCGACGATTTTTGTCAGACTTTGCTCGAATTTCAGCACCATTGACGCAGTTGACCCGCAAGGGTGTGCAGTTTGCTTGGACAGCAGAGTACTAGAGTTCATTCGAGAAGTTGAAGCAAAGATTGATGATGGCACCCATTTTCACACTTCCAGATGGAACTGGAGGATTTTCAGTTTATTGTGATACTTCAGGCAGAGGATTGGGATGCGTCTTGATGCAGCATGGCAAGGTAGTAGCTTATGTATCACGTCAGCTTCGTGATCATGAGAGAAATTATCCAACCCATGACTTTGAGTTAGCAGCGGTAGTTTTTGCCCTTAAGCCGTGGAGGCATTACTTGTACGGAGATCGGGTAGAGATTTTCACCGACCACAATAGTCTTAAGTATGTGTTTACCCAGAAGGATCTTAACATGCGTCAGAGAAGGTGGCTAGAGCTAGTGGTAGATTATGAGATCAACCTGCAGTATCATCCTAGAAGGCCAATGTAGTTGCAAATGCGTTGAGTTGAAGAGCAGGAGCTTATTTTCTACATCACAGCCAGAGTTATTAGCAGATCTTCAGAAGATGGGTATAGAGATAGTTCTCCCTACTAATGTGAAATTGATAGCCAGTATGCAAGTTCAGTCCAGCATAGTAGAGAGGATCAAGATTGCTCAATCAACAGATTCTAAGCTTCAGTGGCTTAGGGCAGAATGTGAAGCAGGACGAAGAACAGAGTTATGTATTCACGAAGATGGCATGCTCCGATATGGAAGGCGTCTTTGTGTACCCAGTGGTGACATCAGACAGGAGATTATGGCAGAGGCTCACAATTCACAGATTCAATTCATTCTAGTGGTACAAAGATGTATCGTGATATCCGTCAGCATTTCTGGTAGAATGGCATGAAGAGGGAGATAGCTCAGTTTATCTCTCGTTATTTAGTTTGCCAATAAGTTAAAGCTGAACATCAGAGACCAGCTGGACTTCTTCAACCTTTATCAATCCCAGAATAGAAGTGGGAGCATATTACCATAGATTTTGTAACTGGTTACCTAAATTCCCAGCTGGGAGAGATGCTTTATGGGTTATAGCTGACTGACTTGCCAAGGTAGCTCATTTTCTCCCTTTCAGGATTGGTCAGTCGACGGATCAGCTAGCAGAGATGTATCTCAGACAGATAGTCATATTGCATGGAGTGCCAGTCAGTATCGTAACGGATAGAGATTCAAAATTTACATCGTACTTTTGGCGGAGTCTTCAAAAGAGTTTAGGAACTCGTCTCAAGTTTAGTTCAGCTTATCATCCACGGACAGATGGTTAGTCGAAGCGCACGATTCAAACTCTTGAAGATATGTTGTGATCCTGTACACTAAACTTCGGTGGTTCGTGGGAAGATCACCTGCATCTCGTGGAGTTCTCCTACAATAGCAGTTTTTAGGCCAGTATATAGATGGCACCCTTTGAGGCACTGTATGGCAGAAAGTGCAGATCACCTTTAGCCTGGGATGATGTAGGCGAGAGACAGATGCTTTGTCCAGAAATGGTTACACAGACTATCGAGGTGGTCAGACAAGTTAGAGATCATCTTCGAGTTGTACAAGATCGTCAGCGCCATTGGGCCAATTCTCATCGGCGTCCTCTTGAGTTTTCTATCGGCAACCACATATTCCTTTAGATCTCGCCTACCGTGGCATCATTCGATTCGACGTATGGGAAAAGCTTAGTTCTAGGTATATATGGCCATTTGATATTCTCGAGCGAGTAAGTGATGTGTCCTATCATCTCGCTCTTCCGCCGTCGTTACGTGAGGTATATAACGTATTCCATGTATCCCAATTACGACGGTACATTTCGAATCCGAGCCATATCCTTAATCATTCGGAATTGGTTATTGGTACCAACCTTTCGTATGAGGAAAGGCTGTCGGACCGTTGAGCACCTCTAGAGGGGGGTGAATAGAGTGAGTGCGTGTGCAGCGAAAAATAATCACCAATTTAAAAAAATTTAAACTGATAACTATGACAGTAAGTAAGAGACAGTAAATAAATATAGCAAGAGATAGAGAGATCAATCTCAGTGACACAGCGATGTATATTGGTATCCCTCTGAGAGGACTAATCCAGTCTCGAGTATTCTTGCTCGATGTTAATCCACTAAGGCACAAGCTAATTGAGAGCTTGCAGTCTCTTACAACACCGTGCATGGTGACAAGTGTACGACCAACTTCACAACACCGTGCTTGGTGACGAACGCACGACCGGCTCCACAACAGAGATAATTTCTGTACTTTGAACGACCACTTTACAACTCTTGAGAACCAAAAGACTCTAGATCAAAATAGATATTACTGGCTTTTGGCTAAGAGGAGTGTAGGTGTGATATGAAAACTTTTGATCGGAAGAAAACACTTATTGAATAGAGAAGAGAAGATGAAGAATGAATGAGTGATTTGGAATGAAAAAATTTCTTCTATTTATAGGTGTTTTCTAGAACCGAACTCGGGCAGAGTTCTGGCAGAGTTCTGATGCAAAGATTTCGCATATGAACGTTGTATGCAGATTTGGAGGCAACAAATATTTGAATTTAAACAGACCGAACTAGGGCAGAGTTTGGACCGAACTCGGTTTGAGTTATGTCTAGGAAAAATATTAAACATTTGTCAAATTCTGTTGCAAAAATGGAATTAAACTTTTTGGTAGATGGAATAAGGATAGGTAGGCTGTATAGAAAAGTGGACTAAGATTAACCTAAGCCAGTATTACCCTGTCGATCTTACAATTTATATCCTAGACTCAATAAAGATAAAATACATAATAAATTGTAAAATGACTCGGACTGGATTCCAATAAAAGTCAGCTTCAGACTGATGATTTACTTGCTTGATGATGCAGTAGTACGCTTGTTGATATTGATTTCACAAGTCCTGAAATGATTAGCAGCAGTTCGTATATTTTGTGTATTGACTTAAGTTCATGTCGATTATTAAAATTGGGTGTGACCATGGAATGGGCCAACAATCTCTCCCATTTTGATAATTGACAAACTTGAGTCTATACCAAAATATATCTAAAATAGAACAAATAAAATACCTGAAAAAATGGTTTTGGTAGTCTTTTTTTGATTTGTTGATTGTTGTTGTTGATTGTTGATTTTGGTATTGTGCTCGTTCTCCCCCTTTGTCAATGAAGAAAATGATTTTGGCTCCTCTGTAATGTGTGAAGCCAACAATGTTCATCAAACAGACAAAGTAATACTAGAGAGATAACCAAATAACAACATTTCCACAAAGAGCATAAAAAGAAAGAACTAGTACTGAAAATGTCATGCATAAATAGAAAGATACAACCATCATCATCATCACAAAAAGTGCTAATAAATGTCTAACTGTGAAGTTTAGACAAAAAACTACATCATAGATCATCATCTATCAGCCCTATCCACAATCTACTAGCTCAAGTCCGCATCACATAGGAGTGTCGTCACCGCCAGGAGCATCCGGAGGAAAATATACAGCAGTAGGATGGAAGTAAGGGAAAGTCGTCTCATCTTCGAACCTGGATCCTGGGAAGCTGGGGTGAGGAAGTATGGTGACTGGATGTGATGGGTCATGGGAGATACTCCAGTGAAGATCAGCAATGTCGTTCCGCAACACCTGAGCCTGGGTGATGTGGCGGAACTCTGAGTCAAGATAGCTCTATTGATATTGCGCAGAGAGGGCAACGAAGTTATCAAAACGCTGATAGAATCCAGAGTCAAAACCCGGAGCAGGGGCTAGAGCAGCAGCAGGAGGAGGAGCCTCGGGGTCAGCATCTGGAGCAGGCTCAGCACCAAGAGGCAGAGGAGGAGTAGGGTATAACCTAGACCTACTAAGCTCTATAGCTGTGGAGGAGTAAGAACAGGTTTGAAGATCGATTTCAAACCTTCGAAAGATAAAGGCCAAATGCATGGGATAGACGAGCTTGCGTCCTGCATTTCTGCAGTTCAGTATCCAGGCCATCATGGTTTTGGGAACAGAGAATGGAATGCCAAAATGAATGTGATACATGGCTGACAATTCCAAGAAGGTAATCTCATCAGAGGATCCCTTCTTCGGAAGAAGAACAGAGAATACAAACCTATGTAGTTCATAGAAGTTTTGGTTGAGATGTTTAGAGTAGACTCTTCTAGGAACAGGTTTGGGATGGCATAAAAGTTCTTTGAAGGAATCGAGAGTGACACCTTCAGGGAATTGGATGTAATAAATATCCACTAATGCTTCACCTATATTAGGAACATGGAAGTATTCACTGATGTCAGTGGTGCTGAATTCTAGTTCTTGCCCAGCAACGCAAGAATAGAAATTTCTGTTAGGTTTTACTTGTAGGTTGCAGTAAAACATACGGACAGTATTATCATAGATATTCTCAGCTACTTCAAAAAGTAACGAAAGCCGAGACGGTCGAATGTGGGAGAATATTTAGAAAATATAGTAAAATTTACATGTGCTCCAGCATAAATTCTACGACCAGAAAAGGAGTCAAACCAAAGGTCCGAAAATTCCTTGTCAGGAAAGAGACCGGAATCAAAATCATCGGATCCTATAGGTCTTGCTGGACTAAAGACATTAGTGGGGACATAGTCAGAAGAGGAAGATCATGCATGTGAGGAATCAATATTTCTCTTCTGGCTCTTGGGTGCCATCGATGAGAGGAAGGGGATAATGGAGTACCTTAGAAAGGAGGAAGAAGATGGAGAAGAACAGCCCACTTAAACTCCTGAGAAGCTTGAAAGGAAGGAGGAGGAAGAACTCTTGGGAGTAAAGTAGAGTAATTCTCGGTTTGGTGATGAAAAAAAGTGGAAGGAAGAAGGGATATAAATAGGGCTAGGGCCGGCTGTTCGGTTCTGGAATCTGAACAGCGCCGACCGAACTCGGTCTGAACTCGGTCAGAGTTCGGTCCGAGTTTGGCTGCTTGTATTTCCAATGCCATAAATGCAGTATTGTTTTTAAAAATTGAATTTATGACTGTTGACTTCTTCATTTAATAACTTCTATTACTTTGGGTTAGCTGTAGGGGCCGGATCCCAGCAAGCGGTAGTCCGAAGACTAGTGCACCGTATCGCTTCAGGCTATTTACACATGTATGACAGAAGGACCCTTTCGGCTTGTACCTAAAATAATTTTCGTTAAATAAATTATGAAGTTTCGAGTCATAAAAATAAATTTAATAAACATACTACACTATGAATCTGAAAATTCAAGTATGCCGAGCTCTCTCCTCATAATGTTAAATCGGTCTTCAACCAGTAATTTTGTGAAAATGTCTGCTAGTTGATGATATGTGTCAATAAACTCTAGGCAGATATTTCCGTGTTGTTGGTGATCACATAAAAAGTGATGACGAATCTCAATATGTTTTGTGCGTGAGTGACATACAGGGTTCTTAGTTAGATTAATAGTGCTAGTATTATCACAATAAATGAGAATCTTAGTGTAGTGCAGATTGTAGTCTTCTAGGGTTTGCTTCATCCACAAAATTTGAGCACAACAACGTCCTGCGGCGATATACTCAGCCTCAGTAGTTGATAATGCTACAAAATTTTGTTTCTTGCTAAACCATGAGACTAAGGCCTTTTCTAGGAAATGACACATACCGCTGGTACTTTTACGGTCTACTTTGCATCCTGCAAAATCTGCATCCGAGTAACCTATCAGGTCAAAGGATTTGGTTTTAGGATACCACAAGCCGACTGTAGAAGTTTCCTTAAGGTATCGAAACATACGCTTAACGGCACTTAGGTGTGATTCCTTAGGATTTTCCTGGTATCGTGCACAGATGCAAACACTGAACATAATATCAGGGCGACTAGCAGTTAAATATAATAAGCTACCAATCATACCTCGATACTTACACTGGTCGACAGGTTTGGCACTTTCATCAGTGTCAAGCTTTGTAGAAGTAGCCATTGGAGTTCCGATAGGCCTTATATTATCTAAGTCGTACTTTTTTAGTATGTCCTTCGTATACTTGGCTTGATTGATGAATGTTCCCTTTGAGTATTGTTTAATCTAGAGTCCTAGGAAGAAGTTCAGCTCTCCCATCATACTCATCTCAAATTCACTCTGCATACACTTAGCAAACTCTTGACAAAGTTTTTCATTAGTAGAACCAAATATAATGTCATCAACGTATATTTACACAAGAAGAATGTCATCATTTAAAGGTTTGATAAACAAAGTTGTATCAACTCTTCCTTTTGAAAAACCATTATCAAGTAAGAAGGCACTTAGGCGTTCATACCAAGCACGAGGTGCCTGTTTGAGTCGATAGAGTGCTTTCTTAAGCTTGAAGACGTGATCAGGTTTTTGAAAATCTTCAAATCCAGGGAGTTGTTTCACAAAAACTTCTTCTTTTAGAAATCCATTCAAAAATACACTTTTCGCGTCCATTTAAAATAATTTAAAATCATTAAAACATGCAAATGCACAAAACATGCGGTTAGCTTCTAGTCTAGCAACATGAGCATATGTTTCGTCATAATCAATACCTTCTTCTTGATTATAACCTTGTGCCACTAGACGTGCTTTGTTGCGTAGAACTTGTCCATCTTCACTAAGTTTATTTCGGAACACCCATTTGGTACCAATTATCGATTGACCAATAGGTTTAGGAACGAGTTCCCAAACTTGGTTTCTCTCAAATTGATTTAGTTTCTCTTGTATGGCATTATTCCAAAACTTATCAGTAAAGGCATCTTCTATATTCTTAGGTTCTATTTAAGAAATGAAAGCTACATTTGCTGCTATTTCAGAATCTCTAAGAGAGGAGCGTATACTTACACCTTTTGATACATCACCTATGATGAGTGTCTCTGGATGATCTGGTAAAAACTTCAATGATTCAAATTTATGAGCCAGATCTTTCACAGGACTCTTATCGGTTTTTGCTTGTACACCTTCATCATCACTGTCGCTAGATCTGTGACTATTGAGCTCATCAAAAGTAACGTTAATAGATTCCTCAACAATCATAGATCTTTTATTGAAAATTCTATATCACTTACTCTTAGCAGCATATCCGAGAAATATCCCTTCATCTGCTTTAGAGTCGAACTTACCCAAGTTGTCCTTGGTGTTCAGGATAAAACAGTGATATCCAAAAACTTTGAAATAAGAAATGTTTGGAATCCTTCCCAACCAAAGTTCATACGGGATTTTCTTCGAGATAGGTCGAATTAACACCCTATTTAAAATATGACAGGCTGTACTAACAGCTTCTGCCCAAAAATATTTAGGAAGATTATGCTGATTCAGCATGACTCTAGCCATTTCGCTTAGAGTACGGTTCTTCTGCTCCACAACACCATTCTGTTGAGGAGTTCTAGGACAAGAAAATTCGTGGTAGTACCCACTATCATCACAAAACTTTTTGAAATCAGTATTTACGAATTTGCCACCATGATCACTTCGGATACGAATAATCATGAAGCCTTTTTCGTTTTGTACCTTTTTGCAAAATAACTGAAATTCAAAAATAGCAACATTTTTGTTTGATAAAAAATAAACCCAAGTAAAACGAGAGAAATCATCAACAATAACAAAAGCGTAGAGCTTATCGCCAAGACTAGCGACTCTACTAGGACCAAATAAATCTATATGTATCAACTGCAAAGGTCTAGAAGTACTTACAACGTTGATGGATTTAAATGTAGACCTATATACTTTATTCTTTTCACAGTCAGCACATACCATATCTCTCTTGAATGGAATCTCGAGGAGTCATTTTACTAACTTCTTAGTGCTCAGTCGTGATATAGTGTCCACATTTGCATGCCTTAGTCTCATATGCCATAGCCAGCTTTCATCTAAATTAGCTACTAGGCATCTTCCTGCGTTATTAGTACTCTCCAAAAAGAAAACATAAATATTGTCTTCTCTAATCCCTTCATATACGGGATTACCAGATGACATATCATATATGGTACATTTGTCTTTTACAAAGTTGATACCATAACCATTATCAGCCAAATGACTTATGCTTAGTAGGTTATGTTTCAATTCTGTAACTAGACAAACATCTTTTATTACAGGATAAGGAGATATACCAACAGTGCCATTGCCAATGATATCACCTCTCAGATTATTTCCGAAGGAGACGTATCCTTCTTTCTTCATGGATAGCATGGCGAACAAAGATGCATCACCAGTTATGTGCCGCGAACATCCGCTATCGAGGATCTACTTGCTTTTAGCATGAGAGGGTTGAGGGTCCACCTACAAAACAAGTAGATAAATCCTTTGGTACCCATTTACTGAAGGGTCCATATTGTTTAGTCTTAGTTCTCCAAAATAAAGTACGATTGTCAACAAGTTTTCTTGCTAAACAATACTGTCATATGTGTCCATGAGTACCACAATATGTGCAAGTGAGTTTAGAAACAATGGTAGTTAAAACTGTGTTGACATGCTTATTTGGTTTCTTTGAAAACCTATAAGTGAAAGCATGGTGATAATTGTGTTTCTTTCGTGCTTTCTGAGTTTTATTCATCTCAGGTGTATGCTTAGCATTAGGACTAAACTTAGGCTGTGTCATAGGTATTGCCTGTTTGCCTAACTTGATTTCTAACTTTTTAGAAATCGCAAAAGACTCTTCATATTTAGCAGTCATGTCTGAGAGTCTTTGTTCTGTGACTAAGTGTTTCTTCTTCTCTATATCATATAACTCTTGTATTTTGACATAGTCTCTTTCTTTCTTATCAACTTTGAGGATAGCCTCATGATAGTCTACTTTGAGTTTGGCTATCTCTTCCGTGTTACCGGTAGTAGACGTCTCTTTAATATCTTCAATAAGACTGGATAGTCTAGCTATCTCGGTTGTGTATGCCTTAATCTCTTTTCGAGATTGCTTATACTTGTCAAGCATATTTCTGTGTTCTTCAACTAGTTCGGTAAAGGCATTTTTTAATTCATCGAAAGTAAAGTTGTCATACAAAGGGTTTGAGGATACCTTATCAAAAGCCATAAGACAGACATTTGGCATTTCCACAGGGTCTGTCTTCTTCCTCTGTATTACTGGTATCACTTTTATGCCAGATACTTGTGTTAGTATACTTTCGACTGGTTGTTGCTTTTCTGCTTGATCTTGATCTATCGTATGGACTGCTTTTCTTCGAAGTTGGACAGTCCTTCTTCATGTGCCCTGATTTCTTGCATCCAAAGCAAATTGTTTCATCTTTATTGCTTTCTTGGATATCTCTCTTCCTTCTGTTTGATTTCTCAAACTTTAGGAACTTTCTGAAGTTCTTCACTAGTAGGGCTTGTTCATCACCACTTGATAATTCTTCCTCAGAATTATTGCATGTAGATTTTCTGGCTTGAGCTTTAAAAGCGATAGACTTTTCTTTTGGGGTTGCTTCTTTAAACTCTTGCAGATCAAGCTCACGGGTCATGAGTTTGCCCATCAGTGTTTCCAGAGACATGGTGGTGAGATCGTTTCCTTCAATGACTGTTGTTGCCTTCGGGTTCCAGTTCTTGGTTAGAGCCCGTAGAACTTTTCTGATCTTCTCATGATTACTGTAATCCTTACCAAGAGATTGCAAAGGATTAGTAATATCAAGGAAACGTGTGAACATCTGTGTAATTGACTCACCGAATTTTATCTTAAAAGATTCATACTCATGTGTTAGTCTACTGATTTTGGATTCCTTCACTTGGGAAGTACCTTCATGAGTTACCTCAAGAAGTTTCCAAATCTTGTGAGACATTTTACAGGTTGAAACTCTGTTGAATTTCGTTTTATCAATTGCACAGAACAGTGCGTTGATGGTACGAGCATCTAGACTAGCCTTTGCTTTTTCAGCCTTTGTATATTTGTCATAAGGCTTGTCTACAAGCAGGCCATCAACTACTGTAGGTGCCGGTTGTAGAAGCATGGAAAAGAACAGAAAAGTCTATGCGGTCCAAAACAGAGGGAGTCTCATGCGGTTCAAAGAATCTCTTAAAGCTTCATAAGGCTCAAGAGTCCTTTAGAGCTTTATGCGGCTCAAAAGTCCTTCAGAGCCTCATGCGGCTCAGAAATCCCCAATAGCTCCATGCGGCTCGGGTAAAAGCCACGTGGCCCTATGCGGTTCGCATCTACAGCTGGCCATCAAGCAGCGGCCTCATTTAATGCTCTGACGTAACACGGCAACTCTGACATAGAGGTGAATTGACAGCTCTGACATAAAGCTGCAATGATGACTCCGACATAATGGCGCGCTCCTAGGGAAACGAAAAAAATCTTTATAGCTGGCACAATCCACCAATTCCGAAGCTTCCTATGCGGCTACCATCCTTCATGCGGCAGCTACTCCCATGCGGCTACTACTCCCATGCGGCTAGGATCGTGGGGGCCACCCTCATGCGGCTCCAATTTTGGGAAGCCACACCCATGCGGCTCTGACACGTGGCCACCCTTATGCGGTTCGGTTGGGGGCTACCCCCATGCGGCTGCTACTCCCATGCGGCTCGGATCATAGGGGCCACCCTCATACGGGTCAGATTAAAGGACTTCCATGCGGTTTAAATAAGGCCACCCTCATGCGGCTCAGATTAAAGGACTTCCATGCGGTTCAGATAAGGCCACCGTTATGCGGCTCTGACACGAGGCCACACTCATGCGGCCCAACTATGACAGTCCTCCATGCGGTTCGTAGCAGTTGGGACACGTGGCAGGAGTTGATCAAATCCCAATAATCCATATTTATGGCAATCGACATAACAGGCAGTTGGGACACGTGGCAGGAGATTGACCAAGATTTATTCACTCGGATTTGCTGATATCAACGAATCATGCCCATGCAGATTTGTTGCAATCAACATTAATTGCCCATGCAGATTTGGTGCAATCAACATTAACTGCCCAGATTTATTACAATCAATATTGACGGCCCAGATTAATTTCCAACAAACAAGATCAAGGCAAATCGGAACCAATCCCTAACCGCCCACTTTTTAAGGAGCAATCATTGCAAACCCTACTTATCACACTCCACTCCTATAAATAGCAAGGTGCCATTTCCTTGCAAAAGGACAGAGAGGAGAGAGACGCACACAGAGAGAGCAACGGCGCATAGAAGAATCTTCCCACACATCCCGAGAGTATTTCTTCATCAAGAGCCAAGGCTACGTCCGATCGTCCAAGAAATAAGGCAGAGTTGATAGCACTCTCCCGAGCCTCTACCGTCACCCCCCAGAAAAACGAAACAATTGTACTTAGATTGCTGTACCTAGGTTTTCATCCCTAGGCTTTCTTTGTACGAGCGAGTTTGTGTTGTGAAGTAAAAGTCCAGTCCTCCCATAAAACTGTTCTGTTCTTTTATAATCAATGGCAAACACGATGGCGACTCTGCTGGGGACTAACTTCTCCACGGCTGAGAAGTTGGTGACGCAATCGGACGCAGCCAAACTTGGATCCACTCAACAGATGCTGGTCGTCCGCTTCAACCAGCAGGCGTTTGAAGAAATGCTCTCCGACGGGAGCGCTGGCCCGGTCCAGAAGCGAGCCCGTACGAAGAAGCCTCGCAGGGAGTGGAGGCCCAAATCATTTGCTCATCCCTAAGCTCTGGAGGAAATGCTCCCTGCCACCCAAAATGGCGGAGAAGACTCTCTTGCGGCCCCACTTCAGACCATAGAGGACTCTGCTGTCCCCAAGTCCGGCAGAGGAAAACACTACGATGCTGGACTTGCAGGGGCAAATAGGAACTCTGTGCTGTCCAAAAAAAAACCGCATAAGGGCGCCAGCCACATGAAGACTCATGCGGCCACAGAAGCCAGCCGCATGCAGAAGGCTCATGCGGCCAAATCTTTCAGCCGCATGAAGGAGGCTCATGCGGCCACAACTGCCAGCCGCATGCAGACTGCTTATGCGGCCACCGCTTCTAGCCGTATACAGAAGGTTCATACGGCCACACATGCCAGCCGCATACAGACAGCCTGCACGGCCACCAATCCCAGCCGTATACCATCTGCTCCATGCGGCTCTCTGTCAGTCTTTGACCGTCCCTCATGCGGTCCTGACCTTAGAGGCTCTTAGGAGGCTGTGCCAAACTCTGTGACGCACTACTTGGACTCTTCCTACTATGCACTCTCGGATGCTAGAAGGAAGAAGTCTAGGACAGCGTGGGCTCGTCGAGCTCAGTCAGCTGTCCCAACTTCTGACATCAGGGCATCCCGCTGACTATTACGCGGGCCCCTGATGGAAAGTTATATAAAACTATCCGTGTCCAGCCCCCGTCGGCCAACGAACGGGATAGTTATCAAGAGTCTCCCAACAATGATCAGGAGCAAGTACTCGTACTACCCCCACATCAGGGAGCAGGCAGAATGCCAATATACTCATGTGGTCAGGACTCCCGGGCCCACAAAATGAGTGACTTGCGCAACGTAACTCTTCACAAACGCAAGGAAAGAGACGAAAACTTGGTGTGCATAGAGTCCTTTTATGGACATCACTGCACTCAAGTCATTGTCAACTGCTGCTGCAGCAAGGCGGCCACACAAGAGGACCGACGATCCGTGTTCCAACGACTGCAACAACCAAGCTCAGAGGACGAAGCGCTTCTCTTTGCCTCCTGCAATTCTGCTCAGAAGATCCCTGGCGGCAGGAAAGGGAAGAAAACAAATGTCTCCAGCCCGAAAATCTCGACCATAAAACTCTTTTCTAAGCGGTTGTCCACGACCGTTACAGGAGGAGTTTACCAAGGCACCCGCTCTAAGATGAAATCTTCAACTCTTGGAGATCCATCATCTACATCTCTGGGGGTAGCCGAAATTGGGGGTAGCCTCCCTCCGAGTGTTCACAACAATCCGGTGTTCCAAGAAAATGCACCAGGGGAAACAATTCCCCCACAGATGCAGTGAATCCGGACGTCCCTGAGGACGCCCACGGGTCCCAAGACGAGGCAGCCTCCTATGCTGGGGGTAGCCCTTCCTCTGAGTACGAACCAGAGGAGAATATTCCTACATACCCCGATAATTTCTCGGTACAAGGGTATGATTCAGATGGCACGTCCTCCACCGTTCCTTCCATTTCTTCTCATGTGAGGACGGTGTTCATGACAGACAACAACCAAGACGGTCCCAGTGATCGCCAATGCATCGACACTCTGGAGGCCATACTTCATACCTTGGTCAAATCCGTGGACGAGATCAAAGCGGCCCTTCCAACTCATCAAGGAAGGACGCAAGGCCAAACAAACTTGGGACCCGCGGTCAATACGGACTCGAACTCAGCTGCACCAAACCCGGATGATAATCCTCCTGAAATATCGGCTCCCACCACTGCAGACGAGGCCAGGGAGGCAAGAAGAGAGGTCCAGGAGCTCCAGGCCATGTTCCACGCCCGAGAAAACTGCCAGGACCTCAGGATACGACAACCGTATCCTGCTGCATGGAGAGATGTTCCCTTCCCACCAAGATATAAACCATTCAACATCAATCCCTATGATGGCAAGACCTCTGCGAGCTGGTACATCACTTACTTCGAGGTCACAACCAACCATCTGCCTCATGACGATGCCATCCTTACGCGGTTGTTCATTAGAGCATTGGAAGGGGTCGCCTTCGACTGGTACCGCAACTTGCCGGACAATTGCATCCATTCCTTCGCTGGCTTCAAATGTATGTTCCTGGAGAGGTTCTACGAAGTAGGACAAGACGTGACAATGTCCACCCTCATGGACGTTGTTCAGGGAGAAAATGAGCTGACAAGGAACTATATCGAGCGGTTTCGCCAAACCGCGATGAAGTTGCCTTCCGGTAATCCTGATTCCCCCTTAATTGAGATTTGCCAAAAGAGGCTGCTCTCCACAATCAGCCTCTGGATGGGCAAAAGTCAGTTTAAGAATTGGAAGACTTTCATTATCAGCGCCACTAGCGCAGAAGACAAGTTGAAGAAAGCTCGCTAACTGGGATTACACATCTCGGAATGAGAGGACAAGGGCAAACGTCCTAACACTAACAACAATAATGGTGGTAACCCCTCCAATAATCGAGACAACAAGAGAAAACAGGCTATGGTGGCCGACACAGCTCCGAAGCCCGAACCGAAGCCGGCAGAGAAGCAGTGGCCTCAGATGACCTACTCCTTCGAGGACGGCCATGTCAAGCCCATCTTGGACATGCTCATACAAGGAGGTCGAATTTAGCTCCCTCCTCCAAGGCGTGAACCTCGTCCTGCAGAGATGGAGAGCCCCAAGTACTGCCACTACCATCGCTATGTCCATCATGCCACGCAAGATTGCTTCCAACTGAAGCGATACATCCAGCATCTCATCGACTCTAAGGCCCTGGCCATTGATTTCGAAGAGGTGACCGTGGCAGCCACATGGTGTCAGTACAATTCGACAGCTTTCTTCCGACAAAGACTCAAGATGGAGTAGTGCCCGTCCCCAGAGCAAAGATGAAGGTCGCTAAACTTCCACCTCCCCGAGACCAAGCTGCTGGTCTAGTGCCCCTTACCACATCACGAGGGAAGATCATGTGGGTCCATCCGGACTTGGTACCTGAAGTGACTCAGTTCGCACCACCCTCCACCAGCAAGAAGAAGAGTGGGAAAGTCAAATCATGCCGCACAATCTCGGCAGAGGTCGAAGAAGCTACGGCTGTTGTTATCCGATCCGGCGCACAAACCCAACCTCCACCGGGTAACTTGGCTGAAGATCATCAGCCGGCTACTGCTGATGCTCCAAGACCTTCTCAGCTTTCGACGACCGACAAGCCTAGGCCGAAGGAGACTCGCTTCGACAAACCGCTCCGAAGAAAGACGCCTCATGGGCTGGAGAGGCCCTACAACTTTGACATCTTGGCACAATTGGCCAACACACCGGCCAAATTGTCGCTGTACGAGCTCCTGAGGCTCTCCAAAGATGTTTGCATTGCACTGAGCGAGGCACTCCAGAATGTCGACACATATCTGGCTCAGTCCAATCTTACTGGGGAGAGCTTGCCTGCAGATCTCCAGGACAGTGCTTGTACCGGCGCAATGCCCAATATCGTGTTCACTCTGCAGGACATGCTTATCAAGACTAACTTGTACGATCGCCCTCTGTATTATACTGGATACATTGGCGACATCAAGGTGGATCGAATACATATTGATCTCAGTTCTTCCATAAGCATCATCCCGAAGAGCCTGCTGCACCATCTGCGCATCCTAATGCATCGTCTGACCCCGACAAGTACTGCCATTAGCGGTTTCAATTCAGGCAAAAGCTATCCGATCGGAAAGATTCGTCTGAAATACCAAATCGGCTATCTTCAATCAGAAGTGACCTGTTATGTCATAGATGCGGATACTTCCTACAACATTCTTCTGGGGCATCCTTGGATACACGATTATATGATCGTGCCTTCCATACTGCACCAGTGCTTCAAGTACGTCGATAAGCAAGGCTTCGTGAGGACAGAATTTGCTGACATCGATCCCTTTAAAGGGGTCGAATCCTACTACTCAGACTCATGCTTGTACGAGAAGTCGAAAAAGCACTTTGTCGAAGGAGATACTCAAGCTCAAACTGAGGCCACAACTGGATCGGAAGAACCTCTGACAATCCACCTCCAAGCCCGTAAACCTGGCAGAACTGCACCACTTACATCCACTCTGCGGAAGGATGCAACCAGCCTCTCTGCACAAGAGGGGCAGATGATAATCCGACTGCCAAGGTCTGGCTAAGCGCCAAGACCCACGACAGAGCCACTGACAATCAGGCTGCCTAGAGCTAGCCAGCAACAAATAGAGGAGCTCAATCCCTCTGTCAAGCCGATGACGATTCGTCTTCCCAGAATGAATAGACAGCCATACGCCAAGTCGGGGACTGCTAGCCAGCCAACAACTCCCCGCCCAGCTCCGAGCACCAAACTGGGGGTCGCTAGTACGCCAATGACTCTACGTTCTGCTCCACCTATGGAGCCCCTGATGATTAAGCTGCCTAAGTCATCCTCTCAGTCTTCAGTGGCACCGGGGATGGCTGAAGAAGAGTCAAAGCTGGCCAAATATATGGCTGCTCATACTGATGTTCCATCCGCAGATGATGTAATCCTACTGGAAAATATACGTTACTTTATCAATAAAGGGCTATCTTTGAACTACCTCGAGCTTAATAAGCTTTGTATAATGTATGCTATAGAACACGGTATAGGCACCCACCTACACACACAGGTGACAAAGGTCTACACCGCAAACCAACTTACTCCAGTGGAAGACACTTACCGCATAGTTGAGGGAGAAGATCATCCAATCATCTTCGGCCGAAAGAATGATCCACAACCCTTCAGGATAGAAGAAGTTGATCTCGAACCCGACACCGGAAGACTACCCCTTTATCTGTATAGTTCCCGATCCAAGTACCTCATGTAAAAAAAAGGGGTATGATCTGGAAACTATGCCAGGCTTGAACTACGGCACTGGACGGCAATTACCCTTACAATTGCCGGTCCCGACTGGGAAACCACGGGATTACTACAACAATACCAGATGTGGGCTAGGTTATGTTACACCTGCAACGACCCCTGAGAGCTCAAATAAGGAGTGCGAATGGCACTCTCATTCGTCTGGGTCACCCACTTCTGATTCAGACGTCAGCATTGGGGACATGCTCAGGCAAGTCTGGTCCGTCAATATGGCATTTGCCGACGCCTACGAAGAAGACGAAGACATTCCTGAACTTCTTGAGTTAGAGCCGTAGGAACAACAGCTAGATGTGCAATGGAAGAAGCAGTTCGAACAAAGAGAGCCTCCCACCAAAGATGAGGTTGTGCAAGTTGATCTCGGTGATGAGTCCTTTCCAAAGCCCATCTTCGTCAGCAAGAATCTGACAGACGAAGAGCAGAAATTGCTACTGCAACTCGTCAGAGAATACATCGACGTGTTCGCCTGGAGCTACGAAGACATGCCAGGACTGAACCCCGAGGTTGTACTTCACAAGCTCAACATTCGTCCGGACGCAAAGTCAGTCAAACAACAGCAACAACGGTTCCGCCCGGACATCATGAACTCCATCGAAGCTAAGGTCAACAAACTGATAGCCAGCGGCTTCATCCGGGAGGAGCAATATCCAGACTGGGTCGCCAACATAGTACCAGTCCTTAAGAAGAATGGAAAGATTCGAATCTGCATCGACTTTCGCAATCTAAACGAGGTATGTCCCAAAGATGAGTTTCCTCTTCCCATCACGGACATCATGATCGACAACACATGTGGCTTTGAGCGCATGTCATTCATGGATGGCTTTTCAGGATACTATCAAATCAAGATGTTTTTTGACGATGAGAAGCATACATCATTCCGAACACCGATTGGCGTGTACTGTTACACCGTCATGCCCTTCGGCTTAAAGAATACCGGTACTATATATCAAAGAGCCATGAGTGTCATCTTCAGAGATCACCTACGTAAGACCGTGGAGTATTATGTCGACGACATAGCTGTCAAAAGCCGTTCTAAGGAATATCATCTGCAGGATTTGAGGACGGTATTCGACCTGATGCGAGCGCACAACTTGAAGATGAATCTTACCAAATCCTTCTTGGGCGTATCCAGCGGAAAGTTCTTGGGTTTCATCATTACTTCCCACGGTATCCACATAGACCCCAAAAAGACGAAGGCAATCATGGAGATGGGTCCCCCAAGAAATCTCTGTGAACTCAGAGGTCTTCAAGGGAGGCTAGCTTACATCAGGAGGTTTATCTCTAACCTCTTCGGACGATGTCAGCCATTCACCCACCTCATAAAGAAGGGCGTTTCATTCATATGGGATGAAGAATGCCAGCGCGCCTTCGATAGCATCAAAGAATATCTGTCGAACCCTCCAGTCCTGGTGGCCCTGGTTGCTGGAAAACCATTCCTGCTCTATGTGCGAGCAATGGAGCATTCTCTCGGTGCTTTACTAGCAAAAAACAACGATACAGGCCATGAGCAAGCTATATACTACCTCAGTGGAAAGATGATGGGGCCAGAGTACAGATACACTGTCGTAGAGAAAGAGTGTCTTGCTCTGGTGTTCGCCATTCAGAAGACGCGACACTACGTCACGGGACAAACCATCCATGTCGTATCAAGAGTTAACCCCCTCAGGGTCCTCATGACCAAGCCGGGTGCACTCAGCTCTCGCCTCGCCACCTGGGCGATATTATTGTCTCCCTACCACATGATCTTCGTCCCGCAGAAGGCTGTGAAAAGTCAAGCTCTGGCAGACTTTTTAGCAGCTCATCCAGGTTCGGAGTCAACCAGAATAGACGAAGAGATACCAGACGAGGTCGCCAATTCAAATACGGTCTCCCATGATGCCATCTGGCGAATGTTCTTCGACGACGCTTCAAAAACTGGGCCCAAAGATAACATCGTCGCTGGAGTCGGAGTGGTGCTGATTTCTCCCTCCAGGCTAGTGATCAATTGGGCCTACTCCCTCACGGAGCCCTATTCAAACAATGTGGCCGAGTACAACGCTTTGGTCATTGGCCTCCGACTTGTAAAGGAGCTGGGGGTAGAGTATCTTGAAGCATACGGCGACTCGCAGTTAATCGTCAATCAGATCCGGGGTTCATACGAAGTTCGCCATGAAGATATGATTCCATATCACCAAATAGCGATCCACATTATTTCGTCATTTAAGGGGTTCTTCATAGAACATGTTCCGAGACTCCAAAATATTGAAGCCGATGCCTTAGCAGGACTGGCCGCTTCCCTAGCGGTCCCAAAATATACTCATCATTTGGTGGATGTAATAGGCCACGAGTTGGTCTGTCCCAAGAACACCGTCCAATTTGCTCAAAGTTATTCCGCTCTGACGGTCGACGAAGCACCAGACTGGAGACAGCCATTTGTAGACTTCGTAGTCTATGGCATCTTGCCCGAGAATCCAAAGGAAGCCACTTCTATCAGAAGACGTTCCCTCAGATTCTTCTACGATACAGAGACGAAAATGCTGTATCAACGATCAAACGATGGGTTACTGCTTCGGTGTCTGTCAAATACAGAAGCCAAGAAAGCTGTACGCGAAGCCCACAATGGCGTCTGCGGGGCCCATCAGCCTGGCCCGAAATTGCAAGACCGCCTTCGTCGAATGGGCTATTACTGGCCCACGATGGTTACAGATACGATAGACTATACAAGAAAGTGCAAAGCCTGTCAAGTCTACGCAGATTTTATTCACCAGCCATCCGAGTTTCTACATCCGACGGTGGTATCCTGGCCATTTGAAGCATGGGGAATGGACATCATTGGTCCGATCACTCTACCTTCGTTTCGAGGGCACCGCTTCATACTCGCAATCACAGATTACTTCTCCAAATGGGCGGAGGCTATTCCACTGGTAGAAGTGAAGACTTCAAACGTTATCAACTTCCTCAAGCATCACGTCATCTATCGCTTTGGACTGCCCCGAATGATCATCTACGACAACGGTCCACAGTTCGCAAGCCACGCCTTCTATCAGTTCTGTGACAAACACCGAATCCAGAATGTTGCTTCAACGTCGTACAATCCGGCAGCGAATGGGTTGGCAGAAGCGTTCAATAATACTATAATCAAGCTGCTCAAGAAGTTCGTGTCTTCCAACAAATGCGACTGGAATGAGAAGCTTGGCAAATGCTTATGGGCGTACCGTACTACAGTACGGACGGCCACTGGGAACACACCATTCTCTCTGGTGTATGTGAGTGAGGCAGTTCTCCCACTGGAGACTCAGATCCTCTCGCTTCGCGTCGCCCTTACCTACCGATTGACGACGGATGATAATCACCATCGCCGGTTACAAGAGTTGGAGGCTTTAGATAAGAAGCGCCTGTTAGCTCAACAACGAATCGACATGTGAACGGCTTGATTTGCACATGGCTATACTAAAGAGGTGTACATGGCTATTCTACTTTGGAATTGTTCACATGACTATTTATACTCCCCCAAGCCCCCAATCAATACACAAGGATCCAGACAGGTTATGTTACGCACATGATTTTCACATGAAGCCCATAGAGGGGTATACATGAAGTATTCACGAGGCTCAGAGAACTGAGTGTACATAAATTCCACACGAAAGCCCACGAAGGGTGCACATGAAGTATAGGTTATACATGAGATTCATGGGAAACACGACCGATCATGATAGCACATGAGAGTACACGAGCAAGCACGAACGAGCATGAAGCACATGATAAACATGGATAACAAGAGAGCGAAGAATACATAATGTACATGAAACACATGGCACAATGTATCCGATGCTCCCGAGGGGGATAACATCTCAAGCAAGGATCCATATAGTATCAATCCGTGATAATGTCGTGACAGCATCAAATAAAGTAAACTAGAGCAGGAATATAATTCTAAGCAAGTTATGAAATGATCAGAGAATGTACTCGCCTGGTATCTGAATAGCTGTAAAAATGTACTGTCCGAGATGAGGTACCTGACTCCTAGTTAGAGCAACACAAGTCAAGATGTATACAGAGGGTGATATATGAATGTACAATGCATCTGCATGCTGTCTAGGTCAATCTAGACCAAAGTCAACTCTTGGTCAACTCTGGTCAACCTAAAGTCAAACCTAGTCAATAGTCCAATCTAGGTCTCACCAAACCATTCTAGGTTCTAACAAGTCTACTCTAGGTTACTATGGCTAATAGCCTATTTAGGAAACCACTATCCAACACTCTATCACATCAACACAACATTATCTACACTACATTAGCCCTATGACATTCCATACTCTATGACCCATATCACAACCCACACAACATTACACATATATATACAATACACATATCATGGTATCCCATACAATGTATATATATAAATATATACACAATCCTATATAGGAAAACTATATATATAACAAACTCAAATGAATACATATACATATGAAAAGAGGGGGATAACATCTACTAGTGCATGTGTGGTGTGCCAAACAATAGGCTTGAGAGGGCATGTGTGTGTGAGTGAATGTGAGGCTAAAATCTGAGAGTAACTTGTGGTGTGGTGTGTAATGAAACTGGGAAAACAGGGAATAACCTAGGGAATGAAAACAGTTTAACCAAGGTGAAAATCAGTCCAATAACTAAACAGTGTAGTGAGCATACCCAGGTTCAACACTCAAATCCAGGTTGTAGTTTAATCCATCAATCAGTTCAACTTAGGAAAACTAGGATCAATTAACAAGTAGCTATGGTTAAAGCTCATTCCCAACCCTAAAGCCAATTTGAATGAAACATTTCGTCAATAGTATCAACAATATGTGGGAGGATATTACAGTGAGAAATATCACTTAAAACAGGGACTATCAATTTAGGAAATAAAACAACAGTAGCATGGCAAAACAGGAATCAAGAGAAAAGGAAAAATCAGTTTGTTAACCAACCCAAGCCTCCTTAACTCAGTTTAAACTATTGTCAAGAAAAGGGAAAGCCCTTTCTTAGGTTTATGACAGTTAATGAAACATTGTGAAAGAAATGGAAATCAATTCCAGTTAACTAACAACCTATCTATTTCAGTTGATAGTTCATAAAACAATGTGTTCAGTCATGGTTAGCATTTAACAGTGCCAAAATAGGAAAGGAACCAGTCCAGTTTTTCGAAATCCACACTACACCTAGAAATCTCAGTTATTAAAGAAGCCCAAAAAAATACAGTTATAACTCAAGTTAGTATCTCAACTTAATATCAATTCCAGGTTTAGGCATTACATTCATTCTCAAAAACAGTGAACCATGAGTTCACAGTAAATTTGAATCCAAAAAGCCTACACACATGCTAGCTCATATTGTAATAACCCATACACATATATAGAAGTAAATCATGAATTCAAACACCAATTTCAGTTGAAAGGTACAGGGAAAAGTCTCAGGATTGAGGAACAGTAAAAAGGGAAATAAAATCTCAGTTATTAAAGACAACTATCTCAGTTTTGTGTGATAGGAACTAATCTTTAAGTTCTCAGGAAAATAGCAATGACAGTAATCAAGGTAAACCATAGCTTAATACAATTATACCACTACTTAACCACAACAACCAAATATTCAAAACCAATCAATCCAAACTAAATCTCTTTGCATTAAACCCAATTCAATGGAACAAATTATCTAGGAAATTCTCAGGTTTTGCAATGACAGTTCAACATACAGTGATATGTTTGCACTGGTTGCAGGAACTGGTGTTCTAACATTCAAAAGCCCATAAAAATACTATAATTCAAACCCAGGCATGGCAGTTAAGATTAGCTTAGCAAATCAGTGTGTGTTAACATAACAAGCAATGTGAGTTTAACATTTAAAACTTCATAAAAACTGGAAATAAAATCAGACTGATACTTAACAGTTCATATCAGAAAATAGGGATTTTTCCCATTTCGAAAACCAAAACCTAAGGAAAACTCACAATCAGGCATATGGACATGTTCCCCATGTGTAAACGTGTTTAGGGGGGTCCATTCGTGTCCAGGAAACTGGACACGAAGTGTCCAAACAACCACAAAACCCAATCGGGTATACAGAATTAAGAAAGAACAGTACAGTGTCGTGCACGTGTTCACAGAGGTCGTGGACACGACACATGACACGTGTGACCACGTGGTCACGTCCACGTGTAGCCCACGTGTCAGGCTACACGTTAGACACCCTGTGAGGTGTCCACGTGGTGTCTACTGCGGACACGAGACGGCGAGTTGTGCGTGTCTATGCGTGCTCAGCCGCCCGCGCGCGATAGCGCGCGGCCAGTACGGCCCCGATTTCTCAGTGCACAGCCCACGAGAAGCTCCCAAACTTTGGGAGCTTGGTGGCAGACATTGCCCCAAGTTTCTTCCAAAATTTGAGGACACGACGTGTCCTGTGTCCAGAGAAATGGACCCCGAATAGCAGGGCACTGCCTGTGCGTGCCGTGAGCGTGTTCGTGTCCTGTTTGGACACGGACACGGCTCGAAAACCAACTCAGTCCAGTTGCAAACTAATGTACACATATAAATCATCAAATTTGTTCAAACACTTTTCAAAAATAACAAACAAAAATCCTTTGTGGCATATCAACAAACACTATAAAAACGACACTGATACGTGTCCAAAATGGACACGAAAGGATACGAAATTCTAGGGATTCCTATTCCTACGGTTAGGCTAGGTATAGGGCTCCCTAATGATGCAAAAATAACAGGGTTCTATGGTGAGGAAATAAAATTACCTATGTGAATCAAAAGCTCCACAAAGAGGTGCTCCTCTTGATGGCCAAATTCCTCCAATGAGCTCCAAAGCCAAGAACACTTGGTACCAACAGAAAGTAGAGGAAATTTAGGACTCAAAGCAATTTATTTGGGTTAAAAAGGAATAAAAATGAATTTACTAGGATTTATGGAAGATAGGAAATACCTCTTTCCAAAACTTGCACAAATCCCAATGGAGGCTAGCCCTAAATTCTAGGAGGGGATTAAATAGGGGAAAGGGATCACTAGTGGCTGCCATGGGCTGATTAGGGTTAGGGTTTGGCTACATGGTGTGGGCCTATGGGCTTTAAGTCTCAAGTCATTAATCATGACTTATGAAGTCATAAGCCATTTTAGCCTAATCAACTCCAAAACTCTCCAAACAAGTTCTAATGACTTAAACCTCACTAAATTAGGTCTAACCAAGTTTACTTAACCTAACCAAGTGGTCTTAACCTAGGTTAGTCACTAGGTTAGTCTCCTAGTTACCACTAGTCAACCCTCATCCAAACAATTCAAAAATAAATTCTAAAAATTCCTATAAATTCAAATAAATTATAATAAAATCAAATAACCCCAAAAATGTCTAAATACCCTAATCACATGGCTAGGCTCTAGGGTAGGCAGTCTCTACTGTTCACTAGCACAACACCAAATCATAAGTCATGATTTAAATAGTTTTAAAAATTATTAAAAAAATTACCAAAATTATATTAAAATTTTAAATACCATAATTAAATAAATTAAATACAAAATTTCAAAATTACCCTCATCTAAAAAACTGGGTGTTACAATCCTACCCACCTTATAAAAATTTTGTCCTCGAAATTAAGATAGTAGCAGGCCTTCTAGGTCAAACACCCCACAAACAAAGTCTCAAACATACCGTCAGATAATCATATGCGTCTGTCCAAAATCATGATACTCAGAATCTTCGTCGTGTTAGCGAGCAAGGCTACGATAATCACAGAGTCCTTGACTAAGGCACATACCTCTAGAATCATGGTATTTAAAATTTTTGTATTGCCGCATGCTTGGCAGCGAAAACCTTAAATTCCCACACCCGAGAAATACGTCCTAAATCTGACTATATGTCCTCACTATGTCTGCTAAAAACGACTATCGAAGATTCTAGATATCCATAACTGGGTGATCTAGCCCATATGATTTATCTCAGAAGAAAATCAAACATAACTTAAGAACAACAGGACAAAATTGATAAATCAACAAGGAATAGAAGGAATCGAAATTTCAAGGCAGTTATAAGAGACAACTGCAGAAATGGAATCAAGGAACGGAACCTGCAACTAGATCTCCAACGGCCTGAGCATCCTTGACTGTCCTGGCGAAAGCTTGCCCTTGCTGGCCTCCTCTGGCCTGCTGCTGATGCTGCATATACCTCTGCTGCTGAGTCGGTAAGGGTAATCCCGTCTGTTGGCCTACCGGAGCCCTAGCTCCTGCTCCCTGAACTGTTTGTCCTGATGACTCGGGACACTCTCTCAGACGATGATCGGATCCTCCGTAAAGCAAACATCTGCCCAGCCTCTTCCGGCATTCGCCCCAACCATGCCCTGGGCTCTTACAGAAGGGACAAATAATAACTAGCTGCTGCTCCGGGGCCTGC
Organism: Iris pallida; assembly: GCA_029216955.1. Classification (NCBI taxonomy): domain Eukaryota; kingdom Viridiplantae; phylum Streptophyta; class Magnoliopsida; order Asparagales; family Iridaceae; genus Iris; species Iris pallida. The sequence goes on from JANAVB010009800.1 coordinate 3,965,017, forward strand.
TGCTGAATCTGTGGCTGCTGCGTCTGCTGAAAGGGTACACGGTCATGAAACTGCCACTGCTGAAGGTAGACCCTCGGCTGCTGATACTGCTGCTAAAACTGCAGAGGTAGCATCTGCTGTGGATACTGCTGCTGACTCTGCAAATGGGGCACCTGCTGCTGAATCTGTAGGTGGGGCCTCTTGGCCGGGACTGCACTACCACTGGCTCCCTGAGTATCTAGCCTCCTCTTCTCCTTCAGTCCAAGATCGTCCTCCGCTGTCATGGCTCCTACTAGAATCTGCTCGAAAGTGGCGTCGCGGTCGCTCTTGGTATATGACTTGATCTCTCCGATCAAACCCCTACGGAACCTCCTCGCCTTCCCGACCTCGATAAGATCCTCGATGAATCTGCTCAAACGGCTGAACTCTCCAGCGTACTCCTCAACGGTCTGGTTCCCCTGAACCAAACTCTCGAACTGCGCCTCCAAAGCACGGAGTGCGGTATCGGGAAAGAATTTCTCCTTGAACAGTTTCTTGAATGCTGCCCAAGTCTGACCGGCTGCACCAACCCTCGGATCCGTCTGGTACCAGGTACGGGCCAAGTCCTGTATCTGACTGGCGGCTGCCTCGATCTGTAATCCTGCTGGTATCTGTGCCAATCGAAATATCTCCTCAATGTGCTCTATCCAATCGTCAGCGTATATGATGCCCTCTGTACCCTTGAAGTCTCGGGGTCCCATCTTCTTGAAGGAATGGATGTCTGGAGTCCTCGGCTGATACGGCTGCATCTGGCCTCCCTGTGGCTGAGCAGCCACCAGCTCTACTGTCGTCCTAACCAACTGGTGAGTATCTTGTATGCTCTGTCGGATATCAGCAGACTGGCTCTGCTGTATCTGTTGCTGAAACTCCATGAATCGCTGGAAGAGGGTAAACATCTGAGCCGCATCTACTGTCCCTGAAGGTAACTGCTGCTGAGTCATATCTGGAATGACGGGGAAAGACCTCCGGACAGGTGGAGGTGCACTCCCAAAGGCTGCAAAAGCTCCTATGTGAGCAGAAATAGGGGGTGCCGTGGTCCCAGCATCCACAATCGGGCGAGGGGTGGTAGGCCACTCACCAGCGTCTGCTGAGCCAGAGCGATGCGATCGTGTCTCGATCACCATCCTGGAGACAGATCAAACAAGGAAATCAATACTGAGATAGAATCGATAATTCAAGGGAGGACAGTTATTCAAGGAAGTATCAGAAATTTAGATCGCAGGAATTCAGTTAGAGTTTTTCCCTATGTGATTGAGTACCTCAAAATAACTCCTAATCCTACTGCAGGCTGTAGTGGTACTCTAGTTCGAATACCACTACACAAACTCGACCTGCATGGGCTACCACTAAAAACGTGTCACGACCCGCACCCGCCGTGAGGGTACGAGTACGTAACAGCGCCCAGCCTACGCCGCAGTGTCGGCGGTAGAACGCTGTTCTAGGTCATGAACTATAACTAGCTAACATGTAATACTCTCCAGAAGGAGTCCAACACAGAGGTACAACTCAATCACAAACTAAGGTAGAATGTAGCACGAATGGAAATAGATAAAAAACTCCTCAACTGAGACACAACAGAAGAATACAAATCTCAACATCTATCAGTCTCAAAATCTCTAAGAATATACAACTCTGAAAATAAGACAACAGCTAAACATGAAAAGAGAATAAACTGAGCTATCTACACTAAGCAAGGGTGCCATCCTCAGTAGCTGCCTGAACCTCCCCAGGGGTCCAGGTCGCGAGTGTCATCTAGGCAAGCTCCAAAGTAAGGGGTGCAGGATTCCTCATCATCATCTGTAAAATTTTCAACAGGTCCAGTCAGGACGGGAGCGAGCACAATACATCTCACGCAAATCATAACATGTTAGAAAATATAAACGTGCAAGAGAGTACGATACATGAAACTGAAAGGAAATACATGATGTAAACAGGAAGAGAACTGTAATAGAATATCTACTATAAGTAGAGAGCTACCAGTGACTAGTGATTTAGAGTACAAAGTCGACATGTGAACGGCTTGATTTGCACATGGCTATACTAAAGAGGTGTACATGGCTATTCTACTTTGGAATTGTTCACATGACTATTTATACTCCCCCAAGCCCCCAATCAATACACAAGGATCCAGACAGGTTATGTTACGCACATGATTTTCACATGAAGCCCATAGAGGGGTATACATGAAGTATTCACGAGGCTCAGAGAACTGAGTGTACATGAATTCCACACGAAAGCCCACGAAGGGTGCACATGAAGTATAGGTTATACATGAGATTCATGGAAAACACGACCGATCATGATAGCACATGAGAGTACACGAGCAAGCACGAACGAGCATGAAGCACATGATAAACATGGATAACAAGAGAGCGAAGAATACATAATGTACATGAAACACATGGCACAATGTATCCGATGCTCCCGAGGGGGATAACATCTCAAGCAAGGATCCATATAGTATCAATCCGTGATAATGTCGTGACAGCATCAAATAAAGTAAACTAGAGCAGGAATATAATTCTAAGCAAGTTATGAAATGATCAGAGAATGTACTCGCCTGGTATCTGAATAGCTGTGAAAATGTACTGTCCGAGATGAGGTACCTGACTCCTAGTTAGAGCAACACAAGTCAAGATGTATACAGAGGGTGATATATGAATGTACAATGCATCTGCATGCTGTCTAGGTCAATCTAGACCAAAGTCAACTCTTGGTCAACTCTGGTCAACCTAAAGTCAAACCTAGTCAATAGTCCAATCTAGGTCTCACCAAACCATTCTAGGTTCTAACAAGTCTACTCTAGGTTACTATGGCTAATAGCCTATTTAGGAAACCACTATCCAACACTCTATCACATCAACACAACATTATCTACACTACATTAGCCCTATGACATTCCATACTCTATGACCCATATCACAACCCACACAACATTACACATATATATACAATACACATATCATGGTATCCCATACAATATATATATATAAATATATACACAATCCTATATAGGAAAACTATATATATAACAAACTCAAATGAATACATATATATATGAAAAGAGGGAGATAACATCTACTAGTGCATGTGTGGTGTGCCAAGCAATAGGCTTGAGAGGGCATGTGTGTGTGAGTGAATGTGAGGCTAAAATCTGAGAGTAACTTGTGGTGTGGTGTGTAATGAAACTGGGAAAACAGGGAATAACCTAGGGAATGAAAACAGTTTAACCAAGGTGAAAATCAGTTCAATAACTAAACAGTGTAGTGAGCATACCCAGGTTCAACACTCAAATCCAGGTTGTAGTTTAATCCATCAATCAGTTCAACTTAGGAAAACTAGGATCAATTAACAAGTAGCTATGGTTAAAGCTCATTCCCAACCCTAAAGCCAATTTGAATGAAACATTTTGTCAATAGTATCAACAATATGTGGGAGGATATTACAGTGAGAAATATCACTTAAAACAGGGACTATCAATTTAGGAAATAAAACAACAGTGGCATGGCAAAACAGGAATCAAGAGAAAAGGAAAAATCAGTTTGTTAACCAACCCAAGCCTCCTTAACTCAGTTTAAACTATTGTCAAGAAAAGGGAAAGCCCTTTCTTAGGTTTATGACAGTTAATGAAACATTGTGAAAGAAATGGAAATCAATTCCAGTTAACTAACAACCTATCTATTTTAGTTGATAGTTCATAAAACAATATGTTCAGTCATGGTTAGCATTTAACAGTGCCAAAATAGGAAAGGAACCAGTCCAGTTTTTCGAAATCCACACTACACCTAGAAATCTCAGTTATTAAAGAAGCCCAAAAAAAAAACAGTTATAACTCAAATTAGTATCTCAACTTAATATCAATTCCAGGTTTAGGCATTACATTCATTCTCAAAAACAGTGAACCATGAGTTCACAGTAAATTTGAATCCAAAAAGCCTACACACATGCTAGCTCATATTGTAATAACCCATACACATATATAGAAGTAAATCATGAATTCAAACACCAATTTCAGTTGAAAGGTACAGGGAAAAGTCTCAGGATTGAGGAACAGTAAAAAGGAAAATAAAATCTCAGTTATTAAAGACAACTATCTCAGTTTTGTGTGATAGGAACTAATCTTTAAGTTCTCAGGAAAATAGCAATGACAGTAATCAAGGTAAACCATAGCTTAATACAATTATACCACTACTTAACCACAACAACCAAATATTCAAAACCAATCAATCCAAACAAAATCTCTTTGCATTAAACCCAATTCAATGGAACAAATTATCTAGGAAATTCTCAGGTTTTGCAATGACAGTTCAACATACAGTGATATGTTTGCACTGGTTGCAGGAACTGGTGTTCTAACATTCAAAAGCCCATAAAAATACTATAATTCAAACCCAGGCATGGCAGTTAAGATTAGGTTAGCAAATCAGTGTGTGTTAACATAACAAGCAATGTGAGTTTAACATTTAAAACTTCATAAAAATTGGAAATAAAATCAGACTGATACTTAACAGTTCATATCAGGAAATAGGGATTTTTCCCATTTCGAAAACCAAAACCTATGGAAAACTCACAATCAGGCATATGGACATGTTCCCCATGTGTAAACGTGTCTAGGGGGTCCATTCGTGTCCAGGAAACTGGACACGAAGTGTCCAAACAACCACAAAACCCAATCGGGTACACAGAATTAAGAAAGAACAGTGCAGTGTCGTGCACGTGTTCACAGAGGTCGTGGACACGACACACGACACGTGTGACCACGTGGTCATGTCCACGTGTAGCCCACGTGTCAGGCTACACGTTAGACACCCTGTGAGGTGTCCACGTGGTGTCTACTGTGGACACGAGACGGCGAGTTGCGCGTGTCTGTGCGTGCTCAGCCGCCCGCGCGCGACAGCGTGCGGCCAGTGCGGCCCCGATTTCTCAGTGCACAGCCCACGAGAAGCTCCCAAACTTTGGGAGCTTGGTGGCAGACATTGCCCCAAGTTTCTCCCAAAATTTGAGGACACGACGTGTCCTGTGTCCAGAGAAATGGACCCCGAATAGCAGGGCACTGCCTGTGCGTGCCGTGAGCGTGTTCGTGTCCTGTTTGGACACGGACACGGCTCGAAAACCAACTCAGTCCAGTTGCAAACTAATGTACACATATAAATCATCAAATTTGTTCAAACACTTTTCAAAAATAACAAACAAAAATCCTTTGTGGCATATCAACAAACACTATAAAAACGACACTGATACGTGTCCAAAATGGACACGAAAGGACACGAAATTCTAGGGATTCCTATTCCTACGGTTAGGCTAGGTATAGGGCTCCCTAATGATGCAAAAATAACAGGGTTCTATGGTGAGGAAATAAAATTACCTATGTGAATCAAAAGCTCCACAAAGAGGTGCTCCTCTTGATGGCCAAATTCCTCCAATGAGCTCCAAAGCCAAGAACACTTGGTACCAACAGAAAGTAGAGGAAATTTAGGACTCAAAGCAATTTGTTTGGGTTAAAAAGGAATAAAAATGAATTTACTAGGATTTATGGAAGATGGGAAATACCTCTTTCCAAAACTTGCACAAATCCCAATGGAGGCTAGCCCTAAATTCTAGGAGGGGATTAAATAGGGGAAAGGGATCACTAGTGCTGCCATGGGCTGATTAGGGTTAGGGTTTGGCTACATGGTGTGGGCCTATGGGCTTTAAGTCTCAAGTCATTAATCATGACTTATGAAGTCATAAGCCATTTTAGCCTAATCAACTCCAAAACTCTCCAAACAAGTTCTAATGACTTAAACCCCACTAAATTAGGTCTAACCAAGTTTACTTAACCTAACCAAGTGGTCTTAACCTAGGTTAGTCACTAGGTTAGTCTCCTAGTCAACACTAGTCAACCCTCATCCAAACAATTCAAAAATAAATTCTAAAAATTCCTATAAATTCAAATAAATTATAATAAAATCAAATAACCCCAAAAATGTCTAAGTACCCTAATCACATGGCTAGGCTCTAGGGTAGGCAGTCTCTACTGTTCACTAGCACAACACCAAATCATAAGTCATGATTTAAATAGTTTTAAAAATTATTAAAAAAATCACCAAAATTATATTAAAATTTTAAATACCATAATTAAATAAATTAAATACAAAATTTCAAAATTACCCTCATCTGGAAAACTGGGTGTTACATTACCTCTGAGTAAGTATGTCGGTTTTCTCTCGACTTATTATTTGTACCCAAAACCGGAGTACGCCAAGGATAATAGGCCCACAAATGTCCTATGTTGACCACAAATGCTGTACCAAGTTTCCTAGTACATGCCCCTCATTTCTCATCATGCCCCGGGAGCCCAGCTGCTCCATGGCATTCTTTCTTCCGATACCAGGAACGTCCATGGCCACCTTACTGTGGAATTGTTCTAAGTATCCTCATCAAACTTGTTATCCGTACCTAAAACCAAGGTATACCGAGGGTAACAAGTCCACAAACAGTCCTCCAGTGGGACAAATACCACAATACCACAAACGCAATAAGCAATACAAATGAAGGGTAAAATAAAACATACTCTTTTATATGAAAGTTAAAAGTACTACATGTTCTGGGACCACGGAAAAGAACATAAACAAAAGAAGGAAAAGGCCGACTATGGTTCGGCGATACATAATTCCATGAGACGGTCCTTCAGCAAGACAGCCGACCGCTGGCCCAGCGCTCGGCCTCCTGAGTCAGTCGCTCCGCATCCTCCAGATGCGTATGAGCCCGCCAGCCATCCTCAAGCTTCTTCAGAGCACGCTCCAGGCCAACAGAAGCTCGGGAGACCTTTTTGGCCTCCTGAACGATCAGCTCTTTATCCGCACGGGAAGCTTCGAGCTCAGATTCCAAGAAAGCTAGCTTCCTCGGGAGCTCGAGGATCTGCTCCCTTGTATCAATTATTCCGCGAGAGGCGGCCGCTTCCCGAGCCATGTAATCCTCGCTCCTGCGGCTCAGCTGGTCATACTGGAGAGATAGGTCGCCGAGGTCCTTCATCATAACCGGCTTAGACGCATCTCGTGCAGCCCTTACCTTCTCCAGGACAGTGGTGAGGAAGTCATGCTCTTGATCTATTGCTGCAGACAGATCAACTTGCCGCAGCACTTGAAGCTGGGCCACGAGCTGATCACCCTCTAACAATTTGGGCTCCAGAAGCGCAACTATCCCTGCCCCACCAGAAAGGGTTTTAAGAATTTTAATTTGGCCACGGGCGCATTATCGGGCCAAGGCAAAGGGGGTCCCCCGCTCCACAGCAGCTTCGACCCCTCTCTTCAGGTGGCGGTAGAAACTGTCAACCACATCCTGTGACGCTTCATCCAGAACTTCAGCAGAGGACAGCGTCAAAAAAAGTGTAGCTGGCAGTGTCGAAGGAGACGTGCCAGAACTTGCCACCCCTGCCACCAGGGAAACAAATTTCGAACAAAAAGATGCGTAGATAGCAGCTAACTCCTCCTCCGCGGCCCGAAGAACCTGGATACTCGGCAAGATGGAAAGGTCGACCCCCGAAGCCACATGAGCAGAGGAAGACGCAGGAACCATTGCTTCCTGCCCCGGCTATGCCGCCATCTAATCTTCCGAACTCGATCTAGCGAAAGGCCCCTCAATATAAGTCGGAAGGGGAGGGGGCACACTCCCTTCCACCAGATCCCCTCTGGCAAAGCCTACCCTGATAATGTACGTCATTGGCAGTGAAAGGGCAGGACCTGTATGTCCAGAGCAACCATCAATCATTCTAACCCGAAGGATGTGATGATAGAGCAAATGGGCCTCCTCACTAGTCAAGATTTGGCTTATCTTACCAGAGGAGGGTTGTAGAGGCTGAGGTTCGCTCACTGTCATGACCCGCACCGACTGTGAGGGTACGAGAACGTTACAACGCCCAGCCTACGCCGCAGTGTCGGCGGTAGAACGCTGTCCTAGGTCAACATACATCTAGCAATATAAAACTAAGCAGTAAATGAACTCAATCACAACTAAGGAAGAAGAAAGCACGATAAGATATAGAACTCAGGAAAATACAGAAGATAGAATAGTCTAAGATAAAATCCCAGCAAATATCCAGAGTACATATCTCAACTACTGAATATGAAGGAATATATACGACTCAACATCTGTGAACAAAAGTAAAGACTAGCTAAACAGACTCAAGACAACATAAAAATAAGATAAGGCCTAACTAAACTAGTCTAGGCAGTGGGGTGATGTCCTCAGCTAGAGCTGTCCCGTAAAAGGCATCCTCACAGGCCTCCTCCTCGTCCTCTATAATATTTTCAACAGGTCCAGTCAGGACAGGAGCGAGTACAGTACATCTCAACAGATCATAGCAGGTTAGAAAATATAATCATGCAGTAAAGTAAGATACAGGTACTGAAAGAAGTGCAGTATAAAAATAGAAAGAGAACTGTAATAGAAATATCTACTATAAATAGAGAGCTAACATGTGGCTAGTGAGTCAGAGTACAACATGAACATGTAAATAGCCTGGGATGATTCTGTGAAGACACTACGGAATGATTCAAAGAAGATACTACTGGTGTATTATTCACATGTCCACTTATACTCTCCCGTACCCCCAATCAATACACAAGGATCCAGCCAGGTTATGTTATATGATGCTATGTAACAACCCCCTAAGGGTGGTAGACCCCGAAGGTGATAAGCCCCGAAGGGTGGTAGACCCCGAAGGTGATACATAGTAGTCCCATAAATGGGGATTCTGGGGGTAACCCAACAGTGTAAGATTCAAGAGACTCAGTGATCATGAGGGTACATGTCACAAGTAATCAAAAGAACCAAGAAGCATAGTGATACGACATGTAAGTGAAACGCACAGAACATAGAGTACCCGATGCTCCCTAAGGATAACATCTCAAGAAAGGATCCATATAGTACCAATCCGTGTGACCATCGTGACAGTACAAGTAAAGTAATCTACTGCAGAAAATAATTCTAAGCAGGATATGAAATGATCAGAGAATGTACTCGCCTGTATCTGAGTGTCCAATATGAAACGTACTGTCCAAGGAGTGGTGTCTGGCTCCTAATCAGAACAGCACAAGTCACAACAAGTCTAAAATGATATAATGAAGTCCTACTATACATTCTACATGATTCTAGGTCAATCTAGGCCAAAGTCAACTCTTGGTCAACTCTGGTCAACCCTAGGAGTCAAACTAGGTCAACCAAGTCAAACCTAAGTCAAACTAGTCTATACTAGTCTTACCAGCCTATTCTAAGTCTAACAAGACTACACAGGTCTAAACCAGACTCTACACTGACACACAGATAGGCTATAGGGTAATTAGGCAATACCATGCCTAATGAACCAACCGAACCATAATATTTCACACATGACAATATATCTATACTTAAATTAATACACATAAAGATATATTATAATCTAACTTAAAATATACATAGCCTATAGGCTACTAAGTACATATCTCACATACCTATATAGCCATACCACACAATCTAATATAGAATACATATATATATATATACATGTAGAGAAAAGGAAAAAGGGAAAGTGTTCAAGGGGGTCACATATATATGCTAAAGTGTGTATGTGTCATGAGGCATGAGAGTTAAGTGTAGGCATGTGTGTGTGTCAAAAAGTAAAAACAGTGAGGTGTCAAGAGAGTTGTGTGTGTGTGTTAGTGAAACATGAGAGTGGGTGTCATGTGAGAAAGTGTGTGAGAGAGTGGCAGGTCACATGAATGTGTGCTAACATGAAAAAAAATAGAAAACAGGACATGACAGTGAACTAACTATAGTGTAACTGGAAATCAGTGGCATGACATGAGGGTGTGGGTTCATGACTTGTGCAAGAGTGTACATGAGGTAGCAGTAAAGTAACAGGTTAGTAAGTTGTGTGTTAGGCTATATAAAACTGTGGCATGTTAGGAAAACAGGAATTTAATGCCCAGAATTTAGTTCTCAAGTAGGGGAACCAACTCTCAGTTCATAGGCAACAGTAGGCAGGACCAACTCAGTCATATTTACAGTTAAAAGAAAATGCAATCCACAGCTCATTAAGGAAAGGATTTCAGTCTCAGGTCTAGGGAAACATTCAATACAGTTTTCAAGAAAAAGGGAATTCAGTTCAATTCTAACTAAGAAACCATTCTCAAATTTTAGGAAAACTAGAAACAAGGAGTTATACATATATAGAGGAAAGAAAATCAGTCCATGATATAAGAGAGAGTCAATTCTCAGGTATCAGTTCACAGTGAACAAAATCTCAGGTTGGAATGGTAGGAAAACTAATTCAGGTTCTAGATAACCTTCTCCCCCTCCCCCATTTAACACTGAAACTACAATACAAAGCATGGGAATCACATTAACTCATCCAATTCAGTTTACAGGGAAAAAGGAAACTAATCTCAGGTTTTAGTTAAACCAAAATGACAGTTCTCTTGATTAATAGTTTAATTCAATGACTCAACACCAAATCAAATTCGAAAACCCCTTCACCTAGATGTCATCAACTACATGAACCCCACTAACAGTGAACTAACAATGTAAATGGATTTAACATGGCAAATAACTTCAAATCTCAGTTAAATAGTCCAAATAAATACCAGTTCAGTCTCTCTTGAATTCTCAGGTTAATACATGTAAACTCAGATTATTTATATCACATTAGTAATCAACCTATATATATATATATATATATATATATATATATATATATATATATATATATATATATATTCATACATACATTCAAATCTGGAAACCAAATAGGTTTAGAGAATCAAAACCCTAACTTGAATTAATCATGAAAACTCAAGAACTCAGTGAAATACAGTTTGAATCTCAGGTTTTCAATTTCTGGAAACACAACTAATCAATACACAATTTAAACACACATATCAGTTATGAAGAATGACAGTTTTGAAATTAATGTAACCATGTACATCTCAGTTTTATACACAAGGAGGAAATCAGTTTGAATACAAAGCAATACCCCCAACTCTCATTCATAGTTAACAGTGAAAAAAAGGTTTAAACTCAGGTTATTCCTACATAAACTCAGATTCTAATACATATAAATTTCAGGTTTCTAGAACTTAATCTCAGTTTCCTCATAACAATTAAAAAGAACATTGAAACATATAATGTGACTCATGTCCAGAATGCTCAAGTTAAATGAAACTGGGAACTAATCTCAGTTTCCTCATGACAGTTAAAAGAAGAACATTGGAACCAAATATAAGTAAACTAATGAACAGAAATTCATTTCACAGTTCACATCATGAAGGAAATGAATCTACTATCACTCAAACAGTGTAAATATTCAGCCCATAACAGTGAAGTATACAAGAGAATGAAACAAGAGTATGCAGGAATTGACATGTTAACATTCATTCAAATCTCAGGTTGAAGGATAACCCATGTATCAGTTCACAGAAGTTGAAATCAACTCACATGTCCATATTTCAATAACACACCAAAAGCCCAAATTCGAATGTAAAAACTTCATTAATATGAATCAACAGTCATGTGGGAGTGATTGACAGAGGTTGAAACATAATTAAATAGGGAATAAAATAATTAGGAACACTCTGAACTCAAGTATCCGGGAATATCAGTGACCATGCAGTGAAACCCCATTTCAAAACCAAATTTCTATATTAAACCCAATCCATACATGTAAACTATTCTAATATAGTTTATACATTATAATTAGGGTCTAATTAGCAAATAAGAATACTATTTAAACTATAAAAATGAATTAAACACAGAGAATCCTACACAGTGCACTGAATCGCACAGTGCAGTGCACGTGCACGGTCCATAACGTGTCCGACACGATACGAGGACTCGTGAAACTTTACGAGCCTCGTGTCAGTCATTGACACAAGCCCTATGTCAAAAATCAAGGGTCAAAACCCTCTGTGCACAGAGAAATTGCACCCGAGCAGCAGGGGAGAAAAACTGCCCGTGCGCGCGTGTACACGACCGCGTGTACACGTGTCCGTGCAGCCTAGACACGACACTAAGACACGACACAAACTACAAAAATGTGTAAGCGAGACCCAAATCTAATTTCCTATTCAAACAAAACCACAAAAATCACACGAAATGTCCATTGGGGCATTTCATCAAACACCTAGTAATATACACTGATACGTGTCCAGAACGGACACGAAACGACACAAAAATTTGGGAAACCCTATTCCTATAGTTAGGCTAGGGTTAGGGCAACCTAGAATGAATTTTTATAGAATTTAAAATGAATTAGAGAGGATTATACCTATAGATGAACAATGGGTCAAAATCTCCAAATGGGAAGAGCTCCACAAACCACCAAACTTCCTCAAATTGTTTCCTTCCTGCAAAAACTCAATACCAACAGCAAGAACGTTGGATTTAGGTTCTATTGCAATTTATTTGAAGGAATTTGGAGAAGAAATGGATTTTCTAGGGATTTACAAGGATGGGGACTCACCTCTTCCAAATGGCAAAGTTTCCTAAAGAGGCAACCCTAGTTTTAAGAGCATATAAATAGGGGAGGGGCTGACCATAGTGGCTGTTCAGAATTCCTAGGGTTAGGGCTTGGTTCAATGGGTGTGGGCTATGGGCCATTAAGCCTATTAGTCATAAAATGACTTGTGACTTCACAAGCCATTTCTATATCAAACTAGCTCCTAATTTCACCAAATTAATCCCAATGAGTTAATCCTCATGAACTTAAGTCAACCTAGGTTTTCAAATCCTAATCACAAAGTCAAGACCTAGGTTAGCCACTAGGTTAGTCTACAAGGTCAACTTAAGTCAAAGTCTCTAAAACACCAAAAACAATTATTCTAAAAATCACTCAAAAATCATATTAATTATAATAAATCTAAATAATACATAATAATTCCAAATAATTCTTAAAATTTTAAAAATGACCAAAATACCCTCATACTAAAAATGATAAATGAAATATCCTAATCACATGGCTAGGCTCTAGGGTAGACAGTCTCTACGGTTCACTAGCAAACCACCTAAAATCTCAAGTCATGAATTTAAATAGTTTAAAAAATAATTAAAAATCACTAAAAATTATAATATGAAATAAATATCATTAAATAATAATTATAATTATAAAATTTCCAAATTACCCTCTTCTGAAAAACTGGGTGTTACACTCACAGCCGCCGTAGTCCCCTCACCAGCGACCTCCAAGCCGAATTCAGCTGGTTTCTCTGCCCCAGCCGCCCTGGAAGGAGATACGACTGGATCAGCGTCACCCTGCTGAAATTCAGCAGTCTCGAAGATGGGTTCAGCGGAGCCCCTGTCGCCCTGGGTCGAGACCTCAGCAACGAGAGACCCCTCAGCCGTCGCCGAGAGAACCCCGGCAGAAATAATCTCGGCACACATGTCACTAATCAAAGTGGTCAGGGCCGAATTGACTTCAGAAACAGCGGCCGGTTCTCGAGAGTCTGACTCTTCTGACGCCTACAGAGAAAAGGAAAAATAATTAGAACATAGTTCAAGAAAAGCTAAAGAAAGAGAGGGTTGTGATTCAATTCACCTCTGAAATGGCGCCCATATCCTCGCTTCTCTCCTTGATGAGCAGCCGGCGAGGCCTAACCGCAGCTCGTTTCACGGAGTAGGTTCTACCGCCTCCAGCAGACTCAGGCCTGCTTCGCTTTCGGAAAGGACTCGGCTCAACAAGCGGCTGATCCGCCACCACCTCATCTGGCACAACAGGCGGCTGATCCGCCACCACCTCTTCTGTAGGAGGGAGAGAGTTATCGGCATCCTGCTCGTCATCCTCTTCGTCCGCATTGGTGGACTCCGAGTCCGGTACAGGAACCGCGTTCTCCCTTTTCTTCCTCGTCTTGGACCCCTTGCCAGTACCCACAATGAAGCTGGTACTCGGGTCAAAATTAATGGAAGGCTTGCTCGCAGTAACATGGTATAGGGCCGCCATATACAAAATCTCCCCTGGCACCTCAGTATCAGGAACCGAGAAGCTGGTTCGGGTATGAACCGCGTCATAATAATGTCAGGCCCTGATACCGTCAAGGATGCTACCTACAAAGCCCAGGCAAGAGCTGGGACTGTCAAAGAATAGCCGGCTATACCCGAACTGGCGGGAGAACCTGCTGGGCAAGTAGGGTTCCAGGTAGACATTGTTGCGGTTACGGTATACTAGGTACGCTGGACGGATATTACGTAACCAAAGGAGCATCTTCTCAGGCAAGAGGTGAGGCGGTCCGGTACCATCAATATGTACGCCCCTCACTTCTTCATCGGTAAAACGAGGAACAGACACAAAAAAGTCGTATCCGTCCACTCTCGCCTGTCACTACCACATTTCTAGTATGAGGGTATTTTGGTCATTTTTGAATTTTTGGGATTTATTTGGAATTATTGTGAATTATTGAGATTTATTAGAATTTATATGATTTTTGGTATAATTTAATTAGGGGTTATTCTAGACTTTGACTAATGTTGACTTTGGAGCCTAACCTAGAAGCTAATCCTAGCCATGACTACTAGGTTAGATTATGAAACCCTAGTTTGATTAAGTTAACCATATCCTAGTCATTAGAATCAATTTGGGAATAGGAATATTGAATAGAGAATGGATTAATGGCTTATGACTTTACAAGTCATGATTAATGACTTAAGCCCATAGAGGCCCAAGCCCAACACCATGTAAACCTAACCCTAACCCTAGCATGGCCGGCCAGCCCACCTAGGGATTCCCTTCCTATAAGTAGTCTCTTCCATTTAGGGCTAGCCTCTTTTAGGAAAGATCACAAGTTAGAAAGAGAGGTATGCTCCATCTTTAGAAATTCATAGAAAATCTATTTTAATTCCTTTTTCCCTCAAACTAATTGAATTAGATTCTAATTGTCTTCCTCTTACAGTTCATGGAGGGTAATCTCAATTTGTGGACAATTTGGGAGAGTTGGCTAGCAAGGAGGAACCCCCAATTTAAAGCTTTCTTTGGTTTTTGAAACCTATAGGTAATTCCTTTAAAACTTATTGAAATTGCCGTTATTATTGCATTTTAGCCTAGGCCTAGGAGTTCCCTAACTGTAGAAATCATTTTGTGTCTTGGTGGACTCATTTCGTGTCCGTATTGGATACGTATCCGACAGGATACTTAGGTGTCTGTGGAAATATCTCAAAGGATTTAATGTTGCTGTTTTCGAAATATTTTTGCATAGGGTTGTAGATCTAGAGATGGCTTAGGCATTTCCATTCGACTGAGTCGATTTTAGAGTCACGTCGTGTCAGAAATTGGACACGAACACGCGGGTTGGTCACCGCACGAGCTCCCCTGCTACTCGGGGTGAATTTCTCCACGGACACGGTGACTCGACACGAGCCACTTGACACGTAGGTGGGGGCAGTGTCTGACAAAGCCCTCCCCAAGTCTCATGTGTCCCCGTGTCATATCGAGCGAGCACGAGCTCGTGTACTGGTTTTGCATTGCATGCGTACAGTGGGTTTTCGGCCACTGATACGGCTCTGTAGCTTCGGACACGACCCACCAGGACATGATACAGGATGTTGGACACATAGATGGGCCCTAGGCAAACCTAGGGTTGTGAACACGAGGTCTGGTTTGGCCTGTGTCGGGTGTATGACACGCGTGCACACACGCACGAGACTGCACTGCTGTGCAGTTTCAGTTCGCCTGTTTTTGTTTCCTGTGATGTGGATACGCCATATCCGGCTATGGTGGACACGAGGAGACTTATATGACACGTGCACAAGTGTATAAAAGTTTACCAACCAATGATTTGGCATGTTAACATGTTTTCGATTTGTATATTTGTATTTACCTATTTTCTGAAAACTGTGTTCTTTACTGATTTCCAGTTTTTCCCAATTTGATTTTTAGCAGTCTTTTTAACCCACTTAAATGCTGTTAATTATTGGTTTAATACCCTAATGTTGTTCTCCTATATATGTTCTACTTGTATGTCAATTTTGGGGTGATTTGGTTGAGTATCGATTTCGAAAATGGTATTTGAATAGGGTTGGACTGTTTTCAAAACCTGAGGATGATTTACTTCACTGATTTCTATTTCTTTTATACACACATCTCATATGTCATTCCTGTGAGCATTAGCATACATTAAACATCATGTATACACACAATCCCATGGATTACCTGTCACACATATATTCCTATTGCCACACACATATGTAGCTACTGATTTTCCATTCATTATCCTATTTCCAGGTTACAATACTAAATTGTTGCACTGTGTAGAAGCTAGAAAATGCACTGAACACATTTGACACTTGGTACACAACACTTTCCCACACTGTCCTCATAACAGTTCACTCACATGCCTGTGTAGGCATACTCGACACTCTATGTACACACATGTGACACTTTGACACTCTTTTCACTCTCTTTTTATCCCTCTCTATATCTCTATATACCTATGTATATATATGCATGTATATATGTAATATATGTATATCTATATATGTAGTATATGTATGTATCTAGTATAGATACTTGTAAATAGTATGTAAATATGCATCTATGTATTTATGTGTGTGTATATATATATATATATATATATATATATATATATATATATATATATATATATATATATATATATATATATATATATATATATATATATATTTTATGTGTGTGTGTATATATATATATATATATATTTATTTTTTATTTTTTTTTATGTGTGTGTGTGTGTATATATATATATATTTTATATATATATATATATATATATATATATATATATATATATATATATATATATATATATATATATATATATATATATATATATTGTGATGTATAAGTATAGGTATATAGGTATAATATGGTTTCCTAATGTGTGTGTATTAGCCTAGGACTATAGCCTATGGATGCAATGTGTGATGTTAGTATAGTTTAGTATAGTAGTGTATTGACCAATATAGACTTGTTAGGACTTAGAATGATTGTTAAACCTAGTTTAACATAACCTAGACTTGTTTAGACCTAGAATAACTTGTTTGACCTAATTCAGACTTGTTAGACCTAGTTTGACCATAGCTGACCTAGTTTGACTTTTAGAGTTGACCAGAGTTGACCAAGAGTTGACTTTGGCCTAGATTGACCTAGATTCATTTAGAATGTATTGAATTGCATCTTGTTATCATTTTAGACTTGTTGTGACTTGTGTTGTTCTGATTAGGAGCCAGACACCTCTCCCCGGACAGTACATTTCATCCGGACACTCAGATAGCAGGCGAGTATATTCTCTGATCATTTCATATCCTGTTAGAATTATTTTCCTGCTTTAAATTACTTTACTTGATACTGTCACATTGGTCACACGGATTAGTACTATATGGATCCCTTCTTGAAATGTTATCCCCTCAGGGAGCATCGGATACTACATGTTCTGTGCGATTCACTTACATTGTGTATCACTATGCTTCATGGTTCATTGATCACTTGTGACATGTACTCTCATGATCACAGAGTCTTCCTTAAATCACCCATTTATGGGACTACCATGTATCACCCCTTGTGGGCCATTGCATGGAATCATAACATAACCTGGCTGGATCCTTGTGTATTGATTGGGGGTACGGGGGAGTAGAAGTAGACATGTGAATAATATCCAAGTAATATCTCATCTGATCACCTCCGTAGTGTCTCATCAGAATCTCATATGCCATTCACATGTTAATATTGTACTCTGACTTACTAGCCACTGATAGTTCTCTACTTATAGTAGATATTTCTATTACAGTTCTCTCTCTGTTTACATTCTGTACTTTCTTCAGTTTTCTGTATCTTACTTTACTGCATGATTATATTTTCTAACCTGCTATGAACTGTTGAGATGTATTGTGCTCGCTCTGTCCTGAATGGACCTGTTGAAAATATTACAGAGGACGAGGAGGAGGCCTGTGTGGATACTTTCTGTGGGACAGCCCTAGAGGACACTTGTGACTCGGACTGCCAGCCGGATCCACTAGCTGTAGAGACTGAGACTCCCTAGTCTAGGTTTTACTATTTCTGTCATTTGAGATCTGGATTGTATATATTCTTTCATACTCTGTAGTTGATACTTGTATTTCTGGATGTTTGCTGAGATATTAGCTTAGACACTTACACTATTTTGATCATCTGTATTTCTTTTGAGTTCTATATCATATCGTGCTTCTTCTTCCTTAGTTGTGATTGAGTTTACATTCTGCTATGTCACCCCCATTCGGGGAGTATAAACTGCTTAGCATTATATTGTTAGATGTTGTAACCTATGACAGCATTCTACCGTCGACACTGCGGCGTAGGCTGGACGTACCCACTTCTCGTGCCCTTACTCTAGGGTGCGGGTCGTGACACATTTTTAGTGGTGGCCCATGCAGGTCTAGTTTAGAAATGTAGTGGTATTCGAACTAGAATATCACTGCAACCTGCAGTAGGATTAGGATAATTTGAAGGTACTCAATCACATTAGGAAAAACTCTTTATCAGATTCCGTATATCTATATTTTCTGCTATTTGTCTTCCTTTGAATATTAACTGTCCGCCTTTGCTATTTTTGACTCCTTCTCAGCAATTGTTTTTTTTGATCTGTCTTCAGGATGGTTGAGATGAGTTCACATCGCCAGGGCCAGGGGGACGCCGATGAGAGGTCTGCCACCTCTCATACTCAGCAGCTAGCCCCTGGTACCGCAGCCCTAGTCATCCCAGCTGGGGTAGGCGTTTCAGCTGCTTTCGGAGGAGCCCCTCCACCTGTGAGGCATGAGCCGAGTCCGGTGATTTCGGATGTGCTTCAGCAGCAGCAGCCACCTCCGGGGACAGTTGATGCCGTTCAGCTGATTGCTTTCTTCCGACAGTTTATGGAGGGTCAGCAGGCCCAACATCAGAGACAGACAGCAGAGATCAGCCGAGGCGTCGATCTAGCCGTGACTGCGGTGGAGAGAGTTGTATCTCAGCCAACGGCAGCCCTGCAGCCGTACCAACTATGGGAGAAGGGCATCCAGGATTTTCAGAAGATGCACCCTAGGGACTTCCGAGGGACAGAGGGGATCCTGTATGCCGACGAGTAGATCGAGCACATGGAGGAGATATTCAGGTTGGCTGAGATCCCGACGAGGCTCCAGATAGAGGCAGCGGCCTGCATAATACAGGATCTGGCCCGTACGTGGTACCAGACCGACCCAAGGGTTGGTACTGCAGGACAGACTTGGGCAGCATTCAAGAAGCTGTTCAAAGAGAAGTTTTCCCGGATGCAGCGCTGGGAGCCCTCGAGACTCAGTTCGAGGCTCTAGTCCAGGGAAGCCAGTCTGTGGAGGAGTATGCAGGAGAGTTCTGTCGCCTGAGCAGATTTATAGAGGGATTGTCGGAGGCGACGAAGGCCCGGAGGTTCTGGAAGGGCTTGGTAAAGGAGGTCAAGTCCGACACCAAGAATGCCCGCAGTACTACCTTTGAGGAGATCCTAGTGGACGCATTAGCTGCAGAGGATGATCTTGAGCTTAGGCTCAAGAGGGGGCGAGACTTCCAAAGAGGCAGCAGCAGCGGAGGCCAGGCCAAGAGGCCCCACTTTCAACACCAGCAGCCGAGGCAGTTCCAGCCACAGCCGTTCCAGCAGAGGCATCAGACAGTACAGTATCAGCAATAGAGGGTACAGCAGCAGGCACCGAGGCAGCAGGCCACCAGCTGTGCTTATTGCAAGAAGCCAGGGCACGGGTAGAACGAGTGTAGGAAGAGACTGGGCAAGTACCTAGTATGTGGTTCAGCAGACCACCAGATGAGGGAGTGTCTCGTAGCACGAGCAGCTCAGGAAGGAGGAGCCAGGGCTCCAGCAGGCCAGCAGAGGGGACCAGCCCTGCCGACACAACAGCAGAGATTTGTTCAGCATTAGCAGCAGGCCAGTAGAGGCCAGTAGGGGCGAGCTTTCGCCATGGCGGCCGAGGATGCAGAGGCGATAGGAGAGCTGATCGCAGGTTCGGTTCTTCTCGACTCCAGTCCAGCTTTTGCATTATTCGATTTTGGTGCTTCGCATAGTTTCGTATCAGTATCATTTACGATTAGACACGGTATCATAGCTGAATCATTGCCTAGGACTTACAAGATCAAGATCGGGGGCGGCATTATCCTCGTGAGTGATGTTTGTAAGGGTCGGAGTGTTATTTTGGAAGGCCGTGAGTTGGAGGTGAGCCTGCTCGTAATGCCATTACCGAACTATGATATAGTACTCGGTATGGATTGGTTGAGCAGGCATCACGCCAGCATTGATTGCAAAGGAGATAGAGTTCTCTTCAGAGTGCCGGGGGAGCCAGAGTTTGAGTACTCCAGACGTCAGACGGAGCAGAGCAGCGGAGTTTTCTGCGGAGTCTCGGTTGAGGAGCAGACGATTCTACACCCCTTGATAGCAGAGTATATAGATGTTTTTCCAGAGGAGTTGCCTGGATTGCCACTAGGCAGAGACATTGAGTTCTCGGTAGACTTAGTTCCAGGAGCGGAACCCATCTCTCAGCACATCTATCGAGTGAACAACAGTGAGTTGGTGGAGCTGAAGAAGCAGGTGGATGAGCTGCAGGACAAGGGCTTCATCCGTTCGAGTTCGTCGCCATGGGGTGCACTAGTATTATTTGTGCCGAAGAAGGATGGGTCAGTACGGATGTGTATTAACTACAGGGCACTCAACAACCTGACGATCAAGAACAGATACCCACTGTCGCAGATCGATGATCTCTTTGATCAGTTGAGCGGAGCTCGGGTGTTCTCCAAGATCGATTTGAGGTCAAGCTATCACCAGGTGAAGGTGAAGGGGGAGGATGTTCCGAATACCGCTTTTAGGACGCGGTACGGGAAGTTTGAGTTTTTGGTTATGCCGTTTGGGCAAACCAATGCACCAGCAGCGTTTATGAACCTAATGAACAAGGTGTTCCACCAGTACTTGGATGAGTTTGTGGTGGTGTTCATTGACGACATCTTGGTACATTCCAAGACTGAGGAGGAGCACGAGGAGCACTTGAGAGTAGTGCTGGAGACTCTCAGGAAGGAGCAGCTTTATGGGAAGCTCTCCAAGTGTGAGTTCTTCTTGGACCGGGTTGACTTTTTGGGACATATGGTGACTGGAGATGGGATCTCAGTTGACCCCAAGAAGATCGTAGCAGTTGAGGCATGGGCAGCGCCGACTTCAGTAGCAGAGATCAGGAGCTTCCTGGGGCTGGCAGGATATTATAGGAGATTTGTGCAGGATTTCTCCCGGGTTGTAGAGCCGTTGACTCGGTTGACCCGGAAGGATACTGAGTATGTTTGGTCAGAGAAGTGTCAGGCAGCTTTTGATGAGTTGAAGAAGCAGCTTACGACAGCTCCGATTCTGACATTGCCTTCAGGATCAGGGGGATTCACTATCTATAGTGATGCTTCAGGAAAGGGGCTGGGTTGTGTCTTGCAGCAGCACAGGAAGGTGATTGCCTATACTTCCAGGCAATTACGTCCCCATGAGAAGAACTACCCTACCCACGACCTGGAGCTTGCAACAGTAATATTTGCTCTGAAGTTGTGGAAGCACTATCTGTATGGAGAGAGGGTGGAGATTTTTACAGATCACAAGAGCTTAAAGTATGTGTTCACTCAGAAGGAGCTGAACATGAGGCAGCGCAGATGGCTAGAGCTGATGAAAGACTTCGACATATCACTTCAGTATCACCCAGGAAAGGCCAACGTGGTTGCCGATGCCTTGAGTAGGTATCCGACAGTCATGTGTTTGACTATGGACCGTCACTTGCTTGTTGATTTGGAGAGCCTTAGGAGTGAGGTGATTGTGCCCGGAGTACAGATGCAGATGTGGGGCACGCAGATTCAGTCAGACTTGGTGGAGAGGATCAAGTCGACACAGTTTAAGGATGTTGCTCTGCGGTGTCTCCGAGAGCAGGTTCGAGCAGGATTGCTGGATGGTGAGTTTTCTCTTGCAGAAGATGGTGCCTTGCGGCACGGTTCTAGGTTATGTGTGCCCAGCGGAGATCTCAGGAAGCAAGTTTTACAGGAGGCCCACAGATCTCAGTACTCTGTACACCATGGTGCCAACAAGATGTACCGAGATCTGAGAGAGCATGTTTGGTGGTCCGGGATGAAACGGGAGGTAGCTTGCTTCGTAGCTAGATGCTGGTCTGTCAGCAGGTCAAGGCAGAGAGGCAGAGGCCCGGTGGATTGTTGCAGCCATTGCCCATTCTCGAGTGGAAGTGGGAGCATATCACTATAGATTTCGTATCTGGATTGCCGTGTACACCAGAAGAAAAAGACGTGATTTGGGTCATCGTTGACAGGTTGACCAAATCGGCCCACTTCTTGCCATTTAAGGTGGGTACATCTACAGAGAGGCTTGCGGAAATGTACATGCGGCAGATAGTCAGGATTCACGGAGTTCCCGTCAGCATCATCTTGGATCGAGATAGTTGCTTTACTTCCATTTCTGGAGGAGTCTGCAGACTAGTTTGGGCACTCAGCTCAAGTTTAGTACTGCATACCACCCTCAGACGGACGGACAGTCAGAGAGGACTATTCAGACACTTGAGGATATGCTGCAGACGTGCGTCCTGGACTTTGGAGGTTCCTGGGAGGATCATCTACATTTGGTGGAGTTTGCTTACAACAACAGTTTTCATGCCAGCATTGAGATGTCACCTTTCGAGGCTCTGTACGGGCGTAGGTGTCGTACACCCTTATCTTGGGATGATGTTGGTGAGCGAGCTTTACTGGGACCAGAGATGGTTGTTGACGCAGCCGAGAAGGTGAAGCTCATTAGGGACAGACTTTGCGTGGCGCAGGACAGACATCGGCACTGGGCCGATAGCCACCGGAGGCCATTGGAGTTTGAGGTACAGATTAGAGTAGGATTAGATTTAGGTTTGTTTGTCGTGTTTTTGATCATGTTTGTTTATCATAGTTAATTTGAGACCTTGCTTGTGATTAGGTTGGAGACCAGGTTTTCTTGAGGATATCTTCGACTCATGGTACAATACGTTTTGGTGGAGGTGGGAAGCTTAGTCCGCGCATCATCGGCCCTTTCGTTATCAGCGGAAGATTCGACGACGTGGCTTACAGGCTAGACTTGCCACCTGCACTAGTGGGGGTCCACAACGTATTCTACGTATCACAGTTGAGACGGTATGTAGCTGATCCTAGCCATGTGCTCGACCATTCGGAGATTTAGGTTGGGCCTTCTCTCAGCTATCCAGAGCAGCCAGTGGAGATTCTGAATCGACGGAAGAAGGTACTGAGGAACCAGGTGATACCTTTGGTTCGCGTCGCATGGAGGCATCATTTTCCAGAAGAGTCTACCTGGGAGCGGGAGGATGAGATGCGCGAGCGATACCCATATCTTTTTGGACCGTGAGGTATACTTTCTATCCTTCTCATCAGTTGTATTTCGCCTTTCAATTTTGAGGACGAAATTCTTTTAAGGAGGGTAGATTTGTCACTACCACATTTCTAATATAAGGGTATTTTGGTCATTTTTGAATTTTTGGGATTTATTTGGAATTATTGTGAATTATTGAGATTTATTAGAATTTATATGATTTTTGGTATAATTTAATTAGGGATTATTCTAGACTTTGACTAGTGTTGACTTTGGAGCCTAGCATAGAAGCTAACCCTAGCCATGACTACTAGGTTAGATTATGAAACCCTAGTTTGATTAAGTTAACCATATCCTAGTTATTAGAATCAATTTGGGAATAGGAATATTGAATAGAGAATGGATTAATGGCTTATGACTTTACAAGTCATGATTAATGACTTAAGCCCATAGAGGCCCAAGCCCAACACCATGTAAACCTAACCCTAACCCTAGCATGGCCGGCCAGCCCACCTAGGGATTCCCCCCCTATAAGTAGTCTCTTCCATTTAGGGCTAGCCTCTTTTAGGAAAGATCACAAGTTGGAAAGAGAGGTATGCTCCATCTTTAGAAATTCATAGAAAATCCATTTTAATTCCTTTTTCCCTTAAACTAATTGCATTAGATTCTAATTGTCTTCCTCTTACTGTTCATGGAGGATAATTTCAGTTTGTGGACAATTTGGGAGAGTTAGCTAGCAAGGAGGAACCTCCCATTTAAAGCTTTCTTTGGTTTTTGACACCTAAAGGTAATTCCTTCAAAACTTATTGAAATTGCGTTATTATTGTATTTTAGCCTAGGCCTAGGAGTCCCCTAACTGTAGGAATCATTTCGTGTCTTGGTGGACTCATTTCGTGTCCGTATTGGACACGTATCCGACAGGATACTTAGGTGTTTGTGGAAATGTCTCAAAGGATTTAATGTTGCTATTTTTGAAATGTTTTTGCATAGGGTTATAGATCTAGAGATGGCTTAGGCATTTCTATTTGACTGAGTCAATTTTAGAGTCGTGTCGTGTCAAAAATTGAACACGAACATGCGGGTTGGTCATCGTACGAGCTCCCCTACTACTCGACGTGAATTTCTCCACGGACACGGTGACTCGACACGAGCCACTTGACACGTGGGTGGGGGCAGTATCTGACAAGGCCCTCCCCAAGTCTCATGTGTCCCCGTGTCGTGTCGAGCGAGCACGAGCTCGTGTACTGGTTTTGCACTACATGCGTACAGTAGGTTTTCGGACACTGATACGGCTCTGTAGCTTCGGACACGACCCACCAGGATACGATACAGGATGTTGGAAACGTAGATGGGCCCTAGGCGAACCTAGGGTTGTGAATACGAGGTCTGGTTTGGCCTGTGTCGGGTGCACGACATGCGTGCACACACGCACGAGACTGCACTGCTGTGCAGTTTCAGTTCGCCTGTTTTTGTTTCCTATGATGTGGACACGCCATATCCGGCTATGGTGGACACAAGGTGACTTGTATGACACATGCACAAGTGTATTAAGGTTTACCAACCAATGATTTGGCATGTTAACATGTTTTCGATTTGTATTTTTGTATTTACCTATTTTCTGAAAACTATGTTCTTCACTGATTTCCAGTTTTTCCCAATTTGATTTTTAGCAGTCTTTTTAACCCACTTAAATGCTGTTAATTATTGGTTTAATACCCTAGTGTTGTTCTCCTATATGTGTTCTACTTGTATGTCAATTTTGGGGTGATTTGGTTGAGTATCGATTTTGAAAATGGGATTTGAATAGGGTTGGACTGTTTTCAAAACCTGAGGATGATTTACTTCTCTGATTTCTATTTTTTTTACACACACATATCTCATATGTCATTCCTGTGACCATTAGCATACATTAAACATCATGTATACACACAATCCCATGGATTACCTGTTACACATATATTCCTATTGCCACACACATATGTAGCTACTGATTTTCCATTCATTATCCTATTTCCAGGTTACAATACTAAATTGTTGCACTGTGTAGAAGCTGGAAAATGCACTGAACACATTTGACACTTGGTACACAACACTTTTCCACACTGTTCTCATAACAGTTCACTCACATGCCTGTGTAGGCATACTCGACACTCTATGTACACACATGTGACACTTTGACACTCTTTTCACTCTCTTTTTATCCCTCTCTATATCTCTATATACCTATGTATATATATGCATGTATATATGTAATATATGTATATCTAAATATGTAGTATATGTATGTATCAAGTATAGATACTTGTGAATAGTATGTAAATATGCATCTATGTATTTATGATTTTATATATATATATATATATATATATATATATATATATATATATATATATATATATATATATATATATATATATATGTATGTATGTATGTATGTACCTATATTGTGATGTATAAGTATAGGTATATAGGTATAATATGGTTTCCTAATGTGTGTGTATTAGCCTAGGACTATAGCCTATGGATGCAATGTGTGATGTTAGTATAGTCTAGTATAGTAGTGTATTGACCAATATAGACTTGTTAGGACTTAGAATGATTGTTAAACCTAGTTTAACATAACCTAGACTTGTTTAGACCTAGAATAACTTGTTTGACCTAATTCAGACTTGTTAGACCTAGTTTGACCATAGTTGACCTAGTTTGACTTTTAGAGTTGACCAAGAGATGACTTTTGCCTAGATTGACCTAGATTCATTTAGAATGCATTGAATTGCATCTTGTTATCATTTTAGACTTGTTGTGACTTGTGCTGTTCTGATTAGGAGCCAGACACCTCTCCTCGGACAGTACATTTCATCCGGACACTCAGATAGCAGGCGAGTACATTCTCTGATCATTTTATATTCTGTTAGAATTATTTTCCTGCTTTAAATTACTTTACTTGATACTGTCACGTTGGTCACACGGATTAGTACTATATGGATCCCTTCTTGAGATGTTATCCCCTCAGGGAGCATCAGATACTATATGTTCTGTGCGTTTCACTTACATTGTGTATCACTATGCTTCATGGTTCATTGATCACTTGTGACATGTACTCTCATGATCACAGAGTCTTCCTTGAATCACCCATTTATGGGACTACCATGTATCACCCCTTGTGGGCCATTGCATGGAATCATAACATAACCTGGCTGGATCCTTGTGTATTGATTGGGGGTACGGGTGAGTAGAAGTAGACATGTGAATAATATCCAAGTAGTATCTCATCTGATCACCTCCGTAGTGTCTCATCAGAATCTCCTATGCCATTCACATGTTTATATTGTACTCTGACTCACTAACCACTGATAGTTCTCTACTTATAGTAGATATTTCTATTACAGTTCTCTCTCTGTTTACATTCTGTACTTTCTTCAGTTTCCTGTATCTTACTTTACTGCATGATTATATTTTCTAACCTGCTATGAACTGTTGAGATGTATTGTGCTCGCTCTGTCCTGACTGGACCTGTTAAAAATATTACAGAGGACGAGGAGGAGGCATGTGTGGATACTTTCTATGGGACAGCCCTAGAGGACACTTGTGACCCGGACTGCCAGCCGGATCCACTAGCTGTAGAGACTGAGACTCCCTAGTCTAGGTTTTTCTATTTCTGTCATTTGAGATCTGGATTGTATATATTCTTTCATACTCTGTAGTTGAGACTTGTATTTCTGGATGTTTGCTGAGATGTTATCTTAGACACTTAGACTATTTTGATCATCTATATTTCTTTTGAGTTCTATATCATATCGTGCTTCTTCTTCCTTAGTTGTGATTGAGTTTACATTCTGCTATGTCACCCCCATTCGGGGAGTATAAACTGCTTAGCATTATATTGTTAGATGTTGTGACCTAGGATAGCGTTCTACCGCCGACACTGCGGCGTAGGCTGGATGTACCCACTTCTCGTGCCCTTACTCTAGGGTGCGGGTCGTGACACCGCCAGTGCCCTCCGACAGGCTGGCATAGTGCTGCACTTCCAGGGTTGATAGTGATATTGGAAAATGAAAGCATCATCAGCTGTAATGCCGTCTTCTGCTCCAGGCCTCATCAAAGACCGGCAGTGCATTAATAACCACCCCATCAAATAATGGTAGGACAGCTCTATGCGCTCAAAATCTATCGTCGTGTCACGGGCGATGACCTTGGACGAGAAGGCGCGAAGGCCATGGTGTATGCTGCACACCATGGCCGGAAGAAGGGCCAGTCTGACCCCAAAGACCAGCTTTACGGCAGGAAGGATAAAGTGGCGGCTGATCCTCTCAATGGAACCCGCCCCTCCTGAGACCACGC
This sequence comes from Iris pallida, assembly GCA_029216955.1. NCBI lineage: Eukaryota > Viridiplantae > Streptophyta > Magnoliopsida > Asparagales > Iridaceae > Iris > Iris pallida. Next base: position 3,992,712 of record JANAVB010009800.1, read on the forward strand.
AGTTCCGTAGCCACACCATCAGGAATCATGCCAAGAGTGCCTTCTCTGACAGCCGCTGAGTACCATGATAAAAATAACTAAAGGAGTCAGTTTGACTCCCAAATGTGTCGCCCGTGGCCCTTGATCTCTTGGCAGTCGACGCCAGTTTTTGTACCTCCTCCTGGGTTTGAGGATCTCGGGAAGAAACCCGGCCTGAGGCGCCTAGTGTAAAAAGGTATGAGACCCAGGACGTGGTGTGAGGAATGCTCCCTTCCGAGCTACCATCCTTCTTGATGGACGTCTGGTGACAGGTACTGTAGTGACATAACAATTCCCGGTATACGGCAACAAAGCCCGAAAACTGCCGATCCAAATCCTCGAACTCTTCGTTCGTAGGGGTGTACACTTCAAAGACTTCTTTCCCCCAGGGCAGCTTGGAAATAACGTACATCTCGTGGAGGGCGAGTCCCAGCTCCCCTCCAGGCGTGAAGAAGGTTCCCGTCCGCCGGTTGTACATCTCCAGGAGAGCCATGAACAACGGCTTATTTATGGGTAGACCATGACAGGTTCTCCGAATGGCGTGGTAGAGGCCGATCTCACGTAGGGGAGTCTCATACTTCCGTAGAATCCACGTGGTCAAGTTGGCCCACACAGGGATGGGGTTTATCCAGTTCAGTAGTGCCAACCGGCCGACGGGATAGGACCCCTTCCGAGCAAGCTGGTTCAAGAAGGTGTCAGCTTGAGAGAACGTGAAATTGGGACCCGTTACATTTATGAAGGTACCCGGGGTCAGTCCCATCACGTACCGACTGACCGATTCCCTACCCGCATACGCTGACCCCAAATTCCTGTTATAATAGATGTTATCCACAATCATCCTCGACTTGCTTGGGGTCAAGGAGTCCACCATCTTTCTATCCATCGGTAACATGTTGAACCATGACAGAGGAAAATAACGCTCCATCGGAGGGATATGGATCGCCATCCCGTCAAGAGTAAAGTCCCAACTCTCGGATATATCCAGCACTCGGGGGTTCTTCACAGTCAAGGCATCCCCAAAGAGGAACGTCGGCTTCAGGCTCGTTTGTGGGAAGCTGGTTCGCCACATATTGGACTAGGTGGTCAAATCGCACACCCAAAATAGATTGGGCCAAACCCACCAGAGGTTCTCCCGCTGGATTGACTGGCAGATTCACTGAAAAAGGACAAAAGAAGAAAGATTAGAAGATGGCCGGGTGAAACCAACTTAGTGTTTTGGGGCTTATGCGGCTCTATATTGGCGGGGCTTTATGCGGCCCAGTTTAAAGTGAGCTTATGCGGCTCGGATCAGCGCGGCCTCATACGGCCCAGTTCAGGTTAGCTTATGCGGCTCGGCCTAGCGCAGCCTCATGCGGCCCAGTTCAGATGAGCTTATGCGGCTCGACTTAACGCAGCCTCATGCGGCCCAGTCCAGATGAGCTTATGCGGTTCTGCTTAGCGGGGCCTTATACGGCACTGTTCAAAGGGGGGTTTATGCGGTCCTGTCTGATGGGGCTTCATGCGGCTCAGCTCAGAGGGACTTATGCGATTCTGTTCGACGGGTCCTTATGCGGTTCAGTTTGTGAAGTGCTTATGCGGCCACTAGACAACTCTCATGCGGCTCGGACATGGGGTATACCCCCATGCGGCTCGGACATGGGACGTACATACGGCACATACAATTTGAACAGTTCAATGAAGACGAAGAAGGCCCGCGCATAAAATATACGACATAGCCATGATGGTTAGGTTCTGAGTTTATGCAATTTCTTCAAAAATCCTTACCAGCAATGGCGGGGTGAACGTCGGAATGAACTTCAGGCGCCACAGTCGACGTAGAAGCCACTCCCTTACCCTTCGCCGCAGCCTTGGAAGTCTTGGGGGCCATCGATGATCGAAGAAGAAGAAGAAGAAGAAGAAGACAGCAGTTAGGGCAAGAAAAGCTTGAACTGGAGAAGAGAGTAAAGAGTTTCTCTCTAAAAATTACCCTTATTTATAGGCGAACAAGGAGGGCACGTGGACCGATGAAATGCTTCGAATTATGTACAGCAGACAAAACCGACTCTTGGAATTTTATCCCCTCTCATGCAGGAGATTCATCAAGGCAAAAATCCAAATACTTAATAAACCGACTCTTGGGATTCACCCCAAAAGGCGACTTTAAATCCAAAACAAATCAAGGGCAATTAAATGAGACACACACGTGGCAGAGAGGACAACATGCGGCCAGAACAGTCCATGCGGCTAGGAAGTCCATGCGGCCAGGCAGTCCATGCGGCTAGGAAGTCCATGCGGCTAGGAAGTCCATGCGGCCAGAACATCCTATGCGGCCAGAAGAGCTTATGTAGACATAGTCATGCTTCTTATTCAAAGTATTTCAATTTTACAAATTAAAAACTTTGAAGGGGGTCTTGTAGAAGCATGGAAAAGAACAGAAAAGTCTATGCGGCCAAAAATAGAGGGAGTCTCATGCGGTTCAAAGAATCTCTTAAAGCTTCATGCGGCTCAAGAGTCCTTTAGAGCTTCATGCAGCTCAAAAGTCCTTCAGAGCCTCATGCGGCTCAAAAATCCCCAATAGCTCCATGCGGCTCGGGTAAAAGCCACGTGGCCCTATGCGGTTTGCCTCTACAGCTGGCCATCAAGCAGCGGCCTCATTTAATGCTCTGACGTAACACGGCAACTCTGACATAAAGGTGAATTGACAGCTCTAACATAAAGCTGCAATGATGACTCCGACATAATGGCGCGCTCCTAGGGAAACAAAGAAAATCTTTATAGCTGGCACAATCCACCAATTCCGAAGCTCCCTATGCGGCTACCATCCTTCATGCGGCAGCTACTCCCATGCGGCTGCTACTCCCATGCGGCTCGGATCGTGGGAGCCACCCTCATGCGGCTCCGATTTTTGGAAGCCACACCCATGTGGCTCTGACACGTGACCACCCTTATGCGGTTCAGTTGGGGGCTACTCCCATGCGGCTTGGATCACAGGGGCCACCCTCATGCGGCTCGGATTAGAGGACTTCCATGCGGTTCAAATAAGGCCACCCTCATGCGGCTCGGATTAAAGGACTTCTATGCGGTTCAGATAAGGCCACCCTTATGCGGCTCTGACACGAGGCCACACTCATGCGGCCCAACTATGACAGTCCTCCATACGGCTCGCAGTAGTTGGGACACGTGGCAGGAGTTGATCAAATCCTAACAATCCAGATTTATGGCAATCGACATAACAGGCAGTTGGGACACGTGGCAGGAGATTGACCAAGATTTATTCACTCGGATTTACTGATATCAACGAATCATGCCCATACAGATTTTTTGCAATCAACATTAATTGGCCATGCAGATTTTGTGCAATCAACATTAACTGCCAGATTTGTTACAATTAATATTGACGGCCCAGATTAATTTTCAACAAACAAGATCAAGGCAAATCGGAACCAATCTCTAACCGCCCACTTTTCAAGGAGCAATCATTGAAAACCCTACTTATCACACTCCACTCCTATAAATAGCAAGGTATCATTCCCTTACAAAAGGACAGAGAGGAGAGAGACGCACACAGATAGAGCGGCGGCGCATAGAAGAATCTCCCCACACATCCCGAGAGCATTTCTTCATCAAGAGCCAAGGCTACGTCCGATCGTCCAAAGAGTAAGGTAAAGTTGATAGCACTCTCCCGAACCTCTACCGTCACCTTCCAGAAAAACTAAATAATTGTACTTAGATTACTGTACCTAGGTTTTCATCCCTAGGCTTTCTTTGTACGAGCGAGTTTGTGTTGTGAAGTAAAAGTCCAGTCCTCCCATAAAACTATTCTGTTCTTTTATAATCAATGGCAAACACCGATTTCTTATGACCGTCAACAACTATAGACCAAAGATCAAAGTCAAGAGACTTTAAGAAGAAAGTCATCCATGTTTTCCAGTAGGTATAATTTGTACCATCAAATAGTGGGGGTCTATTTGTGGATTGCCCTTCACCATTGAATATTGATTTTATGGCTGCCATATATACTCTCTGAGGTTTGTTATATTAGAATATAACCTGCTCTGATACCAATTGTAGGACCGTTGAGCACCTCTAGAGGGGGGTAAATAGAGTGAGTGCGAGTGCAGCAGAAAATAATCACCAATTTAAAAAATTTAAACTGATAACTATGACAGTAAGTAAGAGATAGTAAATAAATATAGCAAGAGATAGAGAGATCAAGCTTAGTGACACAGCAATGTATACTGGTATCCCTCTGAGAGGACTAATCCAGTCTCGAGTACTCTTGTCGATGTTAATCCACTAAGGCACAAGATAATTGAGAACTTGTAGTCTTTTACAACACCGTGCTTGGTGACAAGTGCACGACCAACTTCATAACACTGTGCTTAGTGACGAGTGCACGACCGGCTCTACAACAGAGATAATTTTTGTACTTTGAACGACCTCTTTACAACTCTTGAGAACCAAAAGACTCTAGATCGAAATAGATATTACTGGCTTTTGGCTAAGAGGAGTAGGTGTGATATGAAAACTTTTGATTGGGTGAAAATACTTATTGAATAGAGAAGAGAAGATGAAGAATGAATGAGTGATTTGGAATGAAAAATTCTCTTCTATTCATAGGTGTTTTCTAGAACCGAACTCGAGCAGAGTTCTGGCAGAGTTCTGATGTAAAGATTTCGCATATGAACGTTGCATACAGATTTGGAGGCAACAAATATTTGAATTTAAACAGATCGAACTAGGGCAGAGTTCGGGCCGAACTCGATTTGAGTTCTGTCTAGGAAAAATATTAAACATTTGTCAAATTCTGTTGCAAAAATAGAATTAAACTTTTTGGTAGATGGAATAAGGATAGGTAGGCTGTATAGAAAAGTGGACTAAGATTAATCTAAGCCAGTATTACCCATTCGATCTTACAATTTATATCCTAGACTCAATAAAGATAAAATACATAATAAATTGTAAAATGACTCAGACCGGATTCTAATGAAAGTCAGCTTCAGATTGATGATTTACTTGCTTGATGATGCAGTAGTACGCTTGTTGATATTGATTTCATAAGTCCTGAAATGATTAGCAGTAGTTCGTATATTTTGTGTATTGACTTAAGTTCATGTCGATTATTAAAATCGGGTGTGACCATGGAATGGGCCAACAAAGGCCTGCATCCATATTGGACCGAAGGGAGAAGATACTCAAGAACACGACTATTAGTTTAGTCCGTATTTCTTGGGGTCATCACTCTTTGGGTGAGTTAACTTGGGAACGTGAGGATGATATCCGATCGCGATATCCACACCTGTTTGACTCATGAGGTATAACGTCTTCCTTATGCCTTTTGCTTTTAACTCCTTGCTTGAATGAATGATTGCTTGATTAACTGCTACTCGTAGATTGTCTATGGTTAGTGCAGTTTGCCCTGACTTCTCTAGCCTCTTGATTAAATTTTAAGAACAAAATTCTTCTAAGGTGGGTAGAGTTGTCACTCTCGTTTCTTGTTATACGTATTTTCAGTAGGCGTGTACGGATTTCTGACGTTTGTCAAGTGACCCGTATTTTGACTTGTCCTGCTTAGCCTAGTCTTGGTTTAATCTTGTCTTGATTTAATTTGGTCTTTGTTCATCATGGCTTGACTTGGTTTATTTTGGTTCATCTTGGCTTGGCTTGGCTTGGTTTGGTTTTATGTGGTTTGAGATGAGTATGTTGGTATATAAGTCAACCCCTCTCTCTCTCTCTCTCTCTCTCTCTCTCTCTCTCTCTCTCTTTCTCTCTCTCTCTCTCTCTCTCTCCTCCATAGCTCTTCATTTATTTTCTTCATCTTCTCCATTACTCCTCCCCACCCACTAAAGAAATCCTAGGCAAGTGAAACTTGCTTCATGATGGATCTCAAATTTTATTGTTCCATTGTCTTCCTTGCTTGATTCTAAGCCTGTTTAGAACTTGGAGATTTTGGTTTTGATTGTTACATTTTTGTAGATCTAAGTTTATAGTTTCTCCAGTTTTTTTTGATTTTGATCTCTTAAACTTTGTTGTTTTTGAAAATTAATGGCTACATGTTGTAGAGAATTCAATTTCATTCACTTTAGACCTTTATTTTGCCCAATTTTGAGTCATTTAGCCCAAGTTATGGACATTGAAAGTTTCTAAAACTCCATGGCCAAAAACTTGCAGGTAGGGACGACACCTCGCGCACCTCGTGTACACCTCGTGCACCTTTTGGTCGGCGCACCTTGCAACTCGTGCACCTTTTGGTTCGTACACCTTGTACCTCGCGCACCTTGCACCTCGCGCACCTTTTGGTTCACGCACCTTGCAGCTCGCGCACCGTTTGGTCTGCACACCCTGCACCTTATGCACCTTTTGGTCCGTGTACCTTGCACCTCGTGCACCTTTTGGTTCACACACCTTGTACCTCGTGCACCTTTTGGTTCGCACACCTTGTACCTCGTGCACCTTTTGGTTCTTGCACCTTGTGCACCTTTTGGTTCGTGCACCTTGCACCTTGCGCACCTTTTGGTTCGCGCACCTTGCACCTCGTGCACCTTTTGGTCTGCGCACCTTACACCTCGTACACTTTTCGTCCGTGCACCTGGCACCTCGTGCACCTTGTACCTCGTGCACCTCGTGCACCTTGCACCTTGCGCCATACGCCTTTTGTCCGTGCGCGAATCACTCTAAATGACTGTTTTTGCCCGTTTAAGCTATTTATAGCTAGAATCTTGAAAAACTCAAAACATGAAAGTTGTATATCTTTGTCTTGGCTTCATGAATCTTCCTGTCTCACTTTAATCAGAGTTCATATGTGACTTATAGTTTTAATCACGTGGGTGTTCTCGATCTTTTTTGTATTTTTTTCCTATACTTGGCCTAAATTACGACGACCCGACTTGACACTTGATTGTCTTGAGATAGTAACTTGAACTTGACTTGAACATGATAATATGAACCCGTCTTGATAACTCTTGATAAGTGGCCCGTCGAGGCACACTCCCGACAAGTACTCTTGACGTGATAAGTAATCTGACATGACATGTATAATCTTGAAGCGCTGTTGTGACAGCTATCCTGACTTGCTAAGTAACTCTTGTCTTGACACCGTGGTTGATTTTCTTGATTGTGCATGTACAAGCTACCTGTCTCGTCTTGTATCATGTCTAGGACATGGATTCCTGGTTACAACGGTCAGAAATTCACAATGAATATGACTAGGTTAATAACTAGATTGATCAAGTAGTTCATATAGAGAGATTTTTTCAGTTACAGGAGATCCCGTTATCCCGGCCACACCTGAGGGACTTGTAGCCTGCCGACGAGTAGGACACATTTCCAGCCCACTGTCATGTGGGGCACTTCTTGAAAACATAAGTACTGAAAGTACACCAGTAATCTTGATAACTCTTATAACTCTAATAAATTGCCTCGCCTGGATAACCTAGATAGCTGCAGGGCTTGTGACTGCGGAAACATCTCAACTGCATCTTGCTAGTAACTAGGCCTGTGATAACCCTAGTTAGCTAGTGATAGCAAGTCGTAGGACTTGATTGGCCGTGCCTGAATGCTTGCTCGTGATTAGCATGGGAATTATATTATGTCTCTTGTTTAACACAAGCTATTGTTTTATTCAAACCCTGTCTTTTTGTCATTTAAGCCTGTTCATTTATTTATTCTTCTATTTATTATCAACTGGTTTTTGTTCCTTAATGAAGCCTCCCTTGTGGCACTTGCTCTTTCTGGGGTCTGACCCAGCTGGTTTTGTATGGCCAGATTTCGGAGTAGCACCCGAGGATCTACCCGCCTTCCAGCCAGATGGTGAACACCAGACGTAATCCTGACAACGAGTGGGTTTCTTATTTTGCTCTTCCACTCTATTATAAATTATTCTTTTGAGGCATTTAGCCGCCGAGCAAGTGTTAGCTCGTGTTGAAACTTAATTTCTGTTTGCCTAAGGGCTGTAACATGATTGACAAATCCTAGAGTTGATCATGTATGACTTAACTCTTGCAAGTCTCGCATTTTATATGACTAGCTTCATGATCATCTGAATATAATGTTTGGGATGCCTTACTTTGTATGTTTGATGATCTAACATCTTGTACATTTATTTGCTTGCTTGAGATTGAGACACTACGCTTGTTCTTGACCATAGAGACCGATGGATTGTAGTTTAACCCTCATGCATCTCGACAGTTGTGATCGTATTGCATGGTGGGTTGTACTTTAATGTACGTAGTTGGCTATGTCTGTCCCCTGCTCTCCAGTATTCTGGTTTTGGGATGTGACAATAAGGGTGTCGAGACCCCGAGTTGAAGCCTGAATTTGCTCGGCTGTAGAAACCCTCAAGGCATTAAACTGTCGATCAATGTATCGATGGACCTCAGGAGAGAGGACGACAGTAGATGCAGAAGAAGGCACGGATGTGTATGTTGCAGGAGCTTGAGTAGAGGAAGTAGGACGAGAAACAGAATGGAGGGACCAAGATTTGGATTTGGCAAGCAAGGTTGATTTGGTTCCTTTGGGACAGTTGGTCAGGTCAACTCCATTTGCCTCAAGGATCATGGTAATATATATCCCAAACAGAAGAGAGCGACGAGTGGATTCCCGAATCCGGATCATAGTAAAAATAATAGTCCTGGCCAGGGAGAAAGGTTGTATGGAAACGAAATAATAAATAGTCACTAACTCCTCGGTGGTGAGGTTGTCCATATTGCCCTGTTTGGGAGTGATAGTATGGCACAGGATACGATGGAGATCATGATAGAAGGGGTTCAAGTCTTTGTTGTCCAGTTTGAGGACCGCCGTACAATCGCAGATGGCATAAAGAAATTCTTAATAGGAGAGATTCTAGAAGATTTTTATGGTATCAATGGAGGGTGAGAGGGTACGATAGGAAGCACGTTCGGAGAGGCCAAGAATACTGGCCAAGAAGGAGGCAGTTATCGTGATTTTAACGCCGCCGAATTTTCTTTCAAACTCGGGGCCATCAGAGCTGGGGACCAAATTGCAGTAGAACATCTAGACGACAAGAGGATAAACGTCAACTTGGCGTTCCAGGAGGTCAGCTATACCAGCAAACACAAAGAGTTCCCGATGGTTTGGAAAGGTTAGAAACGAGATGGGTTTGCCGGAACAGATGGGAAGCTTGTTGAAGTGGTGAATAAATCACAGAAATGCTGAGCATATTTAAAAATTGTAGGCTTGTAGCCGTGGGCAGTAGTAGAAGGTGCAAACAAGTTGGCGGAGGGAAGACTGAAGGAGGACGAAAAGCCGTCATGGCGAGATCGCTTCCCATGGCTAGACATGGTGAAAAGAGCGAACGACAATGGACATGAGGTGGTAAGAGGTGCTGAAGCTTTGGAGAGGATGGTGGAGATGGTTTGAGGAAGATGAAGTGAGGTAAATATATTAGTTAAGGATTTAAAAGGAGGATGAGGAGTAATAAAGAGGGGTAGGTGAAGGAACAGGAATAAATGGGGGAAGATAAAAAGATTTTGGGAAAGGGAACTGTCAGACGCTTGGTTTCTTGTGCCAGTGTCAAATCCGTAGAAAATCTGACGGTTATTCGTAGATGACCGACGAAAAATTCGTATTAGATAAGAATGAAAATTAATACGGTCAGAAAAAAATAGGGAAGATAAAACGTCAGATCGCATGGTTATCTGTGAACCATCGAAAAATTCGACAATTATCTGCAAAAAATTGGCAAAAAATTCGGATGAGATAAGATTTGAAAGTTAATGCGATATCTGAGATATAAAAGCATTTTGTAAAAGAGGGATTGGAACAAACGAAAAATCTGAAGGACTGCAGTGGTAATCCGACGAATGATTCGGATGGAACACAAAAAACTTTCTATTTTCATTCGGATCTTCTGACGGTATGCAACAAAAATCCGACGGATGTTCTGCTCGAATAGGAAATCCAAGAATCCAAAAAATTGTTTAAGGAGATTTTTCAAAAAAAATCAAGTAGACCGATTTTGCGGCATATGAAAGAGAAACGATCTTCGGCAAGAGGTATGGTAAAGATATCAACAAGTTGATGCTCATTGTCAATAAATTCAAGGCGGATGTTTCCCTTTAGTTGATGATCACGTAAAAAATGGTGTCTAATCTCAATGTGTTTGGTACGAGAATGACAAATTGGATTTTTAGTATGATTAATAGAGCTATTGTTGTCACATTTAATGGAAATAGCATAAGAGGATACTCCATAATCTATAAATGTTTGTGTCATCCAAAGAATTTGTGCACAACAACAACCAGCCGCAATGTATTTTGCTTCAGTTGTGAAAAGAGCAACTAAGTTTTATTGCTTACTAAACCAATAGACCAAGGATTTTCCAAGAAATTGTCATGTGTCGCTAGTGCTTTTTCGCTCATCTTATATCCGACAAAGTCCGCATCTGAGTAGTCCATAAGCTCAAAGGATGAAGATTTGGGATACCAAAGACCCATATTGACGGTGCCTTTGAGATAACAAAAAATATAATTAACGACACAAAAGTATGATTCCTTGGAATTTGCAAAGTCTTCACAAAGCATTTTATTAGTGGAACCAAAAATGATATCATCTACATACATTTGGACTAATAAAAGCGTGCTATCATGAGATTTAATGAATAGAGTGGTGTCAACTTTGCCCTTGGAGAAGTTGTGAGAAATTAGAATAGAGGTAAGACGCTCATACCAAGCACGAGGAGCTTGTTTGAGGCCATAGAGGGCTTTGTGAAGCTTGAAAACATGATTTAAAAATCCTCAAAGTCAGGAAGTTGCTTGACATAAACTTCCTCTTTAATAACACCATTTAAAAAGTTACTTTTGACATCCATTTGAAAAAGTTTAAATTCATTAAAGCAAGGAAAAGCACAAAGCATTCGGATGGACTCTAAGCGTGCAACCGGTGCATAGGTTTCGTCATAATCAATGTCTTCCTCTTGATTATAGCATTGAAAAACCAATCGAGCTTTGTTACGAGTTACAACCCCATCCTCATTAAGCTTATTTCAAAACTCCCATCTAGTCCCAATAATAGGATATTTATTGGACCTAGGAACAGGTTTCTAAACGTTGTTTCTTTCAAATTGATTGAGCTCTTCTTACATTGCAAGCATCCAAAATTTATCATTAAAAGCATCGTTAATGTTTTTAGGCTCTATTTGAGAAATAAAAGCTACATTGGCACAATGATCTCGGGTAGAATATCTAGTGCTCTCCCGTAAAGAGGGATCAACGATGATGAGTTCTTTGGGATGATGAGTGACAAACTTCCATTCCTTGGGAAGACCATTTGGAGAAGTTTATATGGTTGAAGAATTTTCAGGTGGAGAAATCTCAACTTCACGACTAGGTAAAGGAGCATTTGTGTCTCCAAGAGAAGAACTTTACAAACCACAAGAAATATCATCAACATCGGTTAAAGAACTAGATGTAGAATTGTTAAGTTCATCAAAAAAGAAAGTAATAGACTCTTCAACCACAAGACTTCTTTTGTTGAAAACACCCCCTACTATGCATTGAATATCCAAGGAATATACCTTCATAGGCCTTTTCTTCAAATTTGCCTAGGTTGTCATTGGTGTTCACGATAAAATATTTGCATCCAAAAACTTTAAAGTACTCAATGGATGGAATTTTGTCAAACCAAAGCTCATAGGGAGTTTTCTTAAAAATAGGTCTGATTAATACCCTATTTATAACGTAACATGTCGTGTTAACGACTTTCGCCCAAAAATATTGAGGGAGCTTATATTGGTTCAACATGACTTTAGCCATATCGTCGAGAGCTCTATTTTTTCTTTCTACCAGAATATTTTGTTATGGAGTTCTAGGACAAGAAAAATCATGACCAAAATCATTTTTGACACAATTTTTTTTAATTCGGCATTATCAAATTTACCTCAATGATCACTTCGAATTTTGTTTATCATAATGCCTTTTCTGTTTTGAACATGTTTACAAAAATCCACAAATTCAAGAAAAATATCACTTTTATTTGCAAGAAAAATAACCCACATAAATCTTGAAAAATCATCAACTAAAACAAATGCATAAAGATTACCAGCAAGACTAGCAACCCTACTAAGCCCAAATAAATCTATATGTATGAGTTGAAGGGGTCTAGTAGTGCTCACTGAGTTGATTGACTTGAAGGAGGAATTTGTCAACTTACTCTTTTTGCATTCCTCACACACTATGTCTTTCTTGAATGAAATGTTTGGAAGCCCTCGAACGAGTTTTTTGGTAGCAAGACGAGAAATGGTATCCATATTGGTATGTCCGAGCCACATGTGCCAAAGCCAACTCTTGTCGTTTTTTACTATACTAAACACCTGTCATGGTTAGTACCTTCAACGAGATAAAATACATAGAAGTTGTCTTCTCTAGTACCTTCGTACACTACGGAGCCAATTGTACTATCAGAAATGAAACATTTGTGTTTGACAAAGTTAACAACATAACCATTATCTATGAGATTGCTAATTCTAAGAAAATTGTGTTTCAAATTAGTGACAAGGCAAACATTCTTAATACAAGGATAAGGAGGGGATCCGATATTACCATGCTCTCAAGTTATTGCCGAAGGATATGTGTCCTTCCTTCTTCATCGATAGTGTTGCAAATAGTGAAGCATCCCCGGTAATATGCCGTAAGCAACCGCTATCGAGAATCCACTTGCTTCTAGCATGTAATAGAGGGTTCACCTACAACATAAGTTGAAAATGAAGGTTTTGGTACCCAGAAATGTTTGGGTCTTTGAAGGTAAGTTTTAGGAACCCATTTTGGCTTGTTCATATCAACGTTCCCTCTTATTTGATAGTAATGAGATGTGTGTCCAAGCAATCCACAATAGTGGGTGTTATAGTTCTAATGGAAGGTGAGTGATTGTTTTGAACATGAGACCTCCTAGCATCGTTTCTATTATGACTATAGTAGAAAGCATGATGAAATGTGTTCATGTCAGTATGCGTTTTTTTACAAAATATTTTCTTCGAGTTTGCATATTTGGGCCGTAGGACCTATATGGTGCATTAATATGCGTGCGATTCTGGATTATGATGTCGTGATGTGAACTAGTGTTTCTATTGCCTTGTTTTCTATATAGGGCAAGAAGATCTTTGTACTTAGCAGCAAATGCTTCTTCTCTTTGAGTGGCAACAAAAGTTTTCTATATAGGGCAAGAAGATCTTTGTACTTGGCAGCAAATGCTTCTTCTCTTTGAGTGGCAACAAAAATTTTTTTCTAGCAATGTCATATCCCTCTTTGAGAGTTTGACATTTAACATTCTTTTCTTTGATATCCTCTAGGGCTTCTTGAAGCTTTAGTCTAAGTGATTCAATCTCATCTGTGTCGGAAGATGGAGTCTTCCCTTTTATGTCATTAATGAAGCTAGTAAGTCTTTATATTTCTTGTTTAAAAATAACAATCTCTTTTTGACATTTTATGTATTTACTCCTTAAGGCTTTGTGTTCATCTTGTAGTTCAATAATGGAATTTTCTAATTCAGTGTATGAAAGAGCATTCGTAGAAAAGTCACCAAATACCTCATTTGCCTCTTGTGCTATAAGACATACGTTTGCAATATGTCTGCTTCCTTGTCGTTGTCTAAGTCACTTGCCTCACTCTCATACCAAATACTAGTGTTTGTATACTTTTGTGAGGACGAGCTTCCTTTGCTGGACTTTTCGTATTTGCTTGGTTCCCTTTTTGTCATTGGACAGCCCCTCTTGACGTGTCTGATCCTTTTGCAGTTGTAGTAGGCAGGTTCTTTATTATTGTCTCTTCTTAGGCGGTTTACTTTATTGAACTTAAGAAACTTTTTGAAGTATGTGGAAGTAAGAGCGATTTCTTCGTCGTCATCGGAGTTCTCCTTTGAGGAGAGCTTTATGGCCTTCAAGGTGTCCTAACCAACATATCTTTATTATTTTATATTTCTTCTTCATATATATATATATATATATATATATATATATATATATATATATATATATATATATATATATAGAGAGAGAGGAAGGATCCACATCCCTGATTTTTTGCATCCCCAAATATCCCCATGCTATCCACCATTGGATGTTGTTTAAGTCATATAATCTTAACCGCATTGATTTGAATGATTCAAATCAATGGTTAAGATTAGATGACTTACACTAAATCCAACGGTTGTTAACATGGAAAAGCTTGGGGATGCAAAAAGTGAGGGGATGCAGATCCCTCCTAATATATATATTTTTTTTCCTAATATATATATATATATATATATATATATATATATATATATATATATATAAAATATATATATATATATATTTATTTATTTATTTAAAATATGTATATATATATATATATATATATATATATATATTTATTTATTTATTTATTTATTTATTTCCAAAAGCACCACTTTATTGATGTAAAAGGCACAAAATGCCGAAACCTATACAAGAGGGCACGGGTCACGCAGAATAACCCCAAAAACTAACTAGCCAGTCAGTGACGGGGGAAACGCACTGAACCGGAGCCAAAAAATCCCCATGGCGGTGGATAAAGTCGCTACCGCAAGTGTATGGCTGTGGCCCGAGTACAACGAGTGTTGACCTTGTAAACTTGTCTGCATACTTCTCTGTACAGTTGTGGGGAGTTGAGTAAGCGTCCTTTGTATCTGTACTTGTTCTTATTCTTTCAGAAAACCCAGATACCAGCGGCTGCGACGATCTGGTGGCTGTTGAAGTTTCCCCAATTTGTAAGGAGATCGTTGAAGCCCCCGGCCTGTTAGTGCAGCGGCCATCTGATGGTGAGGTCGGCCCATAGCTGGAAAGCGAGTTTGCCTAAGATCAGAATGTGTTTCGCGGTTTTAGTTCTCGGAGATGAGCAGCAGTGGCATCTCGATGTGAGGCCGTAGCTGATGGACGTCAGGGCGTCGTCAGTAGGGAGCTTTCTGCGGTGCGCTCTCCAGATGAGAATGGACCACTTGTTGGGGATGGCGGACTGCCAGTAGGGTACGAGGAAGGGGTTAGGTTCTCCAGTCCCTCTCGCCACCGTTCTGGCAGACGCTAACGTAAAATCACCTCCATTGTTCAGGGACCACCGCAGCGTTCCCAAGTCATCTGAGTCGTTGGTGTTCAAGAGGGGTTCCGCGAGGTTCTGACCCAGTAGAATGCGTCTCTAGTTGGCTGAGGATCGGTTGTTGGCGGTGGCCATCGTGGGGTGTGAATTTTAAAAATATCTAGCCTTCATGAATCGAGACCACATCGAGTTTTCCGTACGAAGCTTCCACCACTGCTTCATGGAACAAGCATCAACAATATACGCAAGTCTGCTGAATCCCAGCCCTCCCTCACTGGTGGGTTTGGCCATGGAGTCCCAGCGGGCCCAATGGTGCTTGTCTCTACCTCCTTGATGACCCCAAAATAATTTGGAGAAAAGGGTCTCAAGAGAAGATAATACCTTCTTCGGTGGGGAGCATACTACCAGGGTGTAAATAGGGATGGAGGAGAGAACATGCTTGATCATGATCATATTGCCTTCCGGGGATAGGGTGGCGTTGTGCCATCCCTCAATTTTCTTCCTGATTTTGCTGACAAGCCCGTCGAAGATGCCCGAGTTGGAGAAGGATGTCAGATTCGAGAGGGTGACGGAGTGTTCCCTGTCGGCTTTATGATGGGTATAGATGACGCTCTTGTCGGGGTTCACCCGCTGACCGGAGCATCTGGTATATCTCTCAAGTGTTCTGTGGACCGCCTCCACTGACCCGATGTCGCCAGCTGAGAAGATGAGGATATCGTCTGCATAGGCCAGATGTGTGATTAAGGGACATCCGGTTGTTGTGTGGAAATGGCAGAATCCTGGCGAGTTGGCCAAGCTGTTGAGGTTTCTGCTAAGAGCTTCTGCCACGATGATAAAGATGGTGGAGGATAGAGGGTCTCCCTGCCTGACACCGCAACTGGCGTGGAAGAAACCCTCGGCTTTCCCGTTGATGATGGTGGAGAACCAGGAGTTGCTGATGGATCTGAAGAGAACATCGGTCCACGATTCCGAGAAGCCGAAGGCCCTGAGCACCCAAATCAGAAATTGCCAGTCCAGACGGTCATAAGCTTTCTCCATGTCTAGTTTGATAGCCACATTCCCTCCTCTGGAAGGGAATTTCATGCATGTGATCATCTTCTGAGCCAAGAGGATGTTGTCGGTGATGTTCCGCCCCGGGATGAACCCGCTTTGCTCTTCTGAAATAATTTTTGGAAGAATAGCAGACATACGGGTTGCTATGATTTTCGAAATGATTTTATTGATAAATGTGCATAAGCTGATGGGGCGGAAGTCCTTGAAGGTGTCCGGGTTATCTTTTTTGGGGATGAGAATCAGGTTGGCTCGGAAGATGGATTTAGGGTGTCTCACTCCTTGAAAAAAGGTCATGGCTGCTTCATGGATGTTGTATTCGATGATGTCCCAAAAAGAATAAAAGAAGACCCCGGAGAAACCATCTGGGCCAGGAGCGCTTTGCTCATCCAGAGCCCAAACTGCAGCCTTGACCTCCTCCGCAGAAGGTGGGGTAAGAAGCTGCTCGTTCTTTTCAGAGCTGATCAAGTTGGGGATCTTTACAAGGAACCCCTCATCCTTGTGAATGGTGTCTTTGGTGAAGAGTTTGGAGTAAAACTCAGTGGCGGCCGACTAAATGCTCAGGTGGTCAGTGAGGAGTCGGCCGTTGTCATCTGCGATTTGGTGCAGACTTAACTGTTGTCTGCGCCCTCTAACACATGAGTAAAAGAAACTCGAGTTTTTATCTCCTTCTGCATCCCAAACCAGCCTGGTTTTCTGCTTCCAGAATTCTGTTTCTATCTTCAGCCGGGACTTGAGAAGAGCTCTGGTGAGGTGAAGGGTGGCGCGGTTCTTCGACGACCTGTTCGCTGCGAACAGAAACTCCGCTCGTGCGATGTCATCTTCCGTCAGCTTGATAGCTTGGAAAATGTTGCCAAAGGCATTTCTACTCCAAGTCGCGAGCACTCCCTTGGTCGGTTTAAGTTTTGCTGTAACTCGAGCCAGGGGTTCAGGATTATCGACAGTACTCCAAGCGGTGGCAACGATGTTTTTGAATTATGGGTGGAGGGTCCAGAAATCCAGGAACCGGAAAGCTTTCTTGATATGATGGCGATTACTGTTGATCTCAATCAGAAGAGGCGAGTGATCCGATTTAGTGGTGTTCAGGTGGGAGAGGTTCGATATGAGACCGAAGTCAGCCCGACGATTGTTTACTAGAGCTCGATCGAGCCGAGAGTATTGACGCCTGGTTCCTTCTTGCATGTTGTACCAGGTGAATGGGTTGCCGGAGAATGGAATAGGGGACATGTGGGTGTTAAAAATAAAGGTGTTGAAGTCGGCCAAGACCGGCGGGGGTGGGGGCGGCCCCCGGACTTCTCCTTTCTGCTAGAGATGGTTTTGAAGTCGCCAACACATATCTATGGGGGGATGTTTATGTAAAGGTGAGTATCCGTCAGGGTGTCCCAAAGCCTTTTGCGGTCGTTGATGTCTCAACTGCCATGCACAGCTGATAGAAGGGATCTGTGCTGAAGGATTGGGTGCTCGATCCTGTAGGATAGAGCTTGTCTGGAGTCTTACAAGTCGCCAAATTTGACGTTGATGGAGAAGAAGATCCAGATATCGTTGCACCCGACGATCGCGGAAGGAAAACCGAGTTGCAGTTGGAATGCTTTAAGTTTTTTTAGAACTTTAGGTTCGATGATAATCAGGATGTCGATCCGGTGAAGTTTCTTGAGGCTGATAAATCTGTTCATGGTAGGTTTGTTGGCAATCCTACGAACGTTCCACGAGAGGATGTTAAGCATTGGGGAGAGGGAGGTGGGGAGGTTGTAGAGCTTCGCAACCGATCTTGTGGTCATGGCCGTGGCCTTTTTGGAGTTTTTTCTCTTTTTGTTATGATGTTTTTTGGGAGCTATCGTGGCTTCGGTCGTAGTGCCTGCACTTTCCTCGTTCTATTTTTGGGTAACGAAATCTGTACTCTCCGTCTGTGGGCTATCTTCTGACTCTGTTTCAAGGAGGGCGCAAAGGGGGTTAGAAAAGTCTAAGAGACCTGCTTCCGTGGCTTGCTGGAGTCTGTCTGTGACATCTATTCCAAGGATGTCTAGGACGTTTTTGGAGGTGCTGCCGTTGTTTCTGTTGCGATCTTCTACCTCGAGGGGGGATGGGTACTCAAGGGTGGGTGGGTGCGGGCTTGTGGCCTTCAGCTCCGCTCTCTCTTCGCCCGATACGTTGGCCTCTGTGGTGTGGATATCGGCAATATGCTCCTTCTCTGAAGGTGGAGGGGCTCTTTCTCTGTGACTGAGAGGATGTCGAACGGATTGTGGAGAGGGATAGCCTTCGAATCGTAGGGCACGATCTCCTGGTTGATTTAGGGGTTTAAGCTGGGGCTGGTGGAGTTCTCGCTTTCGGTGAGCTGGGGGTGGAGGCTAGGAAGAGGGAGGGTGGTTGCTGAAGGAGCTCATTGGGCCGGCTTGAAGGGTTGTTTCTTACGAAGGGTTGGCTTCTTGAGTTTCGGGTGGGCTTTATAGCAGAACTTGGTGAGGTGTCCTCTCATCTGGCAGTGTCTCCTGAAGATAATATTATTGTCATATACTAGCAGCTGCGAATGCTTCGAACCTCCGAGATCGAGCTGAATTTATTCTGGCAGATCTGTGGACAGGTCGAGTTCCACACAAATCTTGGCATAGTTTCCTTTGGAGAGGTTGCGGGTTTCTTCTGCGATAGCCACGAGATTCCTGAACGAGCTCACAATCCTTTTGAAGGCTGCTTGCACGAAGCATACTAGGGGAAGGTTGGAGAGGGTGATCCGTGCCGATATAATGGTCGAGTCAACTCTGGGGTTGAACCTAGGGGACTATTTGGCGATCTTGACGGACTGGTTGCCAATGGAAGGGGATCCTTTGGCCCATACTGTGGAGAAGTCGTGATCTGAGGAGAGGTGAATAAACATATGTTTAGGGTCTAGCAGTATGACTTTAAAAGCAGAAGTGAGCCCCCATCCTGCGATGTCCTCTTGTGCAATGGTGATCTTCGGGCATCCTGCTTGGAACTTCAGGACGAAGGTCCGTGCGAAGCTGTGGGAGAGGGAGGAGATCTCTTCGGATGAGAAAGGGATCTGAATGGTCTGGCCTTCGGAAGGGGCCGAAAAGATGATGTCCGGGAGCTCTATGCCCGCGGGAGGGGGGCGAGGAGGCCTTGCGGTCCGGTCGTAGAGCCTCCTCGTAGGATGATGGCTGTGAGGGATCCGCGACCGAGACGGGGAGTAGCTATCTGGGCGGAGGAGAGGGGAAAGGGATGGGGGGAGGCGAAGGTGCCGCCTAGGCAGGAAGTGTCCACAGTGGGAGGGCCTCTGGGATACACGAATCCGGGTAGAGCTGGGGAGGCTAAGGAAGCGGCGCCTGACGAAGAAGGAAGATCAGCCGCATACGCTAGGGTCTGCACAGAAGGCGCATAGAGGGGCGAGGTGCCCAGGGCCGTAAAGGGTGGCACAAATACCCCGAGGATACTGACCGATTGGGAGGGCGCAGGGGGGTGATCCTGACGATGATGGAGGCGGCTGATGATGAGCATCCACGGGCGCATGAGACTGGCCAGGGAAAGCAGAGGAGGGCTCTGCGCCCAGGGGACGTCAGGGGTGGTGGGCGCATACGACCCTATAAAACTGCCCAGGCAGACGGGCGCAGATGGGGGGGCTCCGATAGAAGCAGGAGCAGCAGCCTCCAGTCGGCACATGCCCGAGGCGGCTGCGGAAGGCGCATAAGGGGCCCTGGTGATGGGCACATGTGAGGGCCCATAGGGCGCATACTCCACGACGATCGGCGGGCGCATGCCTAGCGTGAGATCGGGGGGCGCATGATCCGCGACCCACGATAGAGGTTCTGTGGGCGCATGAGTCGTACCCCAGAAGGGGGAAAAATTCAAATTTTGAATTTCTGCATGAGGACGGGAAGGCCCGGCCTCCGAGGGACAGCCCGACGATGGGGCCGTCATCTTCAGCTCAGCCATGCCGCGAGGCGCCGGGGGGCCCCACGGCCACCTGAGCGGTGAGGTCGTGCGCGCCAAGGGCGGGGGCCCGACGCACCCTGGCGGACCATCCGAAGGGAGGCCTGAAGGGTCCACGCGAGGCCACCGCAAGGTGGCTGTAATCCGAAGAGGAGGGGAAAGGCAGGCGGCTCCGATCACAGACAGGTGGGCCTCCGTGCAATCCGACAGCGCTGGCCGGAGAGGAGCTCGGCCACTGCCAACAAGGGCTCGTCGACCGGAAGTTAGCGACTCCAGCGCGCGGGGGGAGGACCAACGGGAGGAGCGCCTCCAGCACGAATGGGGGGTGGGGGGGCGGCGCCCGGCCGGCGGCCCGCGGCTCCGCCGCCGGTGGCGAACGGGAGATGCGATCATGTACGCGATGGGGCGCAGGAGGGAGCAGCACGAGGAAAGCTATCGTTGTATATATATATATATATATATATATATACAGTCCCATTCTTATACGGGATAAGTTTACGGAAAAAGTTTATGGGATAAACCAATTTCTTAAGGAGGAAAAAAAACTCAAAATATTCGGCAGAAATATACACATATATTTCTCTTCTGAATTTCTCTCTCTTTAAAATTTAAATCTCAACTTTTAAAAACAAACATATATCTATCTTAAAAATAAGGATGATCTATCTATTCATTTTTTAAACAGATAAAGCTTTATTTATTTTTAAAAATAGTGATGCATAAATTTTTCCTCTTATTTTTCAAAATAGAGATAGATTTTTTTTTAAATCTATCTTTAGGAATAAATGTACCTTTACAATTTATATTTCAAATATTAATTTTAATGTTAATGTTAGTATTAATTTTAATTTTTAATTTTAACATTAATTTTAATTTTAATGTTATAGTTAATATTAATGTTAATGTTAAATTTAATTTAAATTTAAATCTAAAATTTATTCTTATTTTATTTTTAAATAAATTTAAATTAAATCTAAATTTTAATTTCAATTTTAATTTTATTCTTAATCTTAATCTTAATTTTAATATTAGATTTTTAATGTTAATGTTAATGTTAATGTTAATGTTAATGTTAATGTTAATGTTAATGTTAATGTTAATGTTAATGTTAATGTTAATCTTAATGTTAACGTTAAAATTAAAAATAATATTAAAACTAAAGTTAAATTAATATCAACAATAAAATTAGCACCGAAAAGTTAACATCAGAAATAATATTAAAATTAACATTACTTTTAAGATCAACAAAATTAATATATTTTTAAAGTTATATTTATGTTTAAAGATCTTTTTTTTTAAACATCAATCTCTATTTTAAAAAAATTATAATTAACTTTACTATCTCTATTTTTTTTAAATAAATAAATCTCTCACTATTTAAAAAAAATTAATAGACTTATATTTAAGATAGAGTTAGGTTTGTTTTTTAAATGAGAGATTTAATTTTTTTAACGTGAAGGAGATTTAAAAGAGAACCACAGGCGTATTTTCTAATCCCGTAAGTTATTTTCGTAGGAGAAGCTTTCTGTATATATATTTTTGTTGTTAAATAACACTGTTTGTCCAAGTCATACGACTCCTGTTAAATAACATTGTTTGCCATGACAAAAGGTTACACGAACTTTTTTTATATTAAACGGAAAAATAGTATAATCGATTCCTAAACAGGTGATTTAAGTACAAAATTTTTGGAAAAGTGCGACGGTGGAGATCGAGCACTACAGCGGCTCCTTAACACCGTTGACGATCTGACATTGACTTGAACTTACTTTGGCTTTCTGGTGCGGGTGATTGAAAATCTAGGGTTGCCAATCAAGAGGGTATCAAAGTCAAAGATTTCGAAGCCTCTTTATCAAAGGAAAGCTCCTTCTATTTATAGGGGAGCACATATGCGATGTGCAAAAGGATTGTGCAGGAATGCTACACGTAGAGATATGAGCGAATCTCGAGATTGCACGGTGGGGGCCGTTGCTGAGCTGACACGTGGCAGACGTTGGGATTCTCTTTTATCAAGATCTTTGAGAGAGTTATCAAAAACTGAATAAACGATATGTGGTGTGTGTCTATTGTTGATCAGATGAACCTAAGCAAATTATGTTCCAATCTCCGAGGTTAGATTTTGTCTTATCTTAGGGGGCCATTGGTTTAAACAAACCGATTGGATATGGCCCTTGTTTATGAGAACAAAGTCCATCCTTATCCGTGGTTTAAACAAACTGATAGGATAGGGCTCTTATCAACAGAATCGAACTCTATTATATCTTAAGAGCAGTAGTTTAAACAAACCAATTCGGGTACTATCTGAAAATATATCTGTGGAACCATGCCACCTGCACTTCTGGCGAGACTTCTATGTCACTGCGCTTCTGGGCTACGACTAGTCTGTTCTTCAGGCGACGGAGTCACTGCACTTTTTAGAGCGACAAGGCGACTGTGCTTCGAGCGACGGAGTCACTGCGCTTTTATGGCGACAAATGGACTTGTGCTTCTGGCGACAAAGTCACTGTGCTTTAGGGCGACGAGTAAACTTGTGCTTTGGGCAACGGAGTCACTATGCTTGAGAGCGAGCAGTAGACTTATGCTTGAGGCGACGAAGTCACTATGCTTTAGGGTGAGTAGTAGACTTGGTCTTGAAGATGAACGAGTTTACTGTGCTTTTGGGTTATCGCCAGGGCATTGTGGAAGGAACGAGCTGGTTGCGGTCCTAAGTCGAGGAGAGGGCGCAGTCAGTTGTCTATGCTTCGGGGACGAAGGAGCTAGTTTTGTTGAAGTCTTTTAAGAATAATTAATGACTGCTCTTTTGGTGGACGAGTCGGTCGTCCTCTTCTTTAATTACCGCCATCATTTAGGGGAATTCTAAGAAGTTAGTGGACTATGATTCAGTCGAAATAAACCTATTAAATAAGGTTCATAATGTTGAGTTTCAGGTTCATCCATTAATTCGGGAGCCTTTAACCAACGGCCACGTGGCATGTGTGTTGGACCACCACACCCTATATAAAGGAAAGCTTTTTTGAAGGATTGTGTCTTCTGTCTCTTAATATTCCCACCGTCATGCTTGATCCCGACTTAGCTTTAAGCAGCCATTGGCCTTGCACCAGTCGACTATTGTTTGTAGATCCCTTCGTTCCAAGAAGTTGTGTCCTTGTAGAAGAACTGCTGCTAAGTTTTGAGATGCACTTGAGCGTTTGGCGTAAGAAGTTCGAACCTGAACAATATCTTGGAGGTCTTCGAGATCTAAGCTTTCGGATATGGATTGATTACTAATCCGAATAGCCACAAGTTGTGCTATATCCTGCTCAATGACGGTGGCACAGCTTGTGCTGTGGACTTAGTTCTTGCTCGGGCCAGCAGTTGCTTCAGGAAGTGGCTCGTTCTGACAGTGCTGCACGTCTGGGGGGCTGCACGTCTGTGAAGATTAACCCCTTGTAGATTTTTAGGAGCTTAGTTCTTTTTCATGACAAATCTGTAATAGATCCTTGTAGACATGATTTTAATAAAGAAGCTCTTTTCTTGTAATTGTGACGAATCTATAATAGATACTTGTAGGCATGATTTAAATAAAGAACTCTTTATGAATTATGATTTTGATTTTTTGTCTGCGCTTTTGGGTACCTACGCTTTTGTGAAGCTTTGTGTAGCAAGAACACTACCTGCACTTTTGATATATCTGCACTTTTTCATGCTTCTACAAGACCCCCTTCAAAGTGTTTCGAACTTAAGTCAAGCTCGGAATACTTTGAATAGAAGCGTGACACGTATCCTTTGCAAGCGAATGCCCATCACGTCTACTGACAGGCTGTCATCACGCTTAGCCTTCGACATTAAATGCCTTGAGCCATCGCTTCATTGAAAGTTTGTTCACAACTCCTCGTTTCTAGGGAACGGTCATCATGACCTTAACTTTTTATTCTCACGACGTCCGAAGAGTTTCCTCAATCACGAAACGTTTTGTCTTCTTCTGGTGACATGGCCATACCCTATAATTAGGGGTCTGTTAGGAGGGAGAAAAGATTTATGGCTTTCTTTTTCTTCTCACGAAGCTTTTTATCAGAGTCTTCTTCTTCTTTCAAACCCTATCTTTTCCGACAATCGCTCCCATGAAATCAAGAACTCCGAAAACTCCTACGGTGAGCTCCAAGAAGACCAGCGGGGCAGCGACTAGCTCCAGACCGGCCGTCGTGAGTACGAGACAGACGAGAACGTCGTCAACGAGACAAGCTGGAGAGGCCACGACGAGCACTCGACAGGCCAGAAGGAAGCAGCTGGCCTCTGAAGCCGTCGTTGCTGGGCAAGCTTCTAACGTAGGAGTCTCTGTGTAGGAAGATGTGTGGCCGCCTGTTGCTAGTAGGTGTCCGATCAACATTTGACTCTTGGTTTGCTTATACATATGAGCATCGACTCTTAGGAGCGTCATCTCGAAGATATGCTGATGCCTTTTCCTGTTGATGTGTATGGGCGCCATTCTTCGGAATGGTGTTCCGAAGATGTACTAAGGCTTTATTAATCTGACGCATAGAGTAGTTACTTTCTACAAAGTGACGACCCACTCCGGGCCAAGATTTCACGCAGCCAGTGTCTCTGTGCAGTGCTTTCGACAAAGTATTTGCACGGATATGTTTTGGCTGACTGCACGGATGATGACTGCGTGGACGCTGGCACAATGCCTTTGTTTTTGCAAAATATTTTACATATTTCTTATATACTTTGTTCATGTACAGTTCTTGTGTTTTCGTCTATCTTCGGGGACATCCTTTTGAACTCGGCGGTTTGTCCCTTGAGCATAAACATTGACGAGGCGCTTATAACTCTTGTTCGGTAGATGATCGCCCAAGGTCAACCGAAAGGATGACTATTCATGATACGGGATCAATAGCCTGTATACTTTTGCCGTATGATGGACCGGGGCAAGTTGTCTCCCCTCTCTGACCCCATCAAGATGCTGAAACCTTCATTTTTTTTGGTGATCAGCTGGTCTTGGAAAATACCAAGCTCCTGGAGATAAACGAAAACTGGTATTTTGTGAATGATGGTCTCTCTCTGTACGTTTCGTCGATCGATCGGCATATCCCACTTTCGGTCTTGTTTTGCTTGGCCGAGAAGCAGTTTATGGAATGGGACCTGACCCCGATGCGAGGAGGTTTGATGCCGACCATATCAAAGTAGAGGGGTGCTCCACCTAGAGGGATTCTTTCAATAGTGCACCCGACGGTCCATCAGCTACGCTGCGGGTGTTACTCCCTGGCCGTCTGCTTGTAAACTTTACTACAGAAGTACATCAGTTCCGAGCCTCTCTTTTTGATAATAGGCTTCTGGTCATAGGCTATACATATCCGAAGGATATGTTCCATGTCAAAGGTTGGATTTCTCCCAAGGTGGAATGGAGCGAGCTAACCTAGTGGGTGTTGGGTAGATTCAAGCAGGATTTGATAGGTACGGGTCTGCGTCATGCCATCAGGGCTACTGAGCACGGAATAGAGATTAATCGGTCTCTATTCATAGCCTTGCTGGAACATTTAACCACCATACCAGGACCTTCTTTACCCCTTATAGAGAGATGGATTTGGCCCTCTATGAGATGCGTGCCATCTCGAAGCTACCGTGGGGAGGACGTACCGTACGAGGAATATACCCCTTGTAAGGAAGAGTTTCTAGTTCTAGAGAACAAATGTCCTGAGATGATGGCTGTGTATAAGGAGTTGCTTTGCCATCACCAAGTATGCACGCGTCTAGGTGGAACGCTGGCTCTGCCATATATCAAGTCCTGGACGGACTATATCTTTACCAAGCGTCCGTCGATGCCGGAGAAGGTTTCTTTTACCGCGCATCGGACATATACTGCTGACGAAGTGGACGATATGATGGCTGAAGCGGGGGCATCTGCTCCTTTAGTAGATGCCGAGGGAAACCCACCTCTGGGGTTCATAATTACTTTTGTCAGAATCTGATTGCTTTAAGTCCGAAAGCAACCTTAGCCGCTTTTCTGATGATATGGCTACGGAAGGCCGTGGTTCCAGGAGGTTCTGGGCCTGCAGGGCGAATTAGTCAGGACTTGATTCTTCCAGCAGTGAGGCTAGCCTTCCAACATTCCCTGGCTTTGCTGCCGATCATGGTATGCGACATCCTGCGCGGTTTGTGGGAGTTTTCCAAGAGGATAATAAAGTGCTGCGGGGGAAACGAGAAATTCTCGTGGGTTGGACTCCCCTACCATTACTTGATGGGTTGGTTGGCTTTGCACCACCCTGGTCCGATAGTCCTCAACACTCTTGAAGGTTAGGAGGCAGGGGACGCGACAATGCACAACTATCGTCGTATGAAATAGCTCCATCAGGATGTCCCCGTCTGTAGATGGGCCTTGGGCCGTTTAGACGGCTACGCTCTCGCTAGGGTTTCGCCCACACATAAGGGCTTCCTTGTGGGTGATGAGTTAGTGGACAGTAACCTAACTTTTGGTGCCTTCCACCAGTTGTAGTCCATTCGACCTTTCCACTTGGTGTACCAAAACCGAAATTGGGTATATTTGGAGCCTTACTTGCCTAGCTGATTCGCACGTCAGTTTTGCTATAGCCAGACCATAATGGGCAATCCCAGCTCCTGTCTTGGCAAAGAAGGAAGTATACTGGATGGTGCTAGGGCAGGGTGTTATTACAATGCCGGTGGTACGAGAACAAAGTTTACAATTCCCTCGATGCATGAGGAGACTCGTATTTTATATTCCACTATGAAGTTCTACTGTGTTGCAAACAACTTCTCACCGGAGTACAATCAAGGGTGAAGCATGCTTGAGTGGACGAAGTTTGAGAGCCCTTTATTGGCTTCTAAGCATCTCCAGGGGCTTGCATCATCGGAGAGTAGAGCAAAAGATGGCTCCGGCTTATTATGGAAGGGGAGAGAGGAGGAAGTACTGTAATGCCCCAGTCCCAAAATACGTAGGACTAGGAACGTAGACATGCCAGTTGTATTCATACGATGTACATAGGCCTCGTATGGATACATAAGCTGTAAAATGCAGTAGAACCATAACTAATCTCATCCACACAGAATAAATGAATAAAAGATATCATATAATGAGAATGAATTTGTCTTGATACAATATGTTGGGCGGAGACAAATCCACGACCAACAAAATAAGGAAAAGAAACACATAACAAAAGAAAGATTTTGGCGAGCGAGGCGAAGACGATCCAAATGCAATCATCTTCGAAGAAATGGCGATGAACACGGCTAAAGCTAGAACACCTGCGAAAGACAATAGCACACACCTGGAGAGATAACCAGGTCCTCAGAGGGACGTAACAAGACACATAATATCATGCCATATAAACGAATAAATATTGCTCAAATAAATAAGTCAATTGAATTATAACATGGTCCAATACGTACCTATTGAACGAGCGTATCATCCCTCCAACCAAACAAGGACAGGAGATGGTAAACTAATTCACGGTGATGTATCTTTCTATGCTATGAATCCAATATGGTATCCGAACCCCAACAAGGTTCAATATTTTCATCGAAGTAGTAAGTCACACCTACAACCAAACAAGGACAAGATGTGACGAACTAATCCGCGACAAGTTATTGTTCCAAGCCACGGTCAGATACAAGTACCCAAACCAAAAGTACTCGTACCTAACGGATAGGGTAGCCTACCGTTCTAAGTGAAATGTAGTTAAGAACAATCCTTCCTATGCATGGGCCCTGGCTGAATAGGATCGACATAGTCCCCCCTTGGGCACCAGAGGCCCCATCAGTAAGAGCATGACGTTCCGCAGAATCGTCAGTGGCCGTCAGTAATAATGGGTCATCAACCCCGTATCTCCGACGGAGAGTCCGGGTCACAAGGGAAGTGCATCGAAGCCCATACGCTAAGGAATTGTCCTCCCCGCCCAATGCCTACTGTGTTGTATCCACAACACAAACCTCTATAACCGCTAAGTCAAACTAGCATGCAACCTCTATTAGCGGTTATTCCTATCGCACGGCTTGTACGTACTAGTGGCCAGCCAATCACGTACTTCCGTGTCCTACATGTGACACACAACTTCGTGTTACCACGTGTCAAGGCCAATGAATGCAACACACATGGTGGTCCCATAAATCAAGGTTTAATTTGTAAGAAAATAATACACAGCAGGAAATATAATGAACAGTAAGTTCTAACAGGTTAAGCCATGTATAACAGTTTATTTTGCATAATGAAAATAAGTAATGCATGAAATATGAGCTAGAATAAATAAACAGCTAATGGCAAGGTGTCTTGCCTGGTAAAGCGCCTGGTGTGCTGCGATGATCAAGGTGGCATGGACTGCGACTTTGGTGCAACAACTATGCAAGGTGACCACGGATGGTGACACGGTCAGTTCCATTGGGTCCAGAAGGGTCAAATTAGTTAGGGTGGACATGAGGTAGTCTCAAAATGGGCGAAGGAATAGGAAGAAATGGGCTTGGTCATGGGCAAGAGGATAATCGAAGAAAATATGGATAAATAATATATATATACTAAAAATATTTGTAATACTCAAAAAGAAGATAAATAAATAATTCTACTAGTAAAATAGTTTTTAGGCCAAAATTTTGAAATATATAAAACTTGCTTTCAGGCAAAACTCTATTTTTGTTAAAAATAGGTTTTCTAGGCAAACTATATTTTTAGTAGAAGTATTACCATTATAATTAATAATAATGACAGTAAATAAATTATAATAATAAAATACCAATAGTAATAACATAATATTAATCTATTTTGCAAATACTTATATATATCCCATAAATATTATTGACAATGATCTTAGCAAACTTACACAGGTATTAAAATATACTAATTTAATAATAGTAAGTGACAGTAAACAGAAATATAATAAGTAAATTATATTAATAATAATAATATTAATAATAATAAAGAAGGAAATAATAGAAATAATAAATATAATAATAATAATATTATTATTATTATGATTATTAACTTCAATAATAGTTACTACTTAACAAAAGAAAACAAAGAAGCTAAAAGTATAGAAGAAAGTAAAATGTAAACCAACAAAAAACGAAAACAACCCAGCACAGTGCTCTGTGCTCCTCCCTCGAATGAGGGGACACCGAATTAAATAGGTCAAGAGAGAGAGAGAGAGGGAGAGCGGCGGTGGTAGGCGGTCGAGAGGAAGGAGAGGGTTCCAGCGGTCGGGGCCTTCGTACGGTCGGAAGGAGGAAGCGACGGAGACGAGCTCGACGGACAGGGGCAGATTGGGTGGCGCGCCGCAGGGGAGCGCGGCCCCGGTGGTGGGGAGCTCGCCCGTGGCGGCGGGCGCAGATCTCTCCGGGAGGTGAGGAGAAGAGGAAGGGGGTTCCGACGAGGCTATGAGCCGCGATGGTGGCACAAGCCATGGGCGGCTGCGGGAGTTTTCCTGGTGGAGATGACGACTAGGGTTAGGGCAAGGTTACTCCGGTGAGGGCGGAAGGCCGGGGACGTCGGCGCTCATCGATTTGGAGCGACGGAGGCGAAGGGGTAAAGGGAACGACGGAGGATCTCGGCCGGGCTTGGTCGGGGAGAGGCGGCAAGGGCGGAGGAAGCCTGGAGTGGGCGGACCAGCTCCGGCAGCTGAGGCGGCAGCGTCGGCTTCGTCGGAGGTGATTCTAGGTTAGGGTTTTTATTTTAGGGTTTTCTTTTGGCTTCTTCTCTTTTGGGCGTGCCACCGGCGATGGCCGGGGTGGCGCGGTGCTGGTCGGAGGCATGTTTTGTGATGGGACGGTGGTGATGTAGGGAGACGATGGGGTTTTGGACGGAGGTCGGGTATTCGGTGGTGTCAGGTGATGGTTCTGGGGACTGCCGGCGGTTAGCGTCGGTGGTGGAGGTTACTGTAGGTGCAGAGGTTTGCGGGATACTGGCCGGACGGACGGGTGGTAGCCAGCGTGGGTTGGTTGACGAGTGGTAGTGGAGGCGATGGCCACGGCCACGGCAGAGTGTGGAGGTGATGCCCGAGTTGGGTGGCCGGGGAGGAGTTGGACTCAGGGGGGTGAAGGCTTTGGTGGGGGTGGCGGTCTCTTGATAGGACGGCTGTGGCGGCGGAACAGAATATGGGTTTAGGTTAAGGATTTGTTATATCGTGTCGGAGTTGTCGACACTGAGAATAAATGTATTTGTATAACTAATAGAATAAGATATTGGATGGGGGAGGACACGGACACGAGGCATGCACCATTGGTTTGTGGAGAATTTGCGGATGAATATTAAATTGGAGGAGTACCTGCCTATTTATAGGACGTGGGAATTCCCAATTAGATAATGATTAGGATTGTTTAAACCCAAATTAGATAAATCAATCTATTAAATTAAATCAATCAAATCAAATCTAAATCAAATCCAATTAAATCTAATTTAATTCCCTTAGTTTAAAATCAATCAAATAAATCAAATTTCGAATATTTAACTATTTAAATAAATCTAAAAATTAAATCAAGATTTAAATGGCCACAATGACTTCCAAATATATTTTTCAAAAATATAATATAATAATAATTTCAAAAATAATATTATTATTTAAATGCACTAATAAATAATTAAAATAATATTTATGAAGAATATTATTTATTATTAGTAACTGCTATAACGAAAAGTCTTTCATAAATAAAATCGTAAACTTGGAAATTTTGATAGCTAAAAATAATTATTATATATATTATCTTGAAATTATAAAAAAATATTTTTCTAAAATATGTACGCTCGTACATATTCGCACTCGACGAGCAACTACGAAAAATAAAATTTCGTGCGCAACGTACAATACGACTATGAGACGTACAATACAAAAATTTAAATCAGTACCAAACTAAAAAAAAATAGTAGAAATTTAGGGGTTTTACAAGTACTCATGAGTAACTCGCGAAAACGTCAGGTTTCTTCCGGAGTGAGCCCTCCTCCTGTAAAAAGTTTAAGAATAGTTGTTGTGCCTCTGCGGGGTGGACCGTCCCAACAGTCTCCATTGGAACGGAGTGCCCCACCCGTCGGATCTTCTTTGCGGGTAAGTCTTAGCATTTTTTTTTGAGATTTTATTACGTACTTTTTGTTCATCTTTGCTTTGTTTGTGTAGGCAGGGCCTATATGGTCGGAGAGACTCAGGGAACTTCCCGAGGAGCCTGCCCCAGAGGTGTCTCTGTCACTCCAATTTTTTGTTATACGTATTTTCAGTATACGTATACGGATTTTTTACTTTTGTCAGGTGACCCGTATTTTGACTTGTCTTGCTTAGCCTAGTCTTAGTTTAATCTTGACTTAGTTTATTTTGATTTAGTTTGGTTCAACTTGGCTTGGCTTGGTTTGGTTTGAGACGGAGAGGTTTGGTATTTATATCAAACTCCTCTCTCTCCTCCATTACTTTTCATTTACTTCTTCATCTTCTTCATTTACTCCTCCCTCCTACCAAGCCCTTGGCAAGTGCAACTTGCTTCATAATGGATCTTAAGTTTTAATGTTCTCTTCTTTGCAAGATTCTAAGTCTCTTTTGAACTTGGCATTTTTGGTTTTGTTGAGTATATTTTTGTAGATCTAATTTTTAATCTTTTCTCCTTTTTTGGTGTTGATCTACTAAAACTTGGTATTTTCGAAAACTAGTTGTTTTATGTTGTGGAAAATCTCGTTCTACCCAATTTTGACCTTTGAAAAGTTAGATTTTGACTTCTTCTGAGGAAGTTATGGACTTTTGAAGTTCATGGGTTCAACCAAGCATTTTTATGCTGGTTGGAGAAGATGAACAATATACGTGCTCATTTTTAGCGCCGTGCCATCTCGGTTGCGCGCGTTCAGGTGCAACCTGGCTTCTGGCGCAACCTGGCTTCTGGCATAGCCTGGCTTCTGGCGCGGCCTAGCTTCTGGCGCAACCTTGGCGCAACCTGGCTCCTAGCATGGTGCAACCTAGCCTGGCACCACTTGACCCCTGGCACCATTTGTCACCTAGCGCCTTTGACCCATGTGCCTTTCTCGCCAAGAACTTCTTATTATATTTCTATGATTGTTCTGTGTGGTTCTTAGAAGTAATGTAATGTTGTGATCCTTGCATGTACCCTATACTTGACTTGTCTTGTGACGACCCGACTTAATGACTTATTGAGCATGATAGAGCTTGAGCTTGATAAGATTTGACCGGGCTTGACTTGATATGAACTCGATATGGTATATGATCAAGTAGTTCATATAGAGAGATTTTCCAGTTACAGGCAATCCCGTTATCTCGGCCACATATGTGGACTTGTAGCCTGCCAACGAGTATGGAACATTTCCAGCACACTGTCATATGTTGCACTTCTTGAACCATAAGCACTAAAGTATACCAGTAATCTTGATAGCTCTTGTAACCCTCGCCTGGATAACCTGAATAGTCTGCAGGGCTTGTGACTGCGGGAACATCTCATTGCACCTTGTTAGTAACTAAGCTTGTGATAACCCTAGTTAGCTAACAATAGCAAGCCGTAGGACTTGATTGGTCGTGCTTGAATGAATTGTCTCATGATTAACCTGTGAATTATATTCTACCTCTTGTTCCTCATACTACAAGCTAATATTTTATGTTAACTTAGTCCCTCATGTTATTTAACTATGCTCTTTTATCAATTCTTCTTTTATTATATGCTAGTTTTATTTCCTAAGTGGAGCCTCCCTTGTGGCACTTGCTCTTTTTGGGGTCTGACCCAACTGATTTTGTATGGCCAAATTTTGGAGAAGCACCCGAGGATCTACCTGCTTTCCAGCCAGAT
The DNA here is from genome assembly GCA_029216955.1 of Iris pallida. NCBI lineage: Eukaryota > Viridiplantae > Streptophyta > Magnoliopsida > Asparagales > Iridaceae > Iris > Iris pallida. The sequence goes on from JANAVB010009800.1 coordinate 4,025,489, forward strand.
GGTGAACACCAGACATAATCCTGGCAACGAGTAGGTTTCTTATTTTGCTCTTCCACTCTATTCTAAATTATTTTTTTGAGGCGTTTAGCCGCCGAGTAAGTGTTAGCTCGTGTTTAAACTTCAATTTTGTTTGCCTAAGGGCTGTAACATGATTGACAAATCCTAGGGTTGATCATGTATGACTTAACTCTTGCTAGTCTTCACATTTTGTATGACTAGCTTCATGATCATCTGAATATGTAATGTTTGGGATGCCTTACTTTGTATGTCTGATGATCTAACATCATGTAACATTTACTTGTTTGCTTGAGATTGAGACACTAGGTTTGTTCTTGACCATAAGAGACTGATGGCTTGTAGATAAACCCTCATGCATCTAGACAGCCGTGACCGTATTACGAGGTGAGTTTCACTTCAATGTATATAGCTGGTTGTGTCTGTCTCCCGCTCTCCAGCATTTTGGTTCTGGGGCGTGACAGTCTCAAGTCGAGGGGGAGACTGTAGCTGATGAAACTACTGACCTGGAAGATGTCCCTCCTCCTGCTTCTTTTGAGTATGAGACTCGAGGCTCTTTGGAGCCATTGGCTTCGCTCTGGAAGGAAGCTTTCACAGGACCGATTAAGGATGGGCCCGTGGAGGTACCCGAGGCCGACGCTATGGCAGACGAGGGCAGGATTCCCGAATCGGGCCAAGGGGATGTAGATGCTGAAAGAATTACCCAAGATCCTTCGATCGTACCTCCTCCTCATGTTGAGAGAAGTGTTGAGGATAGTCCCGCTGCGCCGGGAGAGGAGGAGAATTATCCAGCCGAGGAGCTGTCTTTAGCAAATCTAGAGGATTCGTCTCGGCGATTAGTCGAAGGTCCCTTTGAAGGGTCGACAGCGAAGGCTGTTAAAGAATTGGCCTGTCAGGATATTGAAGGGCCAACAAGAAGGACTGTCGAACAACTAGTCGACAAGATCATTCGAAGCGACACCGAGGAGGCGATTGAGGAGTTGGCCGACATGGTTCTCGGTGAGATGATCGAGGAGACCAATATAGCATAAGTTAACGTGGCTGCTGACGAGCCGATAACTGAGGTCCCAAGCGAGGTGGCCACTGAGGTAATGGTTGAAGATAGTATGGTTGATGAACCTACCAGTGTCACCATCAGGGGTCCGATCAAGGAGACCGGGGATGGACTAGCCGAGAAGACTGCTGATGAGCCAGCTGCTGGAGCAATGGTCGAAAAGACCACTGAGGAGTTAGTCATATCGACCACTGAGGATACAACCACTGCGGTCGCTGAGGATACGACATCTGCCACGGCTGTGGCACCATCCACAATTGCTAGACATGTGTCGGCTTTCGTTACTGCCCAGGAACCCTCCGTCGCAGCATCCCCGGTGACCCCTATGAGTTTGGTCGATAATGCTTTTTACACTAATCTCATTCTGAGCACCAATCGTCACGCTCTGACATGTGGGATTGAGGGTGTCTTACAAAATAACCAGTCGCTTAGGCAGGCCCAGTCTATAGTGAGTGCCCAATTGGTGGCCTTATGTGGCCATCCGGAGTGTGAGGCTATGGCGGACGCGATTGACAATCTGCTGGCAAAGTTGGAAGACACTGTCTTAGAGCTTCAAAATCTCGAGCGCAGTCTTTCGACCCTAGCTGCTGCGGAACTATAGAAGATTGCTTCCGAAGCATCCCAGCATGAGCAGAAACGTCGAGCCTTGACTGACCGGCTGGCCGAGGTCAAGATTACAATCGAGGAGGTGACCGACGCAGAAGAGGCTCGGGTCTGTCATCGCACAGCCGCAAAAGATCAGTGCAAGGCCCTCCAGGAGCACATCCGGAGGCTAGAAGGACTTTGGCGCTCGCGGAGAGTGATTTGGAGAAGTCGAGGGACCAGGAAGAGGACCTCCGTTAACGCTCCAAGACTTTAGCCCGAGAGAATGAGGGCATTGGTGTGCGCCAGGCAGAACTGGCTCTTATACGCCAAAACTTGTCCCCGGCTGAAGATGAAGCTGCTCGACGTCAGGAGATTGAGCGCCGAGCCCAAGTATTGGTTGTCCCCCAGATCGCTCTTTTACGGAGCCAACTAGAAGAACTTATGCATCGGTATTCCCAATTTTGACTTTTTCTATCTTCTTGTCTCTCGGTTTGCGAGAGACTACTTTTGTAAACAAAGAAAGAAAACCCTTCCATTTTATAAATGAAAATTTTGGCTTTGTCTCTCTGCTTGTCTTTCTGCTGTAAACTTTCTTGTACTAGAATAAGAATCCCCTCATAGGTAGCATGACATGAGGGGATGGAGATAACTCCGTTGGGGATAGGGTGTTTACTCAGAGGTAATATGGACATGGTAAACACGAAATTTTTTGGTGGTAGGACTTTCTCTACTCACAGGTTATATGGACATAGTAAGAATAGACTCTACGGGTGTATAGAACGACTCAGAGGTAATATGGACGTGGAAGGTTCTATAGATAATTATGACAACCGCGGGTTTGTCATGGAAGGAATGTCTACTCAGAGGTAATATGGACATGGTAGGCACAATCTTCGCTAGGGTGTAGAATAATAATTCAGAGGTAGTATGGACGTAAAATATTTTCTAGATAGTTTATGACAACATAAGGTTGTTATACAAGAGACAACTACTCAGAGGTAATATGGACGTAGTAGACGCGAAGTTCGTTTAAGGTGTAGAAAAATAATTCAAAGGTAGTATTGACGTGAAATATCTTGTCTACTGGGGGTGATTGTAGAAGGGATGAATTCTTTTAACGAAATTCAGGAACGCCCAAGGGGGTGTAGGCGCCTATGCTGGTTTGAACCTCAAACATAGTACTTTTTTAGAAACTTGTCATTGTTTGGCATTATTAGCAAGTCGTCGTTTGGTTTGGCCAGTCGGTAGGCACCATTGGAGTAGACTGTCTCTATGACGAACGGTCCTTCCCATTTGGGCTCGAACTTTTCAGCCGTCTTATGAGTAATCACCATCGGTCTTCGAACTGATAAGACAAGGTCACCCACTTGGAATGTTCTTTCTCGGACCTTTTTGTTGAAGGCCCCAAAAATTCGGGCTTGGTAAAGCTCGATTCGTTGCTGAGCTAGCAAACATTTTTCATCCAACGCCTCTAACTCTTGTAGCCGTCGGTGTTGATTATCTTGGTCGGTCAGCTGGTTGGTGATAGTTACCTGTAAAGACGGGATCTGGATCTCCAGGGGAAGCACTACCTCGCTTCTATAGACAAGAGAGAATGGTGTGTTGTCATGGGTCTTCGAACTGTTGTGCGGTAAGCCCACAGACATTTGCCAAGCTTCTCATTCTAGTCGTGCTTATTAGAAGAAATGACTTTCTTGAGTAATTTGACGATAGTCTTATTGAATGCTTTGGCTAGCTCATTTGCTACAGGATTGTAAGCCGGTGACGCCATATTCCGTATTTGATTCTTATCACAGAGCCGATAGAATGTGTGGCTCACAAACTGTGGACCATTGTCATAGATTATCCTTCTGGGCACTCCGAAGCGGTATATGATGTGATGTTTGATAAAGCTGATCACGTTCGAGGTTTTCACCACGGCCAGAGGTACTGCTTCTGCCCACTTAGAAAAGTAGTCGGTGATGGCGAGTATGAACCGGTGTCCTCTGGAGGATGGTGGACTGATCGGTCCGATGATATATATTTTCCATGCTGCAAATGGCCAGGCGGCTGTCGTGGGATATAGGAACTCCGAAGGTCGATGGATGAAGTCAGCATGCAACTGACATACCCGGTACTTCTTTGCGTAATCAACGACATCTGCCATCATAGTAGGCCAGTATTAGCTAATGCGACGCAGTCGATCCTGTAACTTAGGACCAGGCTGATGGGCTCCACAGGTGCCATTGTGTGCCTCCCGGAGCGCTTTATGTGCTTCTGTCTTGGATAAACATCTCAAGAGAAACCCGTCGTATGAGCGACGGTATAACATCTTATTAGCTGTGTCGTAAAAGAACCGGAGAGAGCTTCTCTGGACAGAATTAGCTTCCTTCAGGTCTTTAGGTAAGATTTCATATACTGTGTAGTCTATGAATGGGAATCACCAGTCCCGAATGTCAATATTAGTGTCCGTTTGTACTGAAAAACTCAGACACGTATATAGTTTGTTCTTCGAGCAAACCAGCTCTCGGCCCATTACTATGACGATATATTAGGTTCCAACAGGAGCTGCTAGAGAAGCAGCGAGGCCAGCTAGTGCGTCGGTCTTCAAGTTCTGCAATCAAGGTACATGTTCTATAAAAAAATCCTATGAAGGTAGAGATGATATCGATTGCTGCATAGTAGTACGGAACCAGATCTTCATATCGAACATCGTATTATCCTCGAACCTGGTTGATAATCAGTTTCAAGTCGCCATAGGCCTCGATGTAGTCAACATCCAGCTATTTAGCAAGCTGGAGTTCGATGATGAGAGCGTTATACTCAGCGACGTTATTGGTGTATGACTCCATGAGAGAATATGTACGATGGATGACCAAGCCGTCAGGAGTGATGAGAACCACTCTGACCCTCGCAATGATCTCGCATTTGGGCCTGTTCTTGAAGCACCATCAAAGAACATTCGCCAAACTGAATTGTCTGAGACGGTATTGGACTCTAGGACTTCATCAGGAATGTCATCGTAGAGCCTTAATATCTCTGGCACAGGATGTGCCGCCAAAAAGTCGGCCAATGGTTGGCCCTGACTGCCATTTGTAGGACGAACATTATGTCATAAGGAGTCAAAAGTATCGCCCATGTAGCTAACCGTGTAATGCCCCAGTCCCAAAATACGTAGGACTAAGAACGTATACATGCCAGCTGTATACATACGAAGTACAGGGGCCTTGTATATATACATAAGCTGTAAAATACAGTAATCCAAGACAAACTAAATCTCATCCACAATGAAAAAGAATAATAATATAAAAATTAACTTGAATATTTATGATACAATCGTTAGGCGGAGACAAAGTCTACTACCAACTATCTCAATAAAAGAAATGTACAAGAATCGATCCATAAAATGGCAAAACGAACCAAGCGCAATTGTCTTCGAAAGAATGGAGAGAATCACAACCTTGGCTAGAACACCTGCAGTGAATCATGAAAGCATACACCTGGGGAATAACCAGGTCCTCAGACGGACATAGCAAGATACAGGAAGAACAAGCTAATATAAACTGTCAGAATAATAAAATAATATATAAAAGACTTTCCTAGACACAAATATGTAAAGGAGATTCTAACTGCCTAATGTGCAATTTAGAGGACAACTTTCATACGCATGGGTGGGATTTTAGGCTATGTATATGTAACAGGCATCCAGTCATCTGTATCCGGCCGTAGCGTCCAAAACGTCAGAGGGTATCTGCAAATAAATCGCCACAGTTCCATCCGGAGACTGTGGTTTACCTGTTTGGATTCCCATACGCACTAGCGACTGTCCTCTCCCAATATTTCCCACACTGTTCAAGTCATGTCCATGGCTCTTCCAGTTTTGTAACTGCTTGAGTCTCTAAAACCATAGTCATAAGTTACGATCATCTATCCGTCACACGACTTTAGAGAGGGCCAGTCCATAAGTCGTACCCCTAGCAACATGTCTCCAACCGTGTAGTGTGTGTGTCATAGCCAAGGAAGATATAAGGATATCCCCCAACAAGAAGGTAGTCCGCTAACACTAAGTTTAACATGCATATAGTAAAGTAAAACGACTAATAGAGTCGCTTGCACCCAGGTATGACTTGGACGCGCAATTTATAACAAAGAAAACTAACAATATGAAACAAAGTAAATAATACAGAAAATAAATAATTGACAGTTAATTAGCAAGGTATACTTGCCTGGTGGGCGGTCTGGTGTGCTGCGATGATCAATGTGGCACAAAATATAATCTTGATATTACAACTACACAAGATGACCTCTCAGTTTGATTAAAAGTTGACCGACGTGATAAGATCATATCGGCCCCGAAATAGTCCTAGACGTCAAAACTATGCAAGATAATTTCAGGTGATGGTACGGACCAGGTCATTAAATCCGGAATAGTCAAATTGGCTAGGAATGATATAAAGATGTTTGAGATTTACAAGAAGGTAAAAATATGACTAACAAGGGTCAAGATTTGGAAATCAAAGAAAAGTAAATAAATAACTATTTTGGAAAAAATTTATTATATTTGAAAACTATATTTTATTAGTAAAAAAAAGTTTTAGATATATATTTGAAAGTCACGAAAAATTATTTATTTTTAGGACAAAACTAGAATTTACTTAGAAAATATTACAACAATACTTAATACTATAACATAATATAAATATATTTTAGGTAAAAGCTTATTTTTAAAATATCACAAAATATATAATGATAAATTTAAGATTCCAAACTTGATTTTAAAATAAGATGTAGAGCCCAACTAAATATTTTTCACAAATATATATAAAAAAAATTATTATTCTAGAATAAGTATTGCTAATAATAATAAAAAAATACTTAATAATAATATCAAGGATGATAATAATAATAAATAATAATAAATATATATATAAACATACAATATTCTCTTATAGTAACTATAACAGTCCTAATAATCATAATAGTATTAAAATATAATACTCCTACTATTATACTATACACACATATATATACATGCTGGTGTATATACTTATATAGTATTCATTATACATATTGACATTACTTTAATAATAAATATCACCTAAAATTACTCTGTTCCCTGTCTACTCGGTCCTTATGCAATCTTTGGGAAGTGAGGGAATATAATCTGGGAAAGAGAGTAAAGAATTAAAGGATCAATAATGCATTTAATGAATAAACTAATCACTAATGTAATAGAAAAAAAAAGAAAGAAAGAAAGAAAAAATATTATAATAATAATAATAATAATAATCCAAATCCAATATTAAGGAACCACAACACAACAAAAAAAACAGAGGAGTTCAGTGAAGGGGAGGAGGCGTATGGGAGCGGAGAAGGGATGAGAGCGGGAGAGCCAAAGAGGGAAAGAGGGAGGCGGAGAGTAGGGGTTCTCGCAGATGGCTTGGCGACGCGACGGCGGTCGCAGGCGGGGAGCTCGGCTGAGATGGGCGGCTCGGAAGGGGAAGGGCGGTCAGAGCGGAGTGGATAGGGTTTCCGGCGGCGGTCGGAGGAGCAGATGGGTCGTGCGGAGGCAGAGACAGCGGAGAACGGGGGTTCCGGCCGGGGCTTACGGAGGAGAAGGGGAGGAGCGGGGGTTCGAGAAGGGGTCGGTCGGCTCCGGCGGGCGCGCAGAGGGAAGCGGAGGACGGAAAGGAGGAGAGCGGTCGGGGTCTCGGCGAAGAGGCGGGCGGCTGTGGATTTGGCCACCGTGGGCGGCGCTGGGTTTGGTGGCGACGCGATGGTACTCGCGCGCGCGGGCGGCTGATCGGGACGGAGACGGTCGCCGGAGCATGGCCGGGGTCAGGTGAGAGTCTCGGTTTGGTTGTTTGTTTTAATTTGGGGTTATAGTGGTTTTGGCCTCGGTGGCTCTGGCCGGGGGGTCGTCGCGGCGGTAGCCGCGGTGGTGGTGATGGTATTTTCTTCTTCGTTTTCTTTTTTTCTGGTTGAGGAGGTGGTGGTGCTATGGGTTTTTGGCCGGCCGGTGGTGTCGAGGCGGTGCCTTTGGGGTGATGGTGGTGGCGGGTGTGTGTTGGTACCGGCGGTGGAGACAGGGTTGGTGGTGGTAGGCCGGAAAGCGGGGTGGTCGACACCTTGATGTCGAGGAGTCTCGGACTCTCGGTTATGGCTATGGGTATTTGTCGGTGTGGGAGGAAAGCACAGGTCCGGTAGGTGGTTGTGGCGGAATCGGCGTTGGCGGCTGTAGTAGGAATTAGGATTAGAAAATTTGTATCGTGTCGGGAAGTGTCCGACACAGAAAATAATATAATTGTAATAGATGGAATAAGAATTTGGATGGTCACAGACACGATGCACGCACACTTTTGGATGGAGGATATTTGTGGATGTGAGAAATTTATGGAGGAGTACCTGCCTATTTATAGGATGTGGGAATTCCCAGTCTGATAAAGATTAGGATTTATTTAAAACCCAAATAGATAAATACCATATTAATTTAAATAGTTTTAAAGCAATTTCAATCAAATTCCGAATCAATTTAAATCTAAGTAAATCTTTATATTAAAATAGAATCCATAAAATACATCCATATCTTTAGATCATAATAATTTATCTAAATATCAATCAAACAAAATTTAAAAATATATTTTTATGAACACTAATATTTTAATAATAATTAATTTCGAAAATAAATATAAATATTTAAATATTTAAAATACCTTATTGCTAAATAATTTATTATAAATAATAAAAATAAAATTTGAAAACATACATGAAATAATTTTTTATGTGCTTTACACGAGTGGCATATTCTAGTTTTCTAATTTACCACTATTAAAATAAGATAGTATTTTATAAATAATTAAAAATAATAATTTTGCCAATCTCGATAGATACTTTTCACAACTTTTTAATAAAAATATTTATTATACATATTATTTTGAAACCATCACCGATTGATAAAATCAAAACCATTTTTCTAAAAATATGAACCTCGCCCATATCCGTACTCGACGAGTAAATTCCCGTGCGACGTACAATACGACTTTGCGACGTATAAATAAAATAAAATAAATCAGTACTAAAATATAGTAGAAATTTAGGGGTTTTACAAACCGTAAGTTTAAGGCCCCTGGCTTGGTCATGAGGACCCTGAGGGGATTGCTCCGGGAGATGACATGGATCGTTTGTCCGTCTACATAATGGTGCATCTTCTGGACGGTAAAAAGCATAACAAGACACTCCTTCTCCACAGGATTATACCGATGCTCAGCTCCAATCATGGTCCTGCTAAGGTAGTAGATTGCATGTTCATGGCCTTCATTGCTTCCTTGGGCTAGCAAAGCACTGAGAGAATGGTCCATAGCTCGAACGTATAGCTGAAAGGGACTCCCCACGACTGGTGCTACTAGTACTGGAGGACTAGTGAGGTACTTTTTGTTGTCGTCGAACACGCGCTGGCATTCTTTTGTCCAAACAAAAGAAACCCCTTTCTTCATCAGTTTGGCAAAAGGTTGACATCTACCAGAGAGATTTGCTATGAATCTTCTGATATATGCCAAGCGCCCTTGCAGGCCTCGGAGCTCGCAAATATTCTTCAGAGGAGCCATGTCCAAGATCGCCTCAGTCTTCTCAGGGTCAATATGAATACCCAGGAATTTGCCACTGGAGGCTCCCAAAAATAACTTAGTTAGGTTCATCTTCAGTTGATGTGTTCGCATTAAGTCAAACACTGTTCTCAAGTCATCCAATGATTTTTTTTTGCTTTTGATGGCAATGTCATCAACGTAACATTCTACCGTCTTTCGGATGTGCTTACAGAATATGGTGCTCATTGCATGCTGGTATGTTGCTCCCGTATTCTTCAACCCGATGGGCATCACTGTGTAACAGTATATCCCTTTTGGAGTCCAAAATGAAGTATGCTTCTCGTCTTTGGGAAACATCTTGATTTGGTTGTAGCCTGAGAAACCATTCATAAAGGACATACGCTCGAAGCCACAAGTGTTGTCGATCATCACGTTGGTGGTCGGGAGGGAAAACTCATATGTTGGGCAGGCCGAGTTGAGATCCTTGAAGTCTATACAGACCCAAATTTTTCTATTCTTCTTAGTGACTGGGACAATGTTGGTCACCCAATCTGGGTGATGTTCTTCGCAAATAAAGCAACTCTCTAAGAGTTTGTCGACTTTCTCCTTGATAGCATCCATGATGTTGGGGCAAAAATGTCGTTGTTACTGTTTGACAGGTTTAGCATCGGGTAGGATGTTGAGACAGTGCATGGCAACTTACGGGTCTAAACCCGGCATATCTTCGTAGCTCCATGCAAAGACGTCAATGTATTCTCGGATAAGCTGTATCAGAGATTCATTTGCCTTCTTCTATCAAGCTTTTGCTGATGAAGATGGGTTTAAGGGACACCTCATCTCCTAGCTCGACTTGGACGACTTCGTCTTCAGTGGGAGGTTCGTACTATTGGAAGCACCATTTTTATTGGGATCCGAGGCATTGATCCCATGGTTCATCTTCGAAGTATTCAAGCATTTGATCTTCATCCTCGACTGGGGGATATATGGAGACCATATTGACTGACAGTATCTTTTTGAAGGCTTGGCCGATACTGGTATCAGAGTCCCAGGTTTGGGAGTCCGAGGAATGTGAATGCATCAGGACCTCTAGTTCAGAACTCTCAGACGTTTTTGTGGGTGTAACGTAACCCAACCTCGGGCGAGTACATTGGTAGTAATTTTGGGACTTTTCCTTCGGGGAATGAAGTCGTAAGGAAAGGCATCAGCCTTTGCCATAGTTTAGTCCTCTGTCACTGTTCAAGCCGTAACCTATTTTATGGATGATATTTTTGGCTTGAGTAGTGTAGCGGTATAGTTACATTTTACCGTTATCGGGTTCTGGTTCTACTGGAGCTAGTCACTACGGATGCTCCAATCGGCCAAAGATGATGGGTTCCTCCTCCTTTTTTCTTACTGGAACCAAGAAGTAGGCACCTTGAGAAGGGATAACTCGGCTTGCGAGACTAGCGGTTATCACTTGTGTTTGCAGCATATATAGAGCGTTGTCTAAGAAATACCTATTGTTTCAATACGCACAAGAGTAATTCAAAGACAACTTTCTATTAATAAAATATAAAATTTTATCCCGAGGGATTACATCATCTAAAGAGTGTGTCTCGGTATTGGCACATACGTAGTCTCCCAACTCTTCATCTGTGAGCACCAGGGCTGTTGCGGAAGAAGGTGGAGGACATTTCCCCTTCAGCTTGACTACCAAGGGGGCTGAAGGGGGTGGTTCGTGTGACCTCAAAGTTGGCTTTGGAGCCTTCCAGGGAAGTCTTATTTGCATGGGCTTCTGGCTAGCCTCTGACATGGTCGAGGGTGATCGAGCCGGAGCTTTGCCTTGGAGCTTGATGACGAGGGGAGCCGACGTCTTGGGAGGTTTCACCTTTAATCAAACCTTCAACGGTTCTTTGGCGATAACTGCGCTCTCTGTTTTGTCATCGATGTCATTGGCATCGTCGCCCCATGGGACTGATTTGTACAGATCAGCATCTATACAGTATGCTTCGAGTCCTCGAAAGGGATCGATGTCAGCGAACTCGGTCTTGATAGTCCAGTTGTTCGCCACATACTTTATGCATTGATAGAGAGTGGAGGGCACGATTATGTATCATGAATCCATGATCGTCCTAATAGCAAGTTGTAGTTTATGTCTACATCAATTACGTAGCAAGTTACGTCAGTCTGGAGATCACCTATTTGGCATTTCAGGCGAATCTTGCCCAGGGGTTCACTCTTTCTAGTATTGAAGCTGTTGATTGTAGTGTTTGACGCGGTCAGCCGATGCATCGGGATCCCCAAAGCTTGGAGTAAACTCTGAGGGATGATGCTAAGAGAAGAGCCATGGTCGATGTGGATGCGATCGACCTTAATGGCTCCAACGTACCCTGTATAGTACATGGGTCGGTTGTGCCGGTTGTTCTTCAGTAGCATGTCCTGCTGAGTGAAGGTGATGTTAGGGATCACCTCGACCACACTGTGACAATGTGGATATTCAGCAGGGTTCTCCTTGGGCGGTTGCACCTGAGTGAGGAAGGCGTCAGCGTTCTGTAAAGCTTCGCTAAGGGCATCTCGAGTCTCATTGGAGAGACGGAGAAGCTCGAAGAGTGATAGTCGAGCCGGAGTGTTGGCCATATGTGCCAATATGTCAAAATTGTAGGGCTTGATTGGCTCTATTGTCGAGTCTTTTTTCAGAGGCTTGTCAAAGCGAACCTTCTTCTTCTTCTGTTTATTTGCAGCAGCGCTTGAGGTGGGCCTGCTTCCGATGTATCGGGTGCTGTCAAATCCCTATTTTGAAAATAGGTATACGACTATTTTCGTATTTAGAGCAAATTTAAAATTTTGCAATTATTAAAATTTTATTTTATTTTGGATCTTAATCTGGTCTTGGTTGTTGCGCCTGGCATTTGGTTATTGTTGTTGCCATAAATTTACTGTTAGTATTATTTTATTATTGGTGGAGACTGTTATTTTATTAGGGTTATTCTTGTTATTGTTATTGTTGTTCTTATTATTATTCATTCCTATAAACTACCCCAAGCCCTAACCCTAACCCACACCTCTAACTTTCCCCTCCCCTTCACTCAGCCGCCAGCCTCCATTTTTCTCCTTCACTCAACTTTTTCTCTCTTCCCTCTCCGCACTCACACAGCCGAACACCCCCCTCCCCGGCTCACTCTCTCTCTCAGTCCCGAGCCCCCTCTCTCATTACTTCCCTCTCCCTCTCGATCTCTCTCTCTGCTCTCCATTCTATCCTCTTCCTCCTTACTCTCCCCCGAGCTCTCCCTCTCTTCTCCCGCTCTTCCTCGGCCCAGCCACCACTGCGACCGGTGCCACGCCCCCCCCCCCCCCATGGCCACCTCCTCCTCGAGCATCCTCCTACCCAGGCTGCCAGCTCCCATCTTTTCTGCCACCACCACTTCGTCAGTACCGCAGTCGCCCCTTTTTCTGTCGGCTCTACCACCATCTATGGCTGCCACAACCACCAGCACCACCATCATCGTTGCCTTCACCATCACCTCTGCCTCCAGCCTCCACTCCCGTTGCTGCTGCCGTTCGTCCCCTCCGTCGGGGCCCGACCGACCCCGGTGAGCTTCTCCTTCGCGCCTCTCCCTCTTCTCTTATGTCCGGTGAGCCGTCGAGCTTCGTTGGCCGTGCCAGCCTCGACTGACGGGATACCTATGGGCCCCACGCTGCTCGAGCAACGAGCCGGCCTCGTTTCCTGGGCTACGTGCTTTGGGTTATGTGTACTCGATTTATGTGTTCCCTCGTTCCCCGTACTTCTCGGGATGTGTGCCTCGATTTATGTGTCGTCCTATTTTTTGTGCCACCTCAATCCACGTGCTGTCTTGGGCAGTAGGACGCCTCGAGCCCCGTGCTGCCTCGGGCACCGTGCCATCTTGATTTATGTCCTACCTCGTTTTATGTACCTCGACCTTTGTACCCATCTCAATTTTTGTGTCGTACCGAATTGTATGCCGTACCAATTTGTGAGTTGTATCGGTTTGTATGCCACCTTGAACTCTATGCCGCATTGATTTATGTGCATGTACTGATTTACGTGTCGTATTAAATTACGTGTCACATTGTATCTTATATTGCCTCAGTTTATGTGTATGCCTCGATTTACGTGTCACGATGATTTGTGCGCCATCTCGATATTCGCGATCACTCGATCGACGTACACATCTCGATTTATGTACACGGCTCGTTCCTGTTTGCCTCGATATTCATGCCATCTCGATTCTCGTACGTGTCTCGATTTACGTACATATCTCAATTTATGTGTCCGTATCGATCTGCGTGCCTCGGTTTTTATGCCAGATTCCTGTACTGCTTACAGGACCTACACGGTATAGCCCCCACCATCTCTTATGATTATTCTCTTAATTTATTATTATATACTGATGATTGTTTGTTGTGAGTTTCGAGGACCTCGATGGACGTGCTACCTTGGATTCCGATCGGCGAAGACTTGCTTACCTAGCCGAGCCCTCTAGACAAGTATCCCTTGCTCATCGACGGCTCTTGCCCTTTTGCTGAATTTTACTGCATTTAAATTAATTGTAATTGTATAGTTGTGATTAGTGCAGCTTAGCAGTAGAACTTCCATGATGATAACCTAGGATAGCTTGGTTCGATACTAGTTTACGACCGTATCGGACAACTCGGATGGGTCATCCACACCTCCGAGGACACGAGCATGACTCACATGTATGGATTGTCCCCATATGCCCCGTGTCTGACTCACGGTCGGGTAACGGCTTGGCTAACTGTTTCTATGACCTTGCTTGTGGCTTGGATATGACTTTGGGTCTGTGATGCGCCCTGCGTGGCGATTCTTGTTGTATGTGTTGGCTTAGCGCCCGGTACTCATCGTTGTGCCGCTGGAGATTGAGACTTAGTGTTCTTGGCTATGGTTTGGTTTCCAGTACGCATGGTAGCGCTGCTGGAAGCTGAGACTTAGTGTTCTCAGCCTGTAATTCTGCGGCGGGTTGTGCCGAGTGGATTTAGCCCCAATTCGCTGGAAGCTCCCGTCCAGAATACGAAGGAGACTCTGCCAAATTTTCTAGAATTCTCGATCGAGAATTTGGTTCGAAGAGTTGGGCAGAACCGTTCCTTTGGTTTGTTGAACCAGTCTCGTACGCATTTATTATAGTACTTTGTACTTGATTCCAGTACTTTCTAGGTAGACTCCCGACTATACTAGTCGCCTAGCTCTTGACATGTCTTGTCCGTCGGATAGCGTAAGGAGCGGTTCCACTCGGGAGACGGTCTGCAACTCTGGTCCTTGTTTGGTTTAAGGGTTGTGGATCTGCTTCAGAGCGGTTCATGCAACCCTTACCATTTTTCAGTAACATTAATAGTAGATTCTTGTCCCCTGGCCATTCTTTCTAGGAGTTATCCTAGTTTAGCCAGATAGGGTTACCAGTTTTCCTATGTATCGGGATTTGTGACTTAGATATGTTTGAGGATTGCGTATTATTGAGAATATGATTCCGAGATCTTGATTTGGTAGACTCACGTGGATTCATGGATGGTGATGCCATTCCTTTTCGATGTTCTATTTTGATCAGATATGACTATGTGGATCCTTGGATTTTGGTGATCGCGAGTGTTTCACGAAACGAGGAGAATATCGAGGGTATCCTTATATATTTTTTACTCGACTTCCCAAATGTCCAAAACCTGGGTTGACTGCTATGTCTTGGTAGTTGAGAGACTTGTTTTCTGATAGCTTGTGATCATTGATTTAGAGGACCCTGGTGAGCCAGAGGGCCTAGCATTGTTTATAACGATTAGCGTAGTATCTGACAATTTTACTTCTTGATCTGATCTCCATCATGGAGGGGAGACTCTTGCTAGATTGATCTGGTGGATGGACCGACTTGATGATTGGAGCTGTAGGCTCCCATATATGCTTGAGACGCTATTATAGTAGAGATTCTGATCTTGTACTAGACCTGATATCCATACCACGATGTAGACAGATGATTTCATGTGACTGACAGATTTGACCTTATCCCCGACATGACTACTTGTATCCATGCTATAAGTCTAGTTTACCCTTTGAGGTACTGGCCCTGACTTTGTACTGAGGTTCTCCTTGGCAGCAGCACTTTGAGGTGTTATCCCCTTGATTATATCTATGATTACATGTGCGGGTATCTGGTAGTTGGCCTATAGTCTTAGCATGGTCAGGATTGTTTGCTTGCTTGTTGCATAACACTAAGGATGGATCACAACTGGAACTATAGGTGTCGAGGTTGATTCTTACTTAGCGTTCTTGTACTGAGGTACGACATCTAGGAGGATGATCATGTGACCACGGCATGTGATTCCGGATAAATGTATGGATAATCTAGGCAACTTAAACTGGTAGAAGCATTGGGAGGGAACAGAATCTCGAAATCGTGCAGTACTAGCCGCTTCCCAGACATCTAGTCAAGGAGTGCAGGCTGGCCGCTACGGATATTGTTACCGTCCGTATTAGAGGATGGCAGTATCCGGCTACTTTACTATACCTTATATATATGGCATGCTAAGCACGGTAGCCTTACGAGGGACCGATGGTGACATACATAGCTCGGTGGTCTTACGAGGGACCGGTGCTCATCTAGTCTTGATATATTTGGCCCCGTTAGCTTGCTAGATTGGCACGATCTGAGGATTCCTATACTGCATTGTTGGGGTAACCCAACCTCCACCTAGACAGCCGTAGACATTTGAGTGGCTGCTTATTCACCTGAATTGTATGGATTCCTGCTTGCTAAGCTGGCTGGCCCGTAACGCTGCCCCGATGTGATAATTCATTCCCTTGTTCTTGTTTGATATAGGAGTGGATTACTGTTCCGTTGATAGACTACGAGTTCCGATTGGCGATGCTGGTATTATTGGATGTTAGGGAGATTGTGATTATTGTTGGTTATTTAGCTACATTAGATGTGGATTGTTATCGTGCGTTGGTACCACACGATCCTTACCCTCTTTTGTTGTTCATATATGCTATTCCTGTCATATTTTATCCTGCTGGCTTTTCTTCGTCTGTCATTGAGCCTTCCTTTCTGGTACTTGCTACGGTTGGCCTGACCAACCCTGGATTGTTCCCAGATTGCCTGTGACCGACCCTGTGGATCTTTCAGAATTGACTTGGAGGATGTGCTTCAGTTTTCGACCATGCTAGGAACTATGGGAAGGTATACTCATCTACACTATTATTATGTATTGTAGATTTCCTGATTATCATATGAGTATTTCCTGTCTTCCATATGATTCTCTCTCTTACGTATTATTTCTTTGTGATTGATTGTGGATATGATCGGGTTTAGGCCATAGAATGATTGCATGCTAGGATACCCAGCAAGACTGATAGTCATCATCGCCGTATAACGTATTCTTACCTTATACGGTGTAGCTGGCCGACGTCTGTCCCCGTATTTCGGTACTGGGGCGTGACACGATTTTAGTGGTGGCCCATACAGGTCTCGTTTTGAGATATTATTGGGTATCATATGATTATTGATCTCAGTGCACTATTCCTTGGTATTCCCACTTGTTATACTTGTCCTTCGCTCCTTTGAACTTGTGAATTAGTCCTCATCTCTAACTGGACCTATCTTGCTTGCCCATGTCTTATTTGTTGTTATCTACCCCTGATCCTTGTTTGATAGATATGATCCTATAGTTGGTCATGTCGATCGTTTTATCTGATGAGATGTTATCTTATCTCCATCGAGGTTACTTGATTTTCTATTTTGGGTTTTGTACTCTCTACCGATGCATCGTCTTGTTTGATTCTCCTGTTATCCAAATTCGTGCGTTGACTTCGTGTTGACTTAGTATCATTATCGCCCTCTTCGAGCGTTGGCTTGATTGTTGCAGAAGGAAGATTTCATCAGGACTCTGAGATTAGATATTTTAATATTTGTTGAGTATACAAGGGATATTCTCGTATCAATTCGGCTCCCTTGATTCCAAACAGTTCCGCACTCATGATTATCTGTTTTAGATATTATTTTGATTATATATATACTTTTTGTACATTATGTTTTGATATGGATCCTTGATTTGGAGTATTTTCCTAGAAAAACTATCTTGTGGTTATTATTGAATATATTTTTGGATGTATGTTATGATTCACCTGAATTTTGGATTTTGATTATTTTTCTAGGACTCTCGATATATTGTTAGAGATTTTATGATTTTAGTGATTTGGATATTTGAGTTATGGATTTGATTCGTTTTGGGTATTGTCAAGAGTGACCGGGTGACCCTAGTATACCTTGACGTCGTGGTAACGAAAGTTGCAGCCGCTCGATTATAGTGTCATGATGAATCGTTTGCAGCCATTCCGGATGGCGTGGCAGGGAATGACCATGTCACACATTTTTCGGATATTAGGAAACTACGGTCGTCGGTTCGAGACAGATATCCTGTATTTTATGATTTTATGCAAATTTTCATACAGAAGGGAATTCAGGTTTTCTGATATTGTTTTCGACATTCTGTACTTGTTTTGATTTATGGGGATATTTCGTGTACGCAAGATTTTGATTTTTTGAGATTCTTTCGATGTTTTGGATTTACCTTGTGAGTTGATTTATGTAGACAGACATTGTTCTCTTTGATGTTTTCATATTGAGATTTTGTCGTTTCTAGTTGTATTACTTAATTTCTGTAAGGTGGGTAGAGTTTTTATGGAATATATATGTACTAGTTTTGAAAATCCTATTTTTGTAATTTTGAAATTTCGAGGACGAAATTTTTGTAAGGTGGGTAGGATGTCAAATCTCTATTTTAAAAATAGGTATATGACTATTTTCGTATTTAGAGCGAATTTAAAATTTCGTAATTATTTAAATTTTATTTTATTTTGGATCTTAATCTGGTCTTGGTTGTTGCGCCTGGCATTTGGTTATTATTGTTGCCATAAATTTACTGTTAGTACTATTTTATTATTGGTGGAGACTGTTATTTTATTAGGGTTATTGTTGTTATTGTTATTATTGTTCTTATTATTATTCATTCCTATAAACTACCCCAAGCCCTAACCCTAATCCACACTCTAACTTTCCCCTCCCCTTCACTCAGCCGTCTGCCCCTATTTTTCTTCCTCACTCTACTTTCTCTCTCTGCCCTCACGCACACAGCCGAACACCCCCCTCCCCGGCTCACTCTCTCTCTCAGTCCCGAGCCCCCTCTCTCATTACTTCCCTCTCCCTCTCGATCTCTCTCTCTCTGCTCTCCACTCTCTCCTCTTCCTCCTTACTCTCCCCCGAACTCCCCCTCTCTTCTTCCGCTCTTCCTCGGCCCAGCCACCACCGCGATCGGCGCCACGCCCCCCTATGGCCGCCTCCTTCCCGAGCTTCCTCCTACCCTGGCTGCCAGCTCCCATCTTCTCTACCACCACCACTTCGTCATCACCGCAGTCGCCCCCTTCTCCGCCGGCTCCACCACTATCTATGGCTGCCGCAACCACCAGCACCACCATCATCGTCGCCTTCACTATCACCTCCGCCTCCAGCCTCCACTCCCATTGCTGCTGCCGTTCGTCCCCTCCGCCGGGGCCCGATCGACCCCGGTTAGCTCCTCCTTCGTGCCCCTCCCTCTATTCTTCTGTCCAACGAGCCGTCGAGCTTCGCTGGCCGCGCCAGCCTCGAGTGGCTGGATGCCCATGGGCCCCGCACTGTTCGAGCAGCGAGCCGACCTCGGGGAGCGTGTTCCCCTGGCCACGTGCCTTGGGTCACGTGCACTCGATTCGCGTGTTCCCTCGTTCCCCATGCTTCTCGGGATGTGTGCCTCGATTTGTGTGTCGTCCCATTTTTCGTGCTATCTCGATCCACGTGCTGTCTTTGGCAGTGGGATGCCTCGAGCCCCGTACTGCCTCGGGCACCATGCCATCTTGATTTATGTGGTACCTCATTTTTTGTGCCTCGGCCTTTGTGCCCATCTCGATTTTTATGTCACACCGATTTATGTGCTACATCGATTTGTGTGCCACATTGTATCTTGTATTGTCTCGGTTTGTGTGCACGCCTCGATTTGTAAGTCATGATTATTCGTGCACCATCTCGATATTTGTGATCCCTCGATCTACATGCACGTCTCGTTCCTATTTACCTCGATATTCGTGCCATCTCAATTCTCGTACGTGTTTCGATTTTACGTACATGTCTCGATTTACGTGTATGTATCGATCCGTGTGCCTCAGTTTTCATACCAGATCCCTACACTGCTTGCGGGACCTACATGGTATAGCCCCTACCATCTCTTGTGATTATTCTCTCAATTTATTATTATATACTGATGATTGTTTGTTGTGTGTTCCGAGGACCTCGATGGACGTGCTACCTTGGATTTCGATCGGCGAAGACTTGCTTACCTAGCCGAGCCCTCTAGGCAAGTATCCCTTGCTCATCGACGGCTCTTGCCCTCTTGCTGGATTTTACTGTATTTAAATTAATTGTAATTGTATAATTGTGATTAGTGTAGCTTAGCAGTAGAACTTCCATGATGATAACCTAGGATAGCTTGGTTCGATACCGGTTTATGACCGTATCGGACAACTCGGACGGGTCATCCACACCTCCGAGGACAGGAGCACGACTCACATGTATGGATTGTCCCCATATGTCCCGTGTCCGACTCACGGTCGGGTAACGGCTTGGCTAACTGTTTCTATGACCTTGCTTGTGGCTTGAATATGACTGTGGGTCTGTGATGCGCCTTGCGTGGCGATTCTTGTTGTATGTGTTGGCTTGGCGCCCAGTACACATCGTAGTGCTGTTGGAGGCCGAGACTTAGTATTCTCGGCTATGGTTTGGTTTTCAGTACACATGGTAGCGCTGCTGAAAGCTGAGACTTAGAGTTCTCAGCCAGTTGATTCTGTGGCGGGTTGTGCCGAGTGGATTTAGCCCCAATTTGCTGGGAGCTCCCGTCCAGAATACGAAGGAGACTCTGCCGAATTTTTCCAAAATTCTCGATCGAAAATTTGGTTCAAAGAGTTGGGCAGAACCGTTCCTTTGGTTTGCTGAACCAGTCTCGTGCGCATTTATTATAGTACTTTGTACCAGATTCCAGTACTTGCTAGGTAGACTCCCGACTAGACTAGTCGCCTAGCTGTTGACATGTCTTGTCCGTCGGATAGCATAAGGAGCGGTTCCACTCGGGAGACGGTCTGCAACCCTGGTCCTTGTTTGGTTTAAGGATTTTGGATCTACTTCAGAGCGGTTTATGTAACCCTTGCCATTTTTTTGGCGACATTAAATAGTAGATTCTTGTCCCCTGGCCATCCTTTCTAGGTGTTATCCTAGTTTAGCCAGATAGGGCTACCAGTTTTCCTATGTATCGGGATTTGTGACTTGGATATGTTTAAGGATTGAGTATTATTGAGAGTATAATTTCGGGATCTTGATTTGGTAGACTCACGTGGATTCTTGGATGGTGATGCCATTCCTTTTTGATGTTCTATTTTTATCAGATATGACTATGTGGATTCTTAGATTTTGGTGATCGCGAGTATTTCGCAGAACGAGGAGAATATCGAGGGTATTCTTATATAATTTTTACTCGACTTCCCAAACACCCAAAACCTGGGTTGATTGCTATGTCTTGGTAGTTGAGAGACTTGTTTTCTGATAGCTTGTGATCATTGATTTAGAGTACCCTGTTAAGCCAGAGGGCCTATTGTTTATGAGGATTAGCGTAGTATCTGACAATTTTACTTCTTGATCTGATCTCCATCATGGAGGGGAGACTCATGCTAGATTGATCTGGTGGATGGACCGACTTGATGATTGGAGCTGTAGGCTCCCATATATGCTTGAGATGCTATTATAGTAGAGATTATGATCTTGTACTAGACCTGATATCCATGCCACGATGTGGGCAGATGATTTCATGTGACTGACAGATTTGACCTTGTCCCCGACATGACTACTTGTATATGTGCTATAAGTCCAGTTTACCCTTTGAGGTACTGGCCCTGACTTTGCACTGAGGTTCTCCTTGGCAGCGGCACTTTGAGGTGCTATCCCCTCGATTATATCTATGATTACATGCACGGGTATCTGGTAGTTGGCCTATAGTCTTAGCGTGGTCAGGATTGCTTGCTTGCTTGTTGCATAACACTAAGGATGGATCACAACTGGAACTATAGGTGCCG
The DNA here is from genome assembly GCA_029216955.1 of Iris pallida. Classification (NCBI taxonomy): domain Eukaryota; kingdom Viridiplantae; phylum Streptophyta; class Magnoliopsida; order Asparagales; family Iridaceae; genus Iris; species Iris pallida. The sequence goes on from JANAVB010009800.1 coordinate 4,046,850, forward strand.
AGGTTGATTCTTACTTAGCGTTCTCGTACTGAGGTACGACATCTAGGAGGAGGATCATGTGACCACGGCATGTGATTCCGGATAAATGTATGGATAATCTAGGCAACTTAAACTGGTAGAATCATTGGGAGGGAATGGAATCTCAAGATCGTGCAATACTAGCCGCTTCCCAGACATCTAGTCATGGAGTGCAGGCTGGCCGCTATGGATATTGTTACCGTCTGCATTAGAGGATGGCAGTATCCAGCTACTTTACTATACATTATATACATTGCATACTCAGCACGGTGGCCTTACGAGGGACCGGTGGTGACATGCATAGCCCGTTGGTCTTACGAGGGACCGGTGCTCACCTAGTCTTGATATATTTGGCCCCGTTAGCTTGCTAGGTCGGCACGATCTGAGGATTCCTATATTGCATTGTTGGGATAACCCAACCTCCACCTAGACAGTCGTAGACATTTGAGTGGCCACTTATTCACCTAAATTGTATGGATTGCTGCTTGCTAAGCTGGCTAGCCCGTAACGCTGCCCCGGCGTGGTAATTCATTTCCTTGTTCTTGTTTGATATAGGGGTAGATTACTGTTCCATTGATAGACTACGAGTTTCGGTTGGCGATGCTGGTATTATTGGATGTTATGGAGATCCTGATGATTGTTGGTTATTTAGCTACATTAGATGTGGATTGTTATCATGCGTTGGTACCGCACGATCCTTACCCCCTTTTGCTGTTCATATATGATATTCCTGTCATATTTTATCCTACTGGCTTTTCTTCGCTCGTCCTTGAGCCTTCTGTAACTCCACTTTCCCATTTTTCGAGAATTTTAAAGCTTTCTAATAATAATAACAAGTTTGATTTAAGTAAAGTTTGAATATTGATAATGTTTCATTAAATATCTTCGAATAAATATTTTAATTAATATTTTGGAGGGAAATTAATTAGGAGCAGGTTTTCAAATTCAAAAGTTAGTTGTAACAAACTAATTGTGGTCCCACTCTTCCTAACTAATTGTAACCTCTTAATATTCTTTTCTAATTGATTTTTGATACTTTCTGCAAATTGTGAAAAGGGGAAGGGCTATTTTGTTAATATGCTTTTGGTGGAGGGGCCTAAGTGCATAATTCCTTTTCTCTATTTAAGTAACCGATGGAGAGAGAAATCTCATTCACCTGAGCTCTCCCAACTTCCATTCATTCTTTCCCCATTCCTCAGCCCAATTCCGAGGAGCAGTAGCCCTAGACGACGATCATGGCGGCGGCGACCACTCCGGCGGCAAGCCTTCACCCCCACGGCTACAGCGTCTAGGCATCCTCTATTTTTCGGCGAGTACATCATCGACAGTAGTGTCTCGAACAACGGCTCGCGGAGGGCGATCTCCTCTGGTAGAGGCGGCCTTTCTTCTCCAGCATGAGCGACGGTCGAATTTTTCCCTCCGGTGCTTTCTTTTGCAAATCGACTTTGAATTTTGGTGAGATTACTTGATCTGTTTCTTTTGGTTTCGAAATCCGAGGGGATGAGTTTGTTATACTTTCTAACGGCTTCCCTCTTCTTCCTGGATTGAATGGACTTCGATTTGGGCATAGTCGGTTTGGCAGAGCTCTGGGTCCATCGTTCGTCATCGACCGGCACTATCGGCCACGGTGATTCCAATTCCTCTGTATGTTTGATTGATTCTCTCCATTTTCTCAGAGGTTGTTGATTGATCGAATTACTTTTCATTATGGATCGAAATTGTTGTAGCAGCTTGCTGTAGAATCTTGATCGTGTTAGTGGGGCTTTGTTCAGAGCTAGACCACATCCGATCCCTGGTAAGCCTGTGAGTCTTTGTTTTTGATCGATAATTTACTTTGATGATGCCGATCGTCTGGTGGTTGTTGATGCATGTGCAGGCTATTGAACAACATCTGTGCGCCTAGGGTTCACGATCGACTGCTTGGATCGGTGGCTTTCCAACGAGATTCTTCGCTCTCAGGTACTAATTCTGTTATTTGATCTAGTTAAGTCTTGAGTAATTCTTGACAGAGAACACTGTTGGACAGGTTTGGGTTATAAGATTTAAGTGTAGGTACGTTCGTGTGTGCGTGTCCGAAGTACCGTTCGTGTCCAAAGTGTTGCCGTGTCCAAACCGCGTGCGTGTCAGTAGATGATGGCGTGGCTGGGAATTGGTGGAGTCTGTACGAGCCATAAGGTGTTTCGGACTAGATCGACTACTGAAACTGATTGATGATAACTGTATTTTGATTTCAAATATTTTCTAAACATAGATTTGGGTATTTCTTGCTTTACTATTTAAATTGTTGGGACTGTAATCTAATTATTTTGAATTCTCGACTGTTTCACTCTATTCTGATGGATTTGCGGGGTGGTTTACGACTGAGTTGCTATGCTTTTCTTTGAATATGGGAGAGTAGTTATTTCTAAATTGAGTTCTTGGTTTGGAAAGATTAGTTTTGGTTTTCTTCTAATTTTGAATTCTCGGATTGGAATGGTCAGTTCTTGTGTAAATTCAGGAGTAGCCGTTGGGTTCAAGCTTTGAGTTTAATGGTTGAGGTCTGTTAGATATTCCTATGTTGGGATTTTGTAATTAGTAGATTTTAAGTTGTATTATAGTTACTGGAGAATGTGATGGGTTTTGTGTATATGGCAAGTTGGGTTATACTCTAAGCTTACATTTTGCTGGGTTGGCAATCTCCATCTTTGAGCTGCATATGTCTATTGACTTTGCATAAACTAGTTAGGCTAGTGGCTTTTATGCTAAACTCTAAGTAGAGCTTGAAATTAATGTGGCAATATGAGCTGCCAACCAAGTAGAGATGTAAACTAGGAAGGGAATCGTGTTTAGATGTATGTGGAAGTTTCAATTTTATATATCTCTTGGCAGATATTGTGGAAATTCATTTTTCTCCTAATATCTGTATAGTCATAAGTTATTTGAACCTTAGTCTTATCAAATTCATATACTAATTTTGTTCCCTTAACTAATTTTTAAAAGGAGTTGGTTGGTTAGTTATAAATTGATTAAACTAGTATTTCTTACTCAAATAAATATTTCTATAAAGAATTAACTAGTGCAAGCCTATAAGTTAATATAGTTAAGAATAAATATAGAATAATTAAACTTAACCAACTTGTACCTAAATTACAGGAGGACATCCATTTTCACTCATTACCCGTACTTTCCCGGAGCAAGGCAAGTACGGTTCTATGGTTTTTGTGCATTTACATATCTTGTACTTTTCTTGTATTACATCATAGCACGATATCCTGTACTCTCGTACTTTCCTGTTCTTGTACTTACTTATGTCGGGAGGGGAAATACACTAGCTATGTGACCAAACCCCGGTTACTATATTCATGTAGATAGCTTAGGCCTCGCATTGTGCACGCGGGTCCTAAGCCGTACCGATATTCATGTACTCCTGTACATGTTCCTGTACTCACCCCAGCCGGTCACATAGGCTAGTTGTATTTCAAATATTGTGCACATGTCTTGTACTTCAGGTTCATGGTTACATTCATGTACTTTATTTTCTGTACTTACATTCTTGTACTTTCATGTTCTTTTCCTGTATTTCAAATCTCATGTTCTTATGTACTCATTTCCATATCATGATGTTCTTATTCATTACCTAGAACTGTACTTTGCTCCGCTCCTGACTAGGTTACAGGTGAGATGGAGGCTCTGTGTGACACTTACTATGGCCGTGAGCCTGTAGATACAGTAGAGCCAGCTGGAGTTGCTCTGGACTTAGAGGCTGATGAAGCCTAGTATCTTACCCGTAGCAGTTTATGTTCTATTGTACTTGAGTCAGTCAGACTTTATTTTAGCTGGATGAATGTAATAACTTTTAGACATGTACTTTGATTCTGGGATTCGATATTAGATGTTGTAGTTTATATTCATTCTTATCTGGACTTTTAGTTTCCCTAGAGATTGGTACAGCTTACTTTATCGTGTCCAACGATGAAGGCTGGGCGTGTCCGACTCGTGTCCGATTATTCGGGAGCGGATCGTGATATATTTTTAGTGGTAGCCCATGCAGGTCTATCCTAATAGTTCCTAGGTATTAGTGTACTATTAGAGGACTTGATTAAACTAGGGAAATTTGAATCACATTATAGGAAATCGGGTACATCAGGTATATATGGATGTTATATAAACATTTACATTTACTTGTAGGTTAGGTTTTTATCAATCACGAAGTTTTCTTTTTTTGCAGGATGGTCACTACGAGGAAGACCGCGGATCAGCCTGGAGTTGCAGGCAGTTCGGGACAGTCTGCACCAGACGTTCCGTTAGAGCAGCTTTCGCCACTGCCTCCTATCTTTCCTCCACTACCCCCGACGATGACATTCGACGGTGCTCAGGTGATGGCCATGTTCCAGCAGTTCATCGAGGCTCAAAACCACCAGGCCGCACAATTCCGAACGACAGTCGTGGATGCACTCAGGACCCGAGAGCCGGCAGCACCAGCACCGGTAGCACCTGCAGCACCAGCAGCACCGAGATCGGGGACTGCCAGAGACTACCAGAACCTCTGCCCGATGGATTTCTGGGGCCACGAGGGGATTGTCTATTCTGATGAGTGGCTGGAAAATACGGAGCGGACGCTGAAAATGGTACGGATCCCGGATGACTTGAAGGTAGAAGTTGCGAGTATGCGACTTTTTGATCTGGCCAGAGCTTGGTACCGGAAGGAGCCCCAGTTGGCTGAGCCCCAGGTTCTTTGGGCAGACTTTAAAACTCGGTTCAAGAAGAAGTTTTTCCCCGACGTGGAGCGAGATGAGCTTCGGATGCAGTTCGAGGCGTTGTAGTAGGAGAGCATGACAGTAGCGGAGTACACATCAGAGTTCACCCGACTCAGCAGGTTCGCAGAGAGCCTAGTCAGTACACCGGAGGACAGGGCTTGGAGGTTCAAGAAGGGCCTCACCAGAGAGTTGCGGCATGCAGTGGCGATCAGTCAGACAACTACTTATGCGAGCATCCTCAAGATTGCTCAGGCTGTGGAGAAGGAGGCGGATCCGAAGCTGAAGAGGGACCGGAACATCGGCAGCAGCAGCTTCTAGACACCGGCGAAGAGGACTCAAACTCAGATTCAGACAAGGCCACAGCAGCCGGCACATTGTATTTTATGTGGTTCGTATTACGTATTTCTGGAATACATGTACGTATTTATTCTTGTATTGGATGATTTCCTTGCTTAATTTCCTCCCTGGGCTTGGTTTATTCTTGGTTTGGGTTGGCTTGGTTCGGTTTGGGATTGCTCTTGGTTCATCATGAACCAAGGGGTGAACCCCCTACCTACCACCACTACTCATATTTATTACCTATTCTTCTTCTCTCTCTTTATTAATCTCTTCTTCTTCTTCCATTTACTCCCTTCACCTACCAGAGAGAGAAGAGAGAGGTCTAGGCAAGTGCAACTTGCTTCCACAAGAGAGCTCATTTTTATTGTTCTATTAGCTTCTCCTCATGTTTCTAAGACACATTAGAACTTGTCTTTTTCCATTTTGAGACTTTAATTTTTGTAGATCTAGAAATTAGTTATTTTCGGATTTTGGTGGTTTTGATCTATCAAACTTCTTTGTTTTTAAGTTTTGATGGTTCCATGTTGTAGAGAATTTTATTCTACCCAATTTTGACCTTTAAAAAGTTGGATTTGGACTTGTTTTGACCAAGTTATGGACTTTTGAAGCTTTGGGTTCAACCATGGAGTTTCTGCTGATTTGGAGAAGACAGTAAGCAGTGTGCGAGCTTTTTAGCTTGCGTCACTGAGCTGCGTGCGCTTTTTAGTGCAGTGCAGTCTGACTCATACGCTGCCTTGATGAGGAGTCGTATGGAGTACATACGCTGCCTTGATGAGGAGTCGTATAGAGTACATACGTGTCGTGATGAGGAGTCATATGGAGTATATACGCTGCCTTGAAGAGAAGCCGTATGGGCCTCATACGCTGCCTTGATGAGGAGTCGTATGGACCTCATACGTTGCCTTGAAGAGGAGTCGTATGGGCCTCATACGCTGCCTTGATGAGGAGTCGTATAGAGTACATACGCTGCCTTGAAGAGGAGTCGTATGGACCTCATACGCTTCCTTTTGGAGACGTATGTTGAGCGTAGCCTGACCTGAGCGTAGCCTGACCTGAGCGTAGCCTGACCTGAGCGTAGCCTGACTTGAGCGTAGCCTGACTTGAGCGCAGTCTGACTCAGGCGCAACCTGATGTTTAGGCACAACTGGACCTGACCCTACTTACCCTGGATCTTCTATAGCTTTATATATTGATATTTTATTAGATATTTAACGTCCATTTTATATCCTTACGCCTTTTGTCCTGAACTTGATAATCACGAATTTACTTGATATGTTTGGAATAGATAATTGAGCATGACGTGATAGTGACCCGTAGTGGTGCACTCCTGACATAATAACCTGACATGACCTGATAGTGGCCCGTCGTGGCGCACTCCTGACAAGTACACTTGGCATGATAACCTGACATAATTATCTCGAATAGCTGTTGCGACGGCTACCTGACATGACGTGACCTGTATAATTAATCTGGACACCGTGGGCGATTGTGTTTGTATAAATAAACCAGTCCTGTCTTGCATCATGTCTAGGACAGGGACTCCTGAGTACCACGGTTAGGAGTACCTACTAAAATGGACTAAGGCTAATAACTAGATTAATACATTAGTCATGACGAGATTTCCCAGCTACAGGCAATCCCGTTACCTGGGAACGCCTTGGGATCTGTAGCCTGCCGTCGAGTAGGGCACATTTCCAGCACACTGTCATGTGTTGCACCCTTCAAGCTACCTAAGGGTACATTCGTTTCCTGGACGATGTACCCACCTGAATTCAACTCTAATCTTTTAACCCGGGTAACCTGGATGGTCTGCAGGGCTTGTGGCTGTGGAATAATCTTACTGCATCTTGTTAGTAATTAGGCTTGTGACAACCCTAGTTAGTTAAAGTATCAAGCCGTAATTCTTGCTTAGCCGTGAAGTGATTGGACGGAGTCTAACCAGTCTAGTCTTGCCCTGACCCTGTTCCAGATTATTGAATGACCAGAAGCTTGTATTTATTTTACCGATAAATGGTGAGAATTCCAAGTTCTGTTCAGACGAAGGGTTACAACCCCGGTCCTTGTTTGGTTTACGGATTGTAACCTGGTTATCTGAATAGTTCCATGGTTATCTCATCGTATATCATCCTGGTGTATTTTCTTTATTTCCAGTTCTTACTTTATTTATATCTTGTGCTGATTGCTGGTTTTAGTTCTTAAGTGAAGCCTCCTTTGTGGCACTTGCTCTTTCTGGGGTCTGACCCAGCTGGTTTTGTGTGGCCAGATTTCGGAGCAGCTCCAGAGGATATACCGACCTTCCAGCCAGATGGTTGCCACTAGACGAAACCCTGGCAACGAGTGGGTTATTTTTGGCTCTCCCACTCTATTGTAAAAATATTCTTTTGAGGCGTTTACCCGACGAGCACCTGTTTAGCTCGATTGCACTTACTTACTGTCTGCCTACGGGCTGTAACATGATTAACAGATCCTAGGGTTGATCATGTATGACTAAACTCTTGCTAGTCCTGACATTTTGTAACGACTAGCTTCATGATCAACTGAATATGTAATGTTTGGGACGCCTTACTATTGTATATTTAATGATCATACATCTTGTGACCTTTACTTACTTGCTTGTGATTGAGACACTAGGCTTGTTCATGACCTTAAGAGACTGTTGGCTTGTAGATAAACCCTCATGTATCTAGACAGCCGTGACCGTATAGCGAGATGGATTCCATTTCATATACGTAGCTGGCTATGTCTGCCCCCGCTCTCCAGTATTCTAGTTCTGGGGCGTGACATGGTTTAAGTGGTGGCCCATGCAGGTCTTGTAAATCAAGATATGTGAGGGTTTACCGAATAGATGTCTCAATCAGTATTCGTCCTTGATCTTTGCTTGTATCTTCTGAATCCCTGGATTCTTATCCTGATCATATGCTTGTATCGTTGATCTGTCCTGGTCCTTCCTTATTGTTCCCTATGTCGTCTTTTTCAGCGGCATTGTTCGTGGTCCTACCGACCAGCAAGGCAGAGCACCTCCCGCGGACCAGCAGCAACGTGGAGATCAAGCCCAGTATTCCGGAGTAGCCTCCAGGGTCGTTCCTTCTGGCGGAGAGCCACCAGTCCAGCCAGTTCAACCGGTAGAACATGATGACGGCACTTTGGTAGGACTCGTCAGGACCTTGATAGCTTCCCAAGACCGGCGTAGAGATGCCTTGCACCAGGCAGTGACGGATGCTTTGACCTGGGGTGGTCATCAGGGTAACAGCGCGGCCAACAGCTTCAAGCGCTTGAACCCTCCATTCTTCGACGGTAGTGAAAATGCTATTGCAGCAGATGCATGGCTTCAGGACACAGAGGTGATTCTAGAAGCAGCCAGGACCCCAGAGAACGAGAAGGTGGCCGTTGTGCGCCTGCAGTTGTTAGATCTTGCCCGTAGCTGGTGGGCAGCGCAGGCCGTTGGATTGGCAGCACCCATTGCTTGGGCAGTATTCAGAGAGAGATTCCAGACCAAGTATTTCGATGTCGTGGCTCGGTATGATCTGCAGACGAGGTTTACCAATCTTAAGCAAGGAGGCAGGACGGTCGACGGATATGCGGCCGAGTTTTCCAGACTCAGTCGGTTTGCTCCCACTTTGGTGGCAACCGAGTATGATAGAGCCCAGCGGTTCCAGCAAGGGCTCCATCTCGAGATTTTGTTGGCAGTGGAACAGTTTGAGCATCAGAGTTTTGATGCAGTCTTGAGAGCAGCCCGGAGGCATGAGTATACCTCCCAGAGGATTGTGGATAGGGCCGGAGGTCGGAAGAGATCTCACGGCCAGATGAATCAGTCTTCAGTACCGGCCCCGGCAGCCAGGGCTTTGACTATTGGAGCTCCGAGGCGAGCGGCCTCAGTAACGTTGGTTCAGCATTCAACTCCGACGCACCCTCAGCAGCAGAAGCAGAAGCAATCTTTCGCAGTGGGTTGTTCTCATTGTGGGAAGCCAGGCCATGTGGTGGCAGAATGTCGCAGGGCACAGGGATTGTGTCTGGCTTGTGGAGCACCAGACCATAGGGTTGGATCCTGTCCGAATAGGGGTGGTTCATCATCGTCCAACCTTTCTAGCTCTTCGGTGAGAGGACCAGCTCCGGTCCAGCAGTAGCAGTATCCATTGCCGAGGCCCTTGCCGCCTCAGACCCAAGTGTTCCAGCAGCAGAACCCCCAGCAGTATGTACAAGTCCAAGCCCAGAGTCAGAGCAGGCAGCGAGGATTTCAGCAGAGGGGACCAGCACCCCGAGGGCACGGTCAGGCTATGGTGATGACCGTGGAGGAAGGATTGGCACCAGAAGAGGTAGTGGCAGGTACTATTCTCGTCAACTCCTTTCCAGCTTCAGCTTTATTTAATTCTGGTGCATCGTATTCATTTATGTCTGCACGATTCGCGACACGGGTAGGATTGGAGCCCGAGTCATTATCAGTAAGGCTTAATATACTTACTGATAACGGACTTGTGGGAGTAGATAGAGTGTTTTCCTCGTGTCGGATCGTAATTAGCTGTAGAGAATTCCCCGCTAGATTGATAGAGTTCCCGATGGCCGATTATGATGTGGTCCTAGGGATGGATTGGTTGAGGAACCACTATGCTAGGATAGACTGCCACATTGGCAGGGTTGTTTTTAGCATTCCAGGCGAGCCGGAGTTTTCTTTCTCCCGAGGCGAAGTTGAGTCATCTCCTCCAGTATTGCGGATGGCAGTAGCAGCAGTTCAGTTGCCCAGGATAGTCGAGGAGTTTCCAGATGTTTTCCCAGAAGAACTTCCAGGTATGCCTCCGGAGCGGAAGATCGAGTTCACTATAGACTTGATTCTCGGGACAGCCCCAGTGTCAGAGAGAGTCTATAGGATGGCGCCGTCAGAGTTAGAGATATTGTACAAGATGATTGAAGAACTCAGAACCAAGGGATTCATTCGTGCTAGTGGATCGCCTTGGGGAGCCCCGATGCTTCTTGTAAAAAAGAAGGATGGTACGTCTAGGTTATGTGTTGATTATCGTACCTTGAACTCAGTGACAATCAAGAACAGATACCCTCTTCCGAGGATAGATGACTTGTTTGATCAACTCAAGGGGGCTTCAGTATTCTCGAAGATTGATTTGCACTCAGGTTATCATCAGATCAGAGTCAGAGAGCAGGACATCCCGAAGACAGCTTTTAAATCGAGATATGGGCATTGAAAATTCCTTGTTATGCCTTTTGGAGCAACCAATGCGCCGGCAGTATTCATGGACCTCATGAATCGCATCTTCATGCCTTACTTGGATCAGTTTGTGATTGTGTTCTTGGATGACATTCTGGTCTACAGCAAGAGTGAGGCGGAGCATGAGCAGCATCTCCGTATAGTTCTTCAGATCCTCAAAGAGCACCAGTTATATGCCAAGTTCAGTAAATACGAGTTCTGGCTCGATCGCATTTCGTACTTGGATCATATCATCACTCGAGGAGGAGTAAAAGTGGATCCCCAGAAGATTGTGGCTATTGAGTCATAGCCAGTGCCCAGCACAGTTGCAGAGGTTCATAGTTTTCTTGGATTGGCCGGCTACTACCGGCGGTTTATTTCGGATTTTGCTCGAATTTCAGCGCCATTGATGCAGTTGACCCGTAAGGATGCACAGTTTGCTTGGACAGCAGAGTGTCAGAGTTCTTTTGAGCAGTTGAAGCGAGGCCTGATAACAGCTCCTATTCTCACGCTTCCAGATGGGACCGAAGGATTCTCAGTGTACTGTGATGCTTCAGGCAGAGGTTTAGAATGTGTTCTGATGCAGCATGGGAAGGTAATAGCTTATGCGTCACGACAACTTCGTGATCATGAGAGGAATTACCCAACCCATGACTTGGAGCTGGCAGCAGTGGTGTTTGCACTTAAGTTGTGGAGGCACTACTTGTATGGAGACAGGGTAGAGATTTTCACCGACCACAAGAGCCTGAAGTATGTTTTCACCCAGAAGGATCTTAACATGCATCAGAGAAGGTGGTTGGAGCTTCTTGTGGATTATGATGTCAACCTGCAGTATCATCCTGGGAAGGCCAATGTTGTTGCGGATGCATTAAGCAGGAGAGCGGGAGTTTATTTTCTAACAGCGCAACCAGAGCTGTTAGCAGATCTTCAGAAGATGGGTATTGAAGTTGTTCTTCCTTCTAGTGTGGCCTTAATGGCCAGTATGCAAGTTCAGTCCACTATAGTCGAGAGGATCCGGATGGCGCAGTCGGCAGATTCCAAGCTTCAGCGACTCAGAGCAGAGTGTGAGGCAGGACGAAGACCAGAGTTATGCATTCATGAGGATGGTACACTTCGACATGGTAAGCGTCTTTGTGTACCCAGCAGAGATATCTGGTAGGAGATCATGTCAGAAGCGCACAGTTCACAGTATTCCATCCATTCCGACAGTACGAAGATGTACCGTGATATCCGACAGCATTTCTGGTGGAATGGCATGAAACGGGAGATAGCTCGGTTTGTCTCTCGGTGTTTGGTTTGCCAACAAGTTAAAGCCGAACATCAGAGACCGGGTGGACTTCTTCAGCCCTTACCGATTCCAGAATGGAAGTGGGAGCATGTGACCATGGATTTTGTGACTGGACTACCTAGATCCCCAGCTGGTAGAGATGCTATCTGGGTTATAGTTGACAGGCTCACGAAAGTGGCTCACTTTCTTCCATTCAGAGTTGGTCAGTCGACGGCTCAGTTAGCAGAGATGTACCTCAGGCAGATTGTCAGATTGCACGGTGTGCCAGTCAGTATCACCTCGGACCGAGATTCACGATTTATATCGCACTTTTGGCGTAGCTTACAAGAGAGTTTGGGAACTCATCTCCAGTTCAATTCAGCATATCACCCGCAGACAGATAGCCAATCGGAGCGCACGATCCAGACTCTTGAAGACATGTTGCGGTCTTGCACACTTGACTTCGGTGGTTCATGGGAAGATCACTTGCACCTGGTGGAATTCTCGTACAACAACAGTTTTCAGGCCAGTATCCAGATGGCACCGTTCGAGACACTATATGGTAGGAAGTACAGATCCCCGCTAGCCTGGGATGATGTTAGAGAGAGACAGATGCTCGGTCCAGAAATGATTGCCCAGACAGTTGAAGTGGTCAGGCGAGTCAGAGATCATCTTCGAGTTGCCCAAGATCGCCAGCGCCATTGGATCGATTCTCATCGGTGCCCTCTCGAGTTTTCGGTCGGCGATCATGTATTCCTGAGGATTTTGCCTAACCGTAGCGTCATTCGTTTCGGCGTACGGGGCAAGCTTAGTCCTAGGAATATAGGACCGTTTGACATTCTGGAGCGAGTAGGAGATGTATCCTATCGTCTCGCTCTTCCACCATCGCTAAGCGAGGTGCATGACGTGTTCCATGTATCCCAATTGCGACGGTATATCCCGTACCCGAGCTACATCCTGGATCATTCGGAATTGGTTGTTGGTACCAACCTTTCGTATGAGGAGAGGCCCGTGTCTATATTGGACCGGAGAGAGAAGATCCTCAAGAACAAGACTATCAAGTAAGTCCAAGTTGCTTGGGGTCATCACTCTTTGGGGGAGTCAACGTGGGAGCGTGAGGATGATATCCGATCGCGATATCCCGACTTGTTTGACTCGTGAGGTATAATGTCTTTCTTATGCCTCATGCCTTCGATTCCTTGCTTGAATGAGTGATTGTCTGCCTAGTTATAGCTTGCATGTGATTAATGTAGCTTGTCATTGCTCCTCTAGCCTCTTGATTAAATTCCGAGGACGGAATTCTTTTAAGGTGGGTAGAGTTGTAATGCCTGTGGTTCGTATTACGTATTTCTGGAATACGTGTACGTATTTATTCTTGTATTGCATGATTTCCTTGCTTAATTTCCTCCCTGGGCTTGGTTTATTCTTGGTTTGGGTTGGCTTGGTTCGGTTTGGGATTGCTCTTGGTTCATCATGAACCAAGGGGTGAACCCCCTACCTACCACCACCACTCATATTTATTACCTATTCTTTTTCTCTCTCTTCATTAATCTCTTCTTCTTCTTCCATTTACTCCCTTCACCTACCAGAGAGAGAAGAGAGAGGTCTAGGCAAGTGTGCCTCATACGCTGCCTTGATGAGGAGTCGTATGGACCTCATACGCTGCCTTGAAGAGGAGTCGTATGGGCCTCATACGCTGCCTTGATGAGGAGTCGTATGGAGTACATACGCTGCCTTGAAGAGGAGTCGTATGGACCTCATACGCTTCCTTTTGGAGACGTATGTTGAGCGTAGCCTGACCTTAGCGTAGCCTGACCTGAGCGTAGCCTGACCTGAGCGTAGCCTGACCTGAGCGTAGCCTGACTTGAGCGTAGCCTGACTTGAGCGCAGTCTGACTCAGGCGCAACCTGATGTTTAGGCGCAACTGGACCTGACCCTACTTACCCTGGATCTTCTATAGCTCTATATATTGATATTTTATTAGATATTTAACGTCCATTTTATATCCTTACGCCTTTTGTCCTGAACTTGATAATCACAAATTTACTTGATATGTTTGGAATAGATAATTAAGCATGACGTGATAGTGACCCGTAGTGGTGCACTCCTGACATAATAACCTGACATGACCTGATAGTGGCCCGTCGTGGCGCACTCCTGACAAGTACACTTGGCATGATAACCTGACATGATTATCTCGAATAGCTGTTGCGACGGCTACCTGACATGAGGTGACCTGTATAATTAATCTGGACACCGTGGGCGATTGTGTTTGTATAAATAAACCAGTCCTGTCTTGCATCATGTCTAGGACAGGGACTCCTGAGTACCACGGCCAGGAGTGCCTACTAAAATGGACTAAGGCTAATAACTAGATTAATACATTAGTCATGACGAGATTTCTCAGCTACAGGCAATCTCGTTACCTGGGCACGCCTTGGGATCTGTAGCCTGCCGTCGAGTAGGGCACATTTCCAGTACACTGTCATGTGTTGCACCCTTCAAGCTACCTAAGGGTACATTCGTTTCCTGGACGATGTACCCACCTGAATTCAACTCTAATCTTTTAACCCGGGTAACCTGGATGGTCTGCAGGGCTTGTGGCTGTGGAATAATCTTACTGCATCTTGTTAGTAATTAGGCTTGTGACAACCCTAGTTAGTTAAAGTATCAAGCCGTAATTCTTGCTTAGCCGTGAAGTGATTGGACGGAGTCTAACCAGTATAGTCTTGCCCTGATCCTGTTCCAGATTATTGAATGACCAGAATGCTTGTATTTATTTTACCGATAAATGGTGAGAATTCCAAGTTCTGTTCAGACAAAGGGTTACAACCCCGGTCCTTGTTTGGTTTACGGGTTGTAACCTGGTTATCTGAATAGTTCCATGGTTATCTCGTCGTATATCATCCTGGTGTATTTTCTTTATTTCCAGTTCTTACTTTATTTATATCTTGTGCTGATTACTGGTTTTAGTTCTTAAGTGAAGCCTCCTTTGTGGCACTTGCTCTTTCTGGGGTCTGACCCAGCTGGTTTTGTGTGGCCAGATTTCGGAGCATCTCCAGAGGATCTACCGACCTTCCAGACAGATGGTGGCCACTAGACGGAACCCTGGCAACGAGTGGATTATTTTTGGCTCTCCCACTCTATTGTAAAAATATTCTTTTGAGGCGTTTAGCCGACGAGCACCTGTTTAGCTCGATTGTACTTACTTACTGTCTACGGACTGTAACATGATTAACAGATCCTAGGGTTGATCATGTATGACTAAACTCTTGCTAGTCCTAATATTTTGTAACGACTAGCTTCATGATCAACTGAATATGTAATGTTTGGGATGCCTTACTATTGTATATTTAATGATCATACATCTTGTGACCTTTACTTACTTGCTTGTGATTGAGACACTAGGCTTGTTCATGACCTTAAGAGACTGTTGGCTTGTAGATAAACCCTCATATATCTAGACAGTCGTGACCGTATAGCGAGATGGATTCCATTTCATATACGTAGCTGGCTATGTCTGTCCCCGCTCTCCAGTATTCTGGTTCTGGGGCGTGACACACATCAGCAGCACCGTCCAGCCAGAGTTCCTGCACATCAGCCACAGAGACAGCAGCAGGCAGCTACTAACGCTTTCTGTTACCAGCCGGGACACCGCTTCGACGAATGTCGCAAGAGGCTCGGGCTCTGCTTATTTTACAAATCAGATGCACACTAGATGAGGGACTGCCCACAGGCTGCAGCTCGACTGACATGAGGACCTCGAGGAGCCGGAGGACCACCACCTGCACCACCCAGAGCACTACCAGCTACACCACAGAGGGTTCAGGCTTTACCTACTCAGCAGCAGCATTTTGTACAGCACCAGCAGCAGAAGGGACCATCACAGCAGGGACATGCTTACGTCATGGCCACAGTTGAGGAGGTTAAGACAGTTCCAGATGTGATTACAGGTTCTATCTTTTTACATTCATTTCCTACCATTGTATTGTTTGATTCTGGAGCCACACATAGCTTTGTATCATATGAGTTTCTGCATAGACACGGCTTCACACCTAATCCTACTAGGGGGAACTGTCGGATTATGACAGGAGGAGGGGTAGTGCCAGTTAGTGAGATGGTAGATTGCCCCATCACTATAGTTTGGAGGGATCTTAGGGCTCGACTTCTAGTGATGGCATTGCCCGAATTTGATATAGTCCTCGGCATCGACTGGATGAGCGAGCAGTTTGCTGTAATAGACTTCCATGAAGGAAAGGTGATTTTCAGCCCGCCTGGAGTTCCACCGTTCGAGATCAGCAGACGGATTACAGGGAGGCCAGAGGGAGTCTACTTCGGAGCAGTTGCAGAAGACCAGAAGTTGTCGCACCCGCTGATTACAGAGTTTCTCGACTTCTTTCTCGAGGAGTTGCTAGGATTGCCGCCAGATCGAGATGTGGAGTTCAGCATCGACTTAGTGCCTGGATCAGCACCGAAGTCCTAGCATTGCTACAAGATCAACCCGAAGGAAGCTGCAGAGTTGAAGGCCCAGATTGATGAGTTGGAAGGCAAGGGTTTTATTCGGTCCAGTGCTTCACCCTAGGGAGCACCGGTACTCTTCGTGCCGAAGAAGGATGGGACTGTTAGGATGTGTATCGATTACCGTGCACTCAATAACATCACCATCAAGAATAAATACCCTTTGTCGCAAATTGATGAGCTGTTTGACCAGCTTAGTGGAGCTAAGGTTTTTTCCAAGATTGACCTTCGGTCAGGGTATCATCAGATGAAATTTTAGGAGCAGGATATTCCGAAGACAGCTTTAAATACCCGTTACGGCCAGTATGAATTCTTGGTGATGACGTTCGGACTCACCAATGCTCCAGCAGTATTTATGAACTTGATGAATAAGGTTTTTCACAAGTATTTGGACAAGTTTGTTGTAGTCTTCATTGACGACATTCTGATCTATTCGAAGACCGGGGAGGAGCATGTGGAGCATTTGCGGATTGTGTTGGAGATTATGCGGAAAGAGAAGTTATACGAAAAACTCTCGAAGTGTGAGTTTTTCTTGGACAGAGTGGAGTTCTTGAGGCATGTGGTGACTGGAGAGGGGATTTCTGTAGATCCCAAGAAGATTGAAGCTGTGGAAGCATGGACACCTCCCAAGTCAGTAGCAGAGATTCGTAGTTTCCTGGGTCTAGCAGGTTACTACAGAATGTTCATGAAAGATTTTTCCAAGATAGCAGAGACAATGAACAAGCTTACGCGGAAGGACGAGGAGTTAACCTGGAGCGACGCCTGCCAGTCAGCATTTGAAGAAATGAAGAGAAGACTCACTACAGCGCCAGTTTTAGCTTTGCCATCTAGATCTGGAGGATTCGTTATCTGCAGTGATGTATCAGGGAAAGGCTTGGGATGTGTGCTTGAGTAGAACAAGAGGGTCATTACTTATACTTCTAGACAGTTGAGGCCTCATGAGAAGAATTACCCTACACATGACTTGGAGCTTGCAGCAGTCATTTTTTGCCTTGAAATTGTGGAAGCACTATTTGTATGGAGAGAGAGTGGAGATCTTTACGGATCACAAAAGCCTGAAGTATGTCTTTACTCAGAAGGAGCTGAATATGAGACAGCACAGATGGCTGGAACTCATGAAGGATTTCGACATCAATCTGCAATACCATCCTGGGAAGGCAAATGTGGTAGCAGATGCTCTTAGTCGATATCCTGTTGCTATGTTTCTCACTATGGATCGACATCTTCTAGAGGATCTCGAGAGTCTAGGGATCGAGATTGTTCTTACAGAAGTTGGAGGGCAGCTGATGCACATGCAGATACAGTCGGGACTGTTAAAGAAGATCAAGGAGACCCAGTTTCTAGATGAGGGACTCTGATGTCTCAGAGGTCAGGCAGAGGCAGGATTGCTCGATGATTTTACTATTGCAGAGGATAGATTCCTGAGGCACGAAAACCAGTTGTGTGTGCCCAAGGATTTACGGGAGGAGGTTATGCAGGAAGCCCACCAGTCGCAGTATTATATTCATCCTGGATCTACCAAGATGTATAAGGATCTGCGGGAGTATATATGGTGGTATGGGATAAAACGAGAGGTTGCTAGATTTGTTTCCAGATGCCTTGTGTGCAAACAAGTCAAGACGGAGCACCAGAGACCAGCAGGATTACTCCAGCCTCTACCTATTTTGGAGTGGAAGTGGGAACACGTCACCATGGACTTCGTCTCTGGTTTACCGTGTACGCCCGATGGCAAGGATGCTATTTGGGTTATCGTGGACAGATTGATAAAATCCGCTCACTTTATTCCGTTCAAGGTAGGGCTGTCGATCGAGAAGCTTGCAGACCTCTACATACGTCAGATCATGCGGATTCATGGAGTGCCAGTGAGTATCATCTCAGACAGGGACAGCCGTCTCACATCACACTTCTGGAGGAGTCTACAGCTGAGCTTGGGTTCACAGTTGAAGTTCAGCACTGCCTATTACCCACAGACGGACGGGCAGTCCGAAAGGACCATCCAAACACTGGAGGACATGTTGCGAGTTTGCGCACTCGACTTCGGCAGTTTGTGGAAGGATCACTTGTATGTTGTAGAGTTTGCCTATAACAACATATATCAGGCTAGCATCGAGATGACACCGTTTGAGGCACTATATGGACGGAGATGTCGCACACCTTTATCTTGGGACGATGTTGGCAAAAGGACTTTGCTTGGGCCAGAGATGGTGGTAGACTCAGCTGAGAAGTTCAGACTGATCAGAGAGCGTCTCAGAGTTGCACAGCATCGGCAGAAGCACTGGGCGGATAGCAGCAGGCGGCCTCTAGAGTTCATACTTAGAGATAGAGTGTTCCTGAAGATCTCGCCGACCAGTGACATCATTCATTTTGGCAGAGGCGGGAAGCTCAGTCCGAGGTACATCGGGCACTTCGATGTGATGGCGCGGATTGGCGAAGTGGCATATCGACTAGCGCTTCCTGCTAGCTTGGAGGGAGTGCACGACGTTTTCCACGTGTGTCAGCTTTGATGCAACATTCCACATCCGAGTCACATGGTAGACTACTCAGAGCTAGAGGTAGGTCCAAGCTTGATCTACGAGGAGCAGCCAGTGGAGATCCTTGATCGGAGGGAGAAACAGTTGCAAAATCAGACTATACCGCTTGTCCGAGTTATGTGGAAACACCACTCTCCTGGAGAGTCTACATGTGAGTGCGAGGATGAGATGCGGGAGCGCTATCCTAGTTTGTTTGCTTGATTGTATTCTGGTTTTCAAAATTTTAGATTCAATAAATGACGTGTGTTAAAACAATTAATTATGATTTTGTTTGTTGTCTCTCGAATTTTGAGGACGAAATTCTTTTAAGGGGAAGAGATTTGTAACTCCACTTTCCCATTTTTCGAGAATTTTAAAGCTTTCTAATAATAGTAACAAGTTTGATTTAAGTAAAGTTTGAATATTGACAATGTTTCATTAAATATCTTCGAATAAATATTTTAATTAATATTTTGGAGGGAAATTAATTAGGAGCAGGTTTTCAAATTCAAAAGTTAGTTGTAACAAACTAATTGTGGTACCACTCTTCCTAACTAATTGTAACCTCTTAATATTCTTTTCTAACTGATTTTTGATACTTTCTGCAAATTGTGAAAAGGGGAAGGGCTATTTTGTTAATATGCTTTTGGTGGAGGGGCCTAAGTGCATAATTCCTTTTCTCTATTTAAGTAACCGATGGAGAGAAAAAGCTCATTCACCTGAGCTCTTCCAACTTCCATTCGTTCTTTCCCCATTCCTCAGCCCAATTCCGAGGAGCAGTAGCCCTAGACGACGATCATGGCGGCGGCGACCACTCCGGCGGCAAGCCTTCACCCCCATGGCTATAGCATCTAGGCGAGCTCCATTTTCAGGTGAGTTCATCATCGACAGTAGCGTCTCGGACGACAGCTAACGGAGGGCGATATCCTCTGGTAGAGGCGGCCTTTCTTCTCCAGCGTGAGCGACGGTCGGATTTTCCCCTCTGGCGCTCTCCTTTGTAAATCGACTTCGAATTTTGGTGAGATTACTTGATCTGTTTCTTTTGGTTTCAAAATCCGAGGGGATGAGTTTGTTCTACTTTCTAACGGCTTGCCTCTTCTTCCTGGATTGAATGGACTTCGATTTGGGCGTAGTTGGTTTGGCAGAGCTCTGGGTCCATCGTTCGTCATCGACCGGCACTCTCGACCACGGTGATTCCAATTCCTCTGTATGTTTGATTGATTCTCTCCATTTTCTCAGAGATTGTTGATTGATCGAATTACTTTTCATTGTGGATCGAAATTGTTGTAGCAGCTTGCTGTAGGATCTTGATCGTGTTAGTGGGGCTTTGTTCAGAGCTAGACCACATCCGATCCCTGGTAAGCCTGTGAGTCTTTGTTTTCGAGCGATAATTTACTTCGATGATGTCGATCGTCTGGTGGTTGTTGATGCATGTACAGGCTATTGAACAACATATGTGTGCCTAGGGTTCACGATCGACTGCTTGGATCGGTGGCGTTCCAACGAGATTCTCTGCTCTCAGGTACTAATTCCGTTATTTGATCTGGTTAAGTCTTGAGTAATTCTTGATAAAGAACACTGTTGGACAGGTTTGGGTTATAAGATTTAAGTGTAGCTGCGTTCGTGTGTGCGTGTCCGGAGTACCGTTCATGTCCAAAGTGTTGTCGTGTCCAAACCGCGTGCGTGTCAGTAGATGATGGCGTGGCTGGGAATTGGTGGAGTCTGTACGAGCCATAAGGTGTTTCGGACTAGATCGACTATTGAAACTGATTGATGATAACTGTATTTTGATTTCAAATATTTTCTAAACATAGATTTGGGTATTTCTTGCTTTACTATTTAAATTGTTGGGACTGTAATCTAATTATTTTGAATTCTCGACTGTTTCACTCTATTCTGATGGATTTGCGGGGTGGTTTACGACTGGGTTGCTATGCTTTTCTTTGAATCTGGGAGAGTAGTTATTTCTAAATTGAGTTCTTGGTTTGGAAAGATTAGTTTTGGTTTTCTTCTAATTTTGAATTCTCGGATTGGAAGGGTCAGTTCTTGTGTAAATTCAGGAGTAGCCATTGTGTTCAAGCTTTGAGTTTAATGGTTGAGCTCTGTTATATATTCCTATGTCACGACCCGCACCCACTGTGAAGGTACGAGTACGTAACAGTGCCCAGCCTATGCCGCAGTGTCGGCGGTAGAACGCTGTTCTAGGTCATGAACTATAACTAACACAATATAAAATACTCTCCAACTGGAGGCCAATCACAGAAGGTACAACTCAATCACAATCTAGAGGTAGAATATAGCACGATAGAATAGATAGGGAAATCCTCAACTGAGGTACAACAAAGTGAAATAAACATAAGTCTCAACATCTCCATAAATATACAACTCTGAAATCAAAGACAACAACTAACATGAAAAGAAAGAACAGTCTAGACTATCTACACTATGCATGGGTATCACCCTCAGCAGCTGCCTGAACCTCCCCAGGGGTCCAGGTTGTGAGTGTCATCTAGGCAAGCTCCATAGTAAGGGGTGCAGGGTTCCTCATCATCTTCTGTAAAAAATTTAACAGGTCCAGTCAGGACGGGAGCGAGCACAATACATCTCACGCAGATCATAATAGGTTAGAAAATATAAACATGCAAGAGAGTACGATACATGAAACTGAAAGAATGTACATGATGTAAATAGAGAGAACTGTAATGGAAATATCTACTATAAGTAGAGAACTATCAGTGACTAGTGATTTAGTGTACAAAGTCGACATATGAACGGCTGGATTTGTACATGAATATACTAAAGAGGTGCACATGGTTATACTACTTTGGAATTGTTCACATGACTATTTATACTCCCTCATACCCCAATCAATACACAAGGATCCAGACAAGTTATGTTACGTACATGATTTTCACATAAAAGCCCATAGATGGGTGTACATGAAGTATACATGAGGGCTCAGAACTGAGTGCACATAAATTCCATATTAAGGCCCATGAAGGGTACATATGAAGTATAGGTTATACATGAAGTACACGAGAAACATGACCGAACATGAGAGCACATGAGAGTACACGAGCGAGCATGAATGAGCATGAAACACATGAGAAATATGAATAACATGAGAGCGAAGAATACATGATGTACATGAAACACACGACATGATGTATCCGATGCTCCCGAAGGGGATAACATCTCAATATAGGGATCCATATAGTACCAATCCGTGATAATATCATGACAGCATCAAATAAGGTAAACTAAAGCAGGAATATAATCATAAGCAAGTTATGAAATGATCAGAGAATGTACTCGTCTGGTATCTGAATAGCTGTGAGAATATACTGTCCGAGATGAGGTATATGACTCATATTTAGAGCAACACAAGTCAAGACATATACAGGGGATGATAGATAAAATGTACAATGCATCTGCATGCTGTCTAGGTCAAACTAGACTAAAGTCAACACTTGGTCAACTCTAGTCAACCACACTAGTCAAACTAGGTCAACTAGGCTACTCCTAACCCAATCAAGTCTCACTAAGCCTAACCAATCTAGACTAGAAATCAAATACAAGCACAAGCCAAACCAAGCTAAGCTAATCACACACAACATATATATGAAGAGATAAGGGGTGAGTGAACATGTAGAAAAAGGGCCAAGTGTAACATGCATCAATGTGAACTAGTGTCATAGTGATAGTGTCAACATAGTGTCATAGCAATGTGTAGAGACATAGTGTAAGGGGTACATGAGGTAAGTATAGGATTTATGTTAACATTGAACATTACATCACCTTACATACAACTTAACATTACATACATTATTGCATTACATTATTTTCATGCTTGCATTCATGCATTCATCATTCACATAGCTACACTCATATATAGAGGATATATATATTTTACATATGTACATGCATAAATTAGCATACAACTTAGGCCTATATATAACATGGCATACACATATATATATATGTACATTATATTATATTGCATAGAAAGCTAATTTACATAGGCATACATTCATGTAAAAAAGCTATAGAGGGTTAGTGAGTGAGTGATTGAGTGTCAATGTGCAACAGTTCAGATTTCAGTTTTGGTGTGCACATGTGTGTGTGTG
Organism: Iris pallida; assembly: GCA_029216955.1. Taxonomy (NCBI): domain Eukaryota; kingdom Viridiplantae; phylum Streptophyta; class Magnoliopsida; order Asparagales; family Iridaceae; genus Iris; species Iris pallida. Next base: position 4,069,559 of record JANAVB010009800.1, read on the forward strand.
TGTGTCTACAACCTAGGTTGAGTGTTAGTGTGTGTGTAGGGATGGCAATGGGGCGGGTAGGGGTCGGGGACCATATCCTCCATCCCCATCCCCGAGTAGTGTTTGAATCCCCATCCCCGTCCCCATTTCCCGTCGGGTTTTATTTTTTACCCCCATCCCCATCCCCGTTAAACAATGCATTCCCCGTCCCCGTCCCCGTCCCCGTCTCCGTCCCTGCCCCGTTAGTACTTTCGGAGCCGAATTTTCTCATCTCCATCTCTCGTTTGATTAACAAATTTTCATGTACATTATATAAGTTTAAAAAATTATTTTCATTCAAAAAAACTACATGGCATGTTAATAATTGTTTTCATAAAATAAATATATATATTACTAGTTAGATCAAGAGAACATACCATTTCCAAAGGGTTGCACATATGGATATGGATATAAGTAATCAGGGTTGGGGATTTATCGGGGCGGGGAGTACTATACCCATACCCGTCCCCGAATCCGATCGAAGATTTTTTTAATCCCCATCCCCGTCCCCATCCCCGTTTTTAAATCCCCAAACCCGTCCTCATCGGGTAAAAAAATCGGGTCCCCGTCGGGTTCGGGGGGATATTGCCATCCCTATGTGTGTGTGTACATGACAGTTAGATAACAGTGTATAGTCAGTGTAATGTGACAGTCCTTAGGAATTCATGGTACATAGTGACAGTTTAGTTTAGATTGTGTGTTCAGAAAATCAGTGTTGTATAAATCAGTGCAAGGATTCTCAGGAAATCACATTCTCAGGGATTCAAAATGAATGACACTTAATGTAATAGAAAATCTCAGGAAATTCAAGGTTCACATGTCAGTTAGCTCACAGTCTACATTAACAGTTCAAACCTATTTGAATCCAAATCTCAATCTCATATTGAATGGGTGAATGCAGTAGGAAATCTCAGGAAAACAGTTTTGCAATGCACAGATAGTGTGTTTAAGGTGCAGGGCTATTGTAGATGCAGACATGACCAATTGCAGGTCATGATACAGTGTATCAGTGAAACATTTTCCATGTAACATGCGTAGTTGGTTTATGATGCAAGGCAGGACCATAGCCTAGTAGTGGGGCTTATCTACTGTGCCGTGGTCAGGATACAGGAAAATATGCAAGGGGTGATGCAATGCAATGGAGTATGTTTGAAATGCAGAGAAGCTACAGGTAACTGAGTTGCAGGCATGTCTAATGGAATGAATCCATATGCAGGGGATAATGCAAGCATATGACATGAATGTGTTCAGGGAATGCAGAACATCTATATGCAGTGCAGTGAGTGAATATGAATGCAGAACATGTGGTTAACTAGTAGCAGGATACTAAGGGTAATGCAGATAATATATGTTAAGTGTAGTAAAATGGAATATGGGAATGTAATGCAGGTAATTTGAAGTATTTGCAGAACAATTTCAAGTGCAGTGAAGTGAAAGTGTCATGCAAATCTCAGTTTAAAAACCCAGGTTTAACTATTACTTGAAATATCAGGAATTCAACAGTTGGTTGAAATCTCAGGAAATTCATAAGTGAACTCAGGTTCAATGTATACGTAAACAGTGTATTAATTCAATGCAATTCAAAATCTCAAATGCAATTCGAAAGCTAATTTCCTATACCATTATGAACTCTAATAAGTAGGTTAATTCTCAGATAGGTATAGGTGTAATACATCAAAAATTAATCAATGAAACAGTTCACAAATTCATCAAATTCTCAAAAATTTACTGACAGTTTACACATATCAGAAATATGGAAAAACTCCTGATTTCGAAACCCAACACCACATCCAAACCCAAACCAACTTGTACAGAGTCTCCCCCACATGTACATGTGTCATGGGGGTCCATTCGTGTCCAGGAAACTGGACACAAAGTGTCCAATCAATGAATGCAAAACTCAGTGAAACAGTCAGTGAAGACTGCCTCGTGCAGTGAGGACACGGCCTTGTGGACACGACACAGGCCACAAAACATCACGTGTTCGTGTCCACACCTAGCCTAGGTCTAGGGTTTCGTGTCCCACAGCCTAAAACGTGTCCAAGTGAGTCATGTCAAGAGTTATACGTGCGTATCAGAGGGGTAAATTCGTGCGTGTGCACACAGTGCGTGTCCAGTGCGGGCTAGATATCTCCCCGTGTCGTGCATCATATGCTCCCAAATTTTGGGAGCATAGTGTCAGTGGTTGCCCAAACATATACCCAAAATCCTACGTGTCCTCGTGTCCTGAGTGAGGAGAACGAAGGGTCGGGCAGCAGGACACTGCCCGCGCCATTCAGTGACAAGTTCGTGTCCAGTGCTGACACGACACGACACAAAATATGGGACTCAGTCTTCACAAAAAGTAATGCACATACATAGATCTACAATTCCATATAATTAGTTTTACATAAATCGAAAATAAATTCCTAAGAGGCATTCTATCAAACACCTTCCTATACACTATGATACGTGTCTGATATGGACACCAAATGGATACAAAATTTACCCAAACTTTAGGGACAGCTAGGGGACACCTAGATCTAGCCCAACATGCAAAGAAAACAAAATATTAGAACAATTAGAGGAGTTTTACCTATTGGTGCAAATAGCAAGAAAAGCTTCAAATGGGGGGTTCTCCTTGCTAGCCCAAATCCCCAAATTGATCCCAAACTGAAATTCTTCTCCATGAACAGCAAGTAGGGTTTGTTAGATTCATATGCAAAATATTTGGGTCAAAAAGGACTTGAAATGAGAAAGTTATGGATTAGGGAAGATGGCTCCTTACCTCTTTCTTCAAAATGTTGAAACAACACAAAAGTGGCAAGAACAACTTAAGAGATTATTTATAGGGAAGGAAATGACCTATTGGCTGGTCATAAAATGAAAGTTAGGGTTAGGGTTTAGTCTAATGGGCTATGGGCCTAGTTGTACTAGTCATGGAACCAATTTCTAAGTCTCAAGCCCATGGACCAAATCACCAATCCTCCTATTTCAAACTTGATCCTAAATGACCTAACTTGAGTTGACTTAAGTTAGACTAGGGTCTCACCATGCTAATCAAGTCACCTTAACTAGAGTCAACATCTAGGTTAGTCTCTTAAGTCACAACTAGCAAAAGTCAAATTCAACAACCATCAATCCAATAATTAATCAAATAATTCTAATAAGTCAAAATGACCAAATTATCCCTAGGCTAAAAATGATAAATAAAATCCCAATCACATGGTTAGGCTCTAGGGCAGACAGTCTCTAGGGTTTTACTAGCTGCACATCAAAATCACAAGTCATGATTTTTAAATAGTTTTAAAATGATTAAAAATCACTAAAAATTATATTATTATTTAAATATCATAATTAATAATTAAAATCACAAAATTTCAAAATTACTCTCATTTAGAAAACTGGGTGTTACATCCTATGTTGGGATTTTGTAATTAGTAGATTTTAAGTTGTATTATAGTTACTGGATATTGTGGTGGGTTTTGTGTATATGGCATGTTGGGTTATACTCTAAGCTTACATTTTGCTGGGTTGGCAATCTCCATCTTTGAGTTGTATATGTCTATTGACTTTGCATAAACTAGTTAGGCTAGTGGCTTTTATGCTAAACTCTAAGTAGAGCTTGAAATGAATGTGGCAATATGAGCTGCCAACCAAGTAGAGATGTACACTGGGAAGGGAATGGTGTTTAGATGTATGTAGAAGTTTCAATTTTATATAGCTCTTGGCAGATATTGTGGAAATTCATTTTTCTCCTAATATCTGTATAGTCATAAGTTATTTGAACCTTAGTCTTATCAAATTCATATACTAATTTTGTTCCCTTAACTAATTTTTAAAAGGAGTTGGTTAGTTAGTTATAAATTGATTAAACTAGTATTTCTTACTCAAATAAATATTTCTATAAAGAATTAACTAGTGCAAGCCTATAAGTTAATATAGTTAAGAATAAATATTGAATAATTAAACTTAACCAACTTGTACCTGAATTACAGGAGGACATCCAATTTCACTCATTACCCATACTTTCTCGGAGCAAGGCGAGTACTGTTCTATGGTTTTTGTGCATTTACATATCTTGTACTTTTCTTGTGACACGTCATGGCACGATATCCTATACTCTAGTACTTTCCTGTTCTTGTACTTACTTATGTCGGGAGAGGAAATACACTAGCTATGTGACCAAACCTCGGTTACTATATTCATGTAGATAGCTTAGGCCTCGCATTGTGCATGCGGGTCCTAAGCCGTATCGATATTCATGTACTCCTGTACATGTTCCTGTACTCACCCCAGCCGGTCACATAGGCTAGTTGTATTTCAAACATTGTGCACATGTCTAGTACTTCAGGTTCATGGTTATATTCCTGTACTTTATTCCTATACTTACATTCCTGTACTTTCATGTTCTTTTCTTGTATTTCATATCTCATGTTCTCATGTACTCATTTCCATATCATGATGTTCTTGTTCATTACCTAGAACTGTACTTTGCTCCGCTCTTGACTAGGATATATTGCAGGTGAGATGGAGGCTCTGTGTGACACTTACTATGGCCGTGAGCCTGTAGATGCAGTAGAGCTAGCTGGAGTTGCTCTGGACTTAGAGGCTGGTGAAGCCTAGTATCTTACCCGTAGCAGTTTATGTTCTATTATACTTGAGACAGTCAGACTTTATTTTAGCTGGATGAATGTAATAACTTTTAGACATGTACTTTGATTCTGGGATTCGATATTAGATGTTGTGGTTTATATTCATTCTTATCTGGACTTGTAGTTTCCCTAGAGATTGGTACATCTTACTTCATCGTGTCCAACGATGATGTCCAAATCGTGTCCGATTATTCGGGAGCGGGTCGTGACACCTTCCTTTCTGGTACTTGCTACGGTTGGCCTGACCAACCCTGGATTGTTCCCAGATTGCATGTGACCGACCCTGTGGATCTTCCAGACTTGACTTGGAGGATGTGCTTCAATTTTTGACCATGCTAGGAACTGTGGGAAGGTATACTCATCTACACTATTATTATGTACTGTAGATTTTCTGATTATCATATGAGTATTTCCTGTCTTCCATATGATTCTCTCTCTTGCTTATTATTTCTTTGTGATTGACTGTGGATATGAGATCGAGTTTAGGCCATAGAATGATTGCATGTTAGGATATCCAGCAAAATTGACAGTCGTCATCGCCGTATAACATATTCGTACCTTATACGGTGTAGCTGGCCGGCATTCGTCCTCGTATTTTGGTACTGGGGCCTGACAGGGGCGTTGGCCGCAACAGGTGGAGGTGTTTCCTCTACTGGGGCCTGGTTTTCTTCTCATTAGTAAGTCGAACGAGTGGTAACCAGAGTGTCATCTGTCGATGTAGAAACCATACGACATGTCTTGACTTTCTTTTCCTTGACAGAGCATGCTGCAGGCACTATCATATCAGGGGTGGGATCATGGTGGATCCACATTACTTTTGCCTCACGGCGTCGTAAATGGGATGAGGCCTTAGGCATTGTCACGGGCCGGTGGAAGATTGACTACTTCCGTTGTCGCTCTCGGGATGGGGACGACGCCGTCTTGAGCCTCTGTTCTCAGAAAACTTCTGAACTGGAGAGTAGCCATGTTGGTCGTAACAGTCTTTTCCTTGTAGTCGAATGAGATGACTTTAGCGTCGATGAGGCGCTAGATTTTTCTTTTCAACACATAACAACCATGCGTCGAATGGTGGACATACTGGTGGTAGTGGCAGTATTTTGGATTGTCCATATTTTCTACTTCATCGGGAAGCTTAGGAGGCGGGAGCTGAAGTTTGCCTCTCTTTGCAAATATATCGAAGAGTTCTAGAGTATCTTCATCGTTGAAAGAGTAGGTCTCTTTCGGTCTCTGCACTTCGGTCGGCTTCGGGTTCACTGATGCCGAACCTTTGGAGATGTTGACGGTCATGGCTTGCTTTCCTTTTTTGTCTTTGTTGCTGGATGAGCGCTTCCCTTTATCTTCAAGAAAGGGGAAATTCAGTCCCAGTAATTGTGCATATTGCACTTTTCTTTGAGCTACATCCATCTCTGTGATGAAAGGCGTCCACTCTACGTATGGAGCACTATGCCACAACTTGATTATAGGAAGCATATTTTTGCGACAGGAGTCCATAAGCATGGGCTCAAGTATACCAGGAGATAACCTCAAAGCGGCCTAACGGAAGCGCTCAATGTATGCGCGCACATGCTCCTTCTCCTTCTGGATTATGTCCATGAGGGTCGACATCGTCATGTCCATTCCATCTTCGTAGAATCGATTGAGGAATAGGTTCTTCAAGTCTTCGAATGATGAAATGCAGTTGTCCGAAAGGCTGCAAAACCATTAGTAGACCATCCCCTGTAGAGCTCCTACGAATATGTTGGTAAGAAGGGCGTCGTCCTTTGGTAGATGTCCCGATACTGAGGTGAAGTACCTCAAGTATCGGCGAGGAGACTCATTCGTATCGAACAGCGTGAGTATCTGTAGATTATATTTGGGAGGATAAATCACATTATCACATTCGACATGGTATGGCTGTCGAATCCCCATCTTTTGGAGTGTTGCTTGCTTTTTTTTGGCGTCATAGCGAGCGTACAACTCTTTGAGGGCCTGCTATATTTTATTCGACATTGTAGGCCCGGTTGTCGATGGAGTAGATAATGCTGGCACTGCTTGGCTCGCGATGGAAAGCACATTGGACCCACCGTTAGCCGCTGGGTCTGGAGCAGGAATGGAGACAGTAGGGGTCAATCTCTTCTTGATCTCCAGGACGACAGAAGCTAAAGACTTCATAGTATCGTCTAACGTGCTTAGGCTCTCTTCGACGGCCTCTATACGTTTCTACTGACTAGAGCCTTCACTGCTTTCCATGTTGTTGTTACCTTCGGCTATAAACATGGGCACCATATGCAGGTGGGTAGAAGGAACAGTAGATCTTTCGCTCTCCGGTTCAGAGGACTGAGTCCCGTCGTCTTAAGGGTAAACTGGTATGTTGCAATCATCTTGCGACTCATTGTAATTGCTACCCCCAGCTTTTTGGCTACCTGCGCCTGCAAAGTTATCCGTGTCATATATTCCCTCATTGGATTGGAATGCAGAATTGTCATGAATGGTGGAGGGTTGGCCACCCCAGCTAATGTTGCATTCGCAGCATCATCTTCTTGCGCCAAGGATCCAGATTTTGCATATATGCCTTGGAATACATCCATATTGGGTACTGTCGTCTTGCTACCCCCAGGACGATTCTTTGGCTTGTTAGCCGAAACGGAAGGATTCTTGGGAAGCTTCTTGAGAAATGGAGAACCCCATGCCGCATTGCATGAAGCAACACAGAGTTCATTATTGTCTTCGCCAGATGCCACCGGTTGTAGTCTTTAGAAGACGAACCGCCTCTTTGGTGGCGACACGGCTGTTTGGCAATAGCAGCAGTTGATGGTAATCCGGGTGGAGTTGTGCCTTGATTTAGACATACACTGCGCCGCATATCCCTTCCTCGCTTTACGCTTACAGGGAGTTGTTGGAGTCTCCAACCCTACACTCCTTTCGTGCGTGCAGGGAAGCTGCTCGCAGGAGTGAGGATACGGAGATAGCTTCCCTCCTCTGAGTTCCTGCGCGTGAAGTACGCTCAGGTCCTGGTCAAAGAATTACTGATGAGGTAGACTCCTTCCTGCTTGCATGAACACTGTTCATACGAGTCTAACTCGATGGTAGGTACCCCTGGCTTGAATTATGCACATGAGCGCTCAAGTGATAGTAAAGTTTTACCGGTCAAGGCATGGAAGCATTCAGACTAGTTTTGTACAGCTTTCCATCGGCTACGCGTGTGACTGTCAATGTGGGCCTTTGGTCTGCTGTTGGCATAGTACTTTGATCGCGTGACGTGAATGCTGCCTTGGATTTCTTCCTACTACCCTTAGAAGGTACGTAATATTCAGAGTCCAGCAAAGTGGTTGGCATAGCACTTTGGCAGTGTAAGGCACGTGCTGCCTTAGATCTCTTTGTGTTACCCCTAGAAGGTGCATAACGTTCAGAATCCAATATGGCCTTACCCGATGGGTAGACAATTCTGTCAAAGACAGAAGTTCTTGCCTGCACCACGTCCCTCGACGTCGGGTGAGTCGCTGCACGTTTCTTCCGGCGTTGTGCCTTCGTCAGGTCCACCATAGGGGAGCCGTACTCCTCGCTGCATTTTCCCGAAGTGAGAACTGAGCGAGGCAGCATGTCATTAGCAGCCAAAATCTTCTTCGGGGCTTCGTCGGTCGGAGGGTTCTGGAGCGCAGTCCCCTCCGTCGTGCTGCTCGTCATAGCCGCCTTCAGCACCCAGGTGCGTCGAATCTTCTTCGATTTTATGAACCGCTTCGAAGGACTCGACTTCTCCTCAGAAAGAAGATCTTCAAAAGCTTGTTGGTCAAAACGCACGACCAATGTCATCTGAGAATATCCTAATAAGTTATTGTTAGATTGCGTCACCTTCTCGTTGGCGAAGAAGGAAGTACCCAACAGAGTCGCCATCTTGTTTGCCATGACAAAAGATTATACGAACTTTTGTATATTAAAAGTAAAAAGAGTTCAATCGATTCCTAAACAGGAGATCTAAGTACAAAAAAATTTGGGAAAGTGTGACGGTGGAGACCGAGCACTGCAGCGGCTCCTTTACTCCATTGACTGATGACGAATTAAACTTGCTTAGGCTTTCTGGTGCTGGTGATTGAAACTCTATGGTTGCCAATCAAAAGGGTATCGAAAAATATTTCGAAGCCTCTTTATCGAAGAAAAACTTCTGCTATTTATAGGGAAGCACATATGCGATGTGCATAAGGATTATACAGGAACGCTGCACGTAGAGATATGAAAGAATCTCGAGGTTGCACGGTAGGGGCTGCTGCTCAGCTGACACGTGGCAGACGCTAGGATTCTCTTTTATCAAGATCTTTGGGAGAGTTATCAACAACTGAATAAATGACACGTGGCGTATGTTTATTGTTGATCGGATGATCCTAAGCAGATTCTGTTCCTATCTTCGATGTTGGATTTTATCTTATCTTAGGGGGCCATTGGTTTAAACAAACCAATTGGATATGGCCCTCGTTTATGAGAACAAAGTCTATCATTATCTGTGTTTTAAACAAACCGATAGGATAGGGCTCTTATCAACATAATTGAACTATGTTATATCTTAAGAGCAGTGGTTTAAACAAACCAATTCGGGTACTATCTGAAAAGATACCCGTGGAACCATGCCACCTGCACTTCTGGTGAAGCTTTTATGTCACTGTGCTTCTGGGCTGCAAGTAGACTGTTCTTCAGGCGACGGAGTCACTGTGCTTTTTAGAGCGACGAGGCGACTGTGCTTCGAGCGACGGAGTCACTGCACTTTTAGGGCAACAAGTGGACTTGTGCTTCAGGCGATAAAGTTACTGTGCTTTAGGGCAATGAGTAGACTTGTGCTTTGGGCAACAGCGTCACTGTGCTTGAGAGCGAGCAGTGTACTTGTGCTTGAGACGACGAAGTCACTGTGCTTTACGGTGAGTAGTAGACTTGATCTTGAAGATGAACGAGTTTACTGCACTTTTGGGTTATCGTCAGGGCGATATGGAAGGAACGAGCTGGATGCGGTCCTGAGTCGAAAAAAGGGCACAGTCAGTTGTCTGCACTTCGGGGACGAAGGAGCTAGTTCTTTTGAAGTCTTTTAAGAAAAATTAATGACTGCTCTTGTAATGTCCCAAATTCGTGATACGTATTTAGTGTACGTATACGTGTTTTGGACCCATATTTTATTTAGTCATGATTGGTTATCTTGGTTTATTTTGTATTGGCTTGGTTTTATTGGCATTGATAGTTCAATTGGTTTTAATGGTTCATTGGTTTATTTTTGGATTAGTGAGGGTTGGTTTATTTCATGATTCATTTGGTTTAAATTGCTAGAGAGAGAGTTTATTGGCATTGACTTGGTTCACCTTGGTTTATCTTGGCTTGGTTTATTTTAGGTTTGACATGGAGAACCACCACCCTACCATAAATATCAATTTCCCTCTCTCTCTCCTCATTTATTTTCTTCATCTTCTTCCTCATTACTCTTTCCTCTCCACCATTAACACACCACCAACCTAGGCAAGTTGCATCTTGCTATCACTTGAGGGCTACATTTTATTTGTCTAATAGCTTTATTAGCTCATTTTAAGCAACATTAGAACTTGGATTTTCTCCATTTGGAGCTTGGAATTTTATAGATCTAGGATTGAAGTATTTTCGGATTTTGGTGGTTTTGATCTATAAAACTTGTTTATTTTCATGTTTTGATTGTTCCATGTTGTAGAGAATTTAATTTTACACAACTTAGACCTTTGCAAAGTGGATTTTCATTGAGCTTTGACCTAGTTATGGTCTTTTGAAGTTTTGAGTTCCATGGCCATTTGCTCTCAGCTTTGGGGAAGAAGACCTCATGTCCCGGGCGCAACCCAGCTAGCCCAGCGCTCTTTAGCGCTAGCGCCACTCACCCAGTCTAGCCCAGCGCTCTTTAGCGATGGCGCTGCCCAACCCAGCGCCTCTTGGTGCTGGCGCTCTCCATCGCTGGCGCAACCCAGCACTGGCGTGGGTCAGCTTGGCGCGGTCCAGCCTGGCGCTGACCAGTACTGGCGCAGTCCATCTTGCCCCCTCCCAGCGCAGCTCGCCCTGGCGCAACCCAGCCTGGCGCGGTCCAGCCTGGCGCTGACCAGTAATGGCGCGGTCCATCTTGCCCCCTCCCAGCGCAGCTCACCCTGGCGTAACCCAGCCTGGCGCGGTCCAGCCTGGCGCTGACCAGTGCTGGCGTGGTCCATCTTGCCCCCTCCCAGCGCAGTTCGCCCTGGCGCAACCCAGCCTGGCGCCACCTAATGGCCTGCGCCCCTTGACCTTGGCGCCCCTTGCTCCCTTGTGGTCCAGCACAACTTGGCACTCCTCGTGCTGGCGCAACCTGACCCAGGCTGCCCAGCGCAGTCTAGTCTTGGCACCTATTTGCATTATGTTTTATTTCATCTTTTTTTAGTGCATGGTATTTCTTGTTTATATCCTTACGCCTTTTTGACACGACATTGATATGAGCACGATGTGAGCATAGCATGGTTGATGTATTGAATTCTGTGCACAACTTGATAGTGACCCGTGGTGGTGCACTCCAGATAAGTGAATGGCATAGTTTATTGAGCGCCGTTGCGACGGCTCTATTGACATGATAATATAATATTGACCTGGATATCGTGGGTGATTTGTGAATGTATTGATAAATGAACCAGTGTGTCTTGCATCATGTCTAAGGCATGGATCCCTGAGTACTACGGTCAGGGGTTCATATTGAAATAAACTAAGATTAATGACTAGAATAATTTACTAGTCATGAAGAGATGTTCCCCAGTTACAGGCGATCCCGTTATCCCGGCCGCAAATGTTTGGACTTGTAGCCTGCCGACGAGTAGGGCATATTTCCAGCCCACTGTCATGTGGGGCACCCTCCATTGTCACTTTAATGATTGAACTCTATTGTCACTCTAGTGTATTGTACTCTCTCTGATTGTCACTTTAATGATTAAACTCTCTAAATTGTCACTATAATGTTTGCCTGGATAACCTGGGTAGCTGCAGGGCCTGTGACTACTTGGAGCATCTCATTGCATCTTGCTAGTAACTAGGATTGTGATAACCCTAGTTAGTTAATGTAGAAAGCCGTAGGCAATGATTGGTCATGATTGATTGGATGGAGTCTAGTCCAGTATAGTATTGTCTAGAAGTGATTGATTGCAAGATTGTACTAGAATGATTGAATGATTGTCACTCCAGATTGTTACTATAATGATTGTACTCTATTGTCACTCTAGCGTATTGTACTCTTTATTGTCACTTTTATCATTGTACTCTCTCATTTTCACCTTAATGATTGTCACCTTTAGCAATAAATGATCAGAGACTAAGTTTTGTTCAGGCGAAGGGTTACAATCTCGGTCCTTATTTGGTTTAAGGATTGTAACCTGGCTTCCGGAATAGTACCTTCGTCTTCTCTTCATATATTGCCCAGCTATATTTTATTTAGCATGATTCTCCAGTTGTCTTATGTCAATGATGCTTCACTTAATTATTTTCTCTGATTGGGACAAGTGCATTGGTAGTACACAAACCTCAATCTGTGTTACTTATTGTTTTCTTACATGTTGAATGCTAATGATTTGTTGGTTTTAGTCCTTAAGTGAAGTCTCCTTTGTGGCACTTGCTCTTTCTGGGGTCTGACCCAGCTGGTTTTGTATGGCCAGATACCGGAGCAGCACCAAAGGATCTTCCTGCTTTCCAGCCCGATGGTGACCACCAGGCGTAACCAGGGCATCGAGTGGGTTTCTTTTTGTTCTCCCACTGTAATATTGTAAATTATTCTTTTGAGGCGTTTAGCCGACGAGCAAGTGTTAGCTCGATTGCAGCTTTTACTTATTGTCTGTCTACGGGCTGTAACATGATTGACAAGCCCCGGGGGTTGATCATGTATGACTGAACTCTTGCTAGTCTTCACATTTTGTAACGACTAGCTTCATGATCATTCCGAATATGTAATGTATGGGACGCCTTACTATTGTGTATTTGGTGGTCTGACATCTTGTAACTATTATTAGTTGGTTGAGATTGAGACAATAGGCTATTTTATGACCTTAAGAGACTGATGGATTGTAGTGAAACCCTCACATATCTAGACAGTCATGACCGTATAGCGGCATGGATTCCATTCCGTTATACGTAGCTGGCTATGTACGCCCTCGCTCTCCAGTATTCTGGTTCTGGGGCGTTACAGCTCTTTTGGTAGACGAGTCGGTCGTCCTCTTCTTTAATTACCGCCGTCATTTAGGGGAATTCCAAGAAGTTAGTGGCCTAGGATTCAGTAGAAATGAACCTATTAAATGAGGTTCATTATGCTGAGTTTCAGGTTCATCCATTAAATCGGAGGCCTTTGACCAATGGCCACGTGGCATGTAGGTTGGACCACCTCACCCTATATAAAGGGAAGCTTTTCTGAAGGGTTGTGTCTTCTGTCTCTTAACATTTCCAACGTCATGCTCGATCCCGACTTAGCTTCTAGCGGCCACTGGCCTTGCACCAGTCGACTGTTGGTTGTGGATCCCTTTGTTTCAAGAAGCTGTGTCCTTGTAGAAGAACTGTTGGTGAGTTTTGAGATGCACTTGAGCGTTTGGCATAAGGAGTTCAAACCTGAACAACATCTTGGAGGTCTTCGAGATCCAAGCTTTCAGATTTTGATTGATTGCCAATCCGAAGAGCCAATGTTGTGCTCTGTCCTACTCAATGGTAGTGGCACAGCCTGTGCTATGGACTGAGTTCTTGCTCGGGCCAATAGCTGCTTTAGGAAGTGGCTCGTTCTGATAGTGTTGCACGTCTGGGGGGCTGCGCGTCTGTGAAGATTAACGCCCTTGTAGATTTTTAGTCGCTTTAGTTCTTTTTTATGACGAATCTGTAATAGATCCTTGTTGACATGATTTTAGTAAAGAAGCTATTTTCTTGTAATCATGACGAATCTGTAATAGATCCTTGTAGACATGAGTTTAATAAAGAACTCTTTATGAACTGTGACTTTGATTTTTTGTCTGCGCTTTTAGGTACTTGCACTTTTGTGAAGCTTTGTGTAGCGAGAACACTACTTGCGCTTTTGATATATCTGCACTTTTTCATGCTTCTACAAACACTTGATCTGATATTTTACCAAGAAAATTTGGAGATAACTCATGTGTTATCCAGTTTATATAACATCCTTATGTGATTCATGATACTGGTGGGACAGACAAATCTAAGCACCGCCCATTCAAGTATAAACATGATCTCGAGTAAATGGGTTTATTGTTGAGATAATAGAAGTTGTGTGATCCAGGAATGTTTCTCTAAAATTGCATCTGCATAAAGGATTTTTGTTTGAGGTTTACTCGGCTATTCCTCATACTAGAATTTTACCTCTGGATTGTTATTAATATTAATTTTCTTAATATTCTTTGATTTTATTATCATCCGGTTAAATCTCGAAATTTATTAACTTACCGTACCTATCTTACTCCTTGATTGAGGGCTTGCTCGTCGTATTGACGACCTAGTTTTTGTTCACTAGGGTTTGTTGAAGGTCAGGAAGGAGTGCAGCCTTACATTGAAGAGGAGCTCTATGAATGAGACATGGAAAAGAAAGTTGTTGGATATAAGTAGTTGTCGTCTTGTAATTCTATGTATAATTATGGATATTTTGTGGATGTAGGAAGAATGTAAATCTATGAACGAACATGCAAGTTATGTATAATAAATGTGAATTACTCTAGATTGTTTCTTGATGCCTATGCTTTATCCTAGAGTTTACAGGCGACAATCGCAAGTATAATACGACTTGTATTGTACGGGTGCGTAGCCTGGAGATGTATCACAGTGCTCCGATATTTTTATTTGGAATTCGAGGCGTGACACAAGGCGAGAGATTTTTCTTTTAACTTCATCTTTTTTCCTCCTTCTCTTGCATAGAAGCTTCTTCTTGATCCTTCATGTCTAGCTCGTGAGTCATCAGCTTTTCCATGAAAGTTTCAAGGTTCATGGTTGTAAGATCATTTCCTTCGATGAAAGTTGTGGCCTTGGGATTACATCCTTTTGTGAGTCCTCTAAGAATCTTTCGAATCTTTTCATGAGTAGGATATTCCTTATCAAGAGAAGTAAGAGGGTTAATCACATCAAAGAATCTAGTAAACATACAAGTAATAGCCTCATTTGGTTTCATCTTGAAAGCCTCATACTCTTGAGTGAGCCGACTAATCTTAGACTCCTTTACTTGTGATGTGCCTTCGTGTATAACCTCCAAAATCTTCCATATTTCATTAGAAGTTTTGCAAGTGGAGATTCTATTGAAATCATTGATATCAAGTGCACAATAAAGAGCATTCATTGTCTTAGCATCACGGCTAGGAACCTTTTTATCATTTTTGGAAAACCTTTAAGTAAGTCTATTCGAAACGCATTCCTCAATCACAATGGAGGATTTAGTGAGACCATTTATAACACAATCTCATAGATCAAAATCTCGAATTTTAAGTAGATGCTCGTTCTAATCTTCTAATAATTGTAATTGGTTCCATCAAATAGAGAGGGTCTATTTGTGGAGTGTCCCTCATTGTGATGTGAGCTAAAACTAGGTTGGTGGTCATTGATCACTTTAAGGAAGTTAATCCAAATCAAGAGACTAAGCTCTGATACTAATTGTAGGAACCCTAGAGGAGGGTGAATAGGGTAATAAAAATTATAACACAAATTTGTAAGGCAAAGAGCAATATGAAAGGGAGACCAAGAAATCACACTCGTTGTATTTAGTATCCTCCCTTGGGAAACTCCAGTCCCGGAACTCTCTTCGGCTTTAATTCACTATTTGAGAAAATAGTACAACACGAGCTTTGATCCGAAGACACGTCAACTTCTTACACACGAGTTTTTATCCGAAGGCTTGTCAACTTCAAACACATGAGTTTTAATCCGAAGGCTTGTCAACTTCTTTACAATGAAGGGTTTTGATCTTCGTAAACACTTGGAAGATCTAGATTACAACTTTTGAGCAACTATAACACTTTGATGAATGGCAAATTTAAAGTTTGGTAGAGTAATGGAGAAGCTCTTTGGTAGTTGAGAAAATTTAAGGCCCAAGTGGATAGTCATTTATGAAGAAGGGGAAAGACTATTTATGCAAATCCAAAGGAATAAAGCAGTTTCAGCAGACGATCGGAAGATCCATCGGATTTCTGCGAAAATCCGTTGGTTCTTCAAAAGCCGACAGTAACGGATATAAATATATCTATTGGATGAATTAAATGCGTTTGTCAGGAGGTCGTTGGATTTGAATTTCAAAATAGCCAGCTGGGAATTTGAATTATCCGTCGGTCGTCCGTGAAAATCCGACGGATTACCCTAATGGACCACAATATACTTGTTATTTCCATTCGGATCTTCCGAAGGTACTCCGCGAAAATCCGACGGATGATCCGAATGGATCACAGAAAACTTTCTATTTCCTTTTGGATCTTCCGAAAGTATCCTGCGGAAATCCGATGGTTGATCCGAATGGACCACAGCAAACTTTCTGTTTCCATTCGGATCTTCAGGCGGTATCCCGCGGAAGTCCGACGGATGGTCCAGATGAACCACAAAAACTTGTTGTTTTCATTCGGATATTCTGGCAGTTTTTCGCAAAAATTCAGCAGATCTTCCGCTTCTTCAAAAATACTATTTCATTGCTTTAGAAGATTTAGTTTTTTAGTTTTGTCATCCACTAAGGTGTTTACAAGGTTTCCTATACACTTACAAACACTGAGAACTGATAATGCACGTGCTTCTGATCTTGAATCTTTGAGTATGTTTTTGAGATAGAACAGTATGCATTCTATGTTCTATTTATCTTGGGTGATGTCTTGAGGCTTTTTGTGACTTTTTTTTTGTGTTCATGCATCTGTGGAACAATATTACTAAAGCAGTACGAAAGTTAATTATAGTCAACTTATCAAAATTATGCATGTGCCAACAGGCCCTACCCGACTGGTTGAGCCAATCGAGAGAATGGCTTCAGCTTGCATAATAACCGAAAAGCAACATGTATTTAATCAGTCGGTTTATTATCAGCGTTGCGCTTAAGAACGCATAGACACCCCCAAAATATGCTAACATACCATGCCATATTTGTGTCTGTGTTCCAAATCTGATGCTTGTACGTCTAAATATGGGGAGAATGGGAAATTAAAATGGACATGAAAAGACGTCAGTCGAGTTGGTATAATCAAGGGCTAATTAGTTTTTAGATCCTGGATTTTATATCAGCTTAGAGTTTAAGTCCTAACATGTCCAACGGAAAAGTTTGAATCCTGAATATTTATTTTGTTATTTTTTTCCTATTATACCCTCCCTCTCCATGCATAACAAACAATTTTTCTATATAAGCTAGTGAGGGTATAACGGAAAAGACAAAACAAAATATAAAAATTCAGGGTCAAAATTTTTCAATTGAACATAACAAGACTTAAACTCTAAGTTGGTATAAATTTCAGAATCTAAACTCTAATTAGCCCTATAATTAATTAGCAACAACATGAACAAGAGCTACAAGTAGGGCCGGCCAATGGGTTTGAATTATCCTATCCGGAACTAATTTTTGTTATCCCTCGACTCTCTTATTGTAAGCTGATCCTGGAGTGTCACCCGCAAGACCGACCTCTATTGCGATTATGTTGAACCTGGAGTTGCTCTATGCAGAGAGGGGTTACCCCAACCCTAACGAAGTCTTGTCTAATTTACCCATGGGCCGGCCCTGCTACAAGGACTTGAATATAAGGCAAAAACACAAATATAATTAATTCACGCTAATTTTCCCAAATAGTTGGTACAGTGTAAGGCAAAAACACAAATATACCAACCACGTCTCAAAAGCCTCTAGAGCAGAAAAGGGAACTGGGAACCCACTAATCGAATGAATAATAATGTACAGTAACAGAATGCTTTCAATCAAAAGCCTGTTTATATTTTCTTACAACTCACGGTTATGCAACCTTACACGATCAAAATCTACGTTCGTCGTATAGAAAATCATACACTTTGGCATCATCAACTCCGATGAAACAAACCTAATCCAAAGGCATGTTTGCGTACAGGAGAGCGTAGAAGAGCTGGACTTCTGGCAAGCTTCGAATGATGTGAATAAATTTGTTGCTGGCCGGTTCCTCGAGCAACCGCAGCCCCATTTTCGCCACGCTTGGCAATAGTTTGGCCAAGGGAACTCCTGATGATGATGATGGAATGGCTCCCCCTCCAAACTGAATGCTGATATCCTCAACAAGAACATCCACAACACTTTTTAGGGACATCTCCACAATCTGTTTGAAGTCAGGGCTGCAGCAAAGAAATTTCAATAGATCAATCGAAGCATCTTTAAAAGAAGTGTGCAAAATGTGATCAGACAACGGATCATCGATGTAGGTAGTAACGGAGACTAACAATTTCCTATTTGTTTCTTTGGTTTGTATCCTCAACTTATAAATGCAATTATCTATAGCAAAACCATGTTTTCCTTCTTTTCTCTGGAATGTCTCCAAGCAAGCACTGGCAACAGTTGGTCATCTCCTTGATGCTGGACCTAATTGTGAGATGCAAGAGGAAAACGAGGCACTGGCATAGACACGGCACATCACCTTGATGCACCAAAGCGGACACAACACATCATGACAAGCTGACATGGTAGATTTTAAAACATAGGGCATGACATGGCTAGGACACACCATAGAAATACAATATCCATGTTTTTGCCAGCATATAGTGATTTTTGATAATTGACTAATATATATGTTGTTTATATGCATCCACATTTCATATTTTTAGTAAAACTTCATATATAAGTCTTTGCTTCATCTTCTTCACCTCCCAAATAATGGCTTAATGTGTCACCTTATAAAGAAACACATTGGAGCATTGTTTTAAGTCTTTTACATCATGATTACACAGATTGTAGTCAAGCGTGGAGCGAGCTGAGAATTTCTGATATTGAGGTGGTACTATCAAAACACTGTGGAGCAATGTTCAAGGACAAGAATAAGACATGACACACACATGGCCAGAGGCAGATCCAGGGAGTAGTGAGTGGAATTGAATCGATAGCGCACTACTACAGAGTAGTGAAATTCGCGTGAAAACGCAGAATATAGAGCTTTTCAGGATGTCTGTTTTCCCCCTTTGTGCTTGAAAAAAACGAGAGGGGGGCTTGGGAAAAAAATTAATACATTGCAAATGTGTTCGAGGATTCAAACTCAAGATCTACAAAAGAACACTCTCAACCACTTTGCCAAGTAAGCTAGTCTTTAATAATGTCCATAAATAAGGGCTATATATATATATATATATATATATATATATATATATATATCAGTTTTAGAAAAAAAAAATTAGAAACAAGCTATTTCTGTCTGAAATCTAGATGGGGCTCGAGTCCTCACTCCTCTGAATGTGGATCCGCCCCTGCACATGGCAGTATGACAGTGCGATGATTTTGTTGTCCTAATTTATTTTGATGTTTCTGTTTAGTGCCCAACACGGACATGACACGGGCACCACAGCACCACTTCTGGAGTGTTTTTGCTTCTTACCTTTGGAGATTTTCTCAGAATCTCACATGATAATACCTGGTACAAATGGATGACATGAGGTGCTAAGAGAGGACATTTATGCAGAACCCAATACCAAGAAGATTCCAGTATAACGAGAATTCTTAGGTTATAGAAGGGGTACTGACCTTGATAGGAAAGGGAAGCTATTAGATGAGTTTTCATTGAAAGGTCCTCGGAATGCGATTAAAGAAAATCCAAGTGATGACCGGAGGGAGGGTGAAAATGTTCTTTGAGGAGTTTGAACAGATAATGTGCTAGGTGAGGGAGGAAAGAGAAGAGAGAGAGAGCGAGAGGTAGAGAGAGCAGGCAACAACAAGCTTAATAAAAACCTTGATGCTTAATTAAAACGATGAATAGTGGGGAGATACCACCATATGCCATGATCAAGAGGAAATTAGAAGTTGAAATTCTGTAGAAGGCCATAGAGGAGACACAATTGGCGTGTTTCGTCAATCTATGCTATATTGTCGGACATGGCTAATAGCAGTTATCTATATAAGCTGTTAGTTTCAGCCATGACTGCCAGCAGCTAGTAAAACCTTGATGATGGAATAATGACTCCCTATGCCATGTTAATAATTTTAAAAGGCCACAGGCTCGAAGAGAAAACAAAAACATCATGTTTGACTACTGCATGTGTTTCTATTGGGAACTTGGAGGCCACCAAAACATGAAAGGGTGGACGGAAATAGTTACCCACCTAGCTCTCCTAACTTCAATCTTCTAGACTCTTTGTACATTATGCAATTAGTTTTGATGTGAATTCAGTTATTTGACCCTTCCAACAAAGGCTGCAAGTATTAACTCACGATAATGTAGTACCTTCCAGTCAAATCATCATTTATCCATATCAACAATCACTAAGAGATCATCATAACGAGTAGTGTCAAACATTTAACTTATTTTGAATTTAAAGATCTAACTTATTTCCTTTCTTCTAATCACAAATATTTGATGCCCAACATTAACTTCATGATTGCTTATCCACCACATGGAACTATGACAACTATATGCTCTATAACATCTTAGCATGTTCACATTTCAGAAAACACTAGTATCATCTTACATTTCTTTCTTGTTTCTGATCAATATTTAGTACCCAGGTAACTATGTTTTTGAACAATCAGTCTGAGGGCTTGTTGTTATAACACGAAATCCAGTTGCAACATGAAAATTTCCCAAACACAACTGGAGCAGATAGGGTCTGGTTTCAAAAGGACAGTTACATTACCATGCAGGATCTACACTATTTCTATCCAGTCCAAACCATTTTAGTACCAGGTATACGATCTCCCACCTGTATATTTTTTTACCCAACATACTGATATTAATACCTACATAAATGACAACTGACATTCACACGGCCCTCTCCCTTCCCTGATTGCTGATCTGTTCTTTCTCTTTCCTCTTTGATCCCTTTATAGCAGACAAACTGAACACCAGTGATATTACCAAGTGGTAATATATGAGCTACCCACCAGGCTTGTAAAATGATTATCTAGTTTTAAATTATTGCAATATGCTCATGATAGAAGCAAGACCTCCAGATTATTTAATACTTGGTTTGTAGGCAATGTTGTGAACAAAGACAAAGCGCATGAAACTAGTGTAGGTGGAAATATAATAAGCATACCTAGATAACACTGCACATGTCTCTGACATTAGTTGCTCCAGCTTGCTCATGTCCACAACCATGGAAGTGTTATCAAAACCACTGGAGGACATAGCTGTCAGTTGTTTGTATGAAACAGCATTTTCAGGTATCAAGTAATTAATCCAGTTATTTGGTTCACCAACACTCATAAACACGTCCAATATCTGCGTGATTGTGTCACGCAGTTGGTCCATAGTTAAAGGCTCCCTAAGCTGCTTTCTGCAATGAAGTTTAAAATTCATAAAGAGGTGGAACAACACATATTTGTTCAGGATGTAAGCAAGGAAAAAAAGAAATATTGTGGGATCATTCTGCAAATGAAGCTTAAAATTCATAAAGAGACAGAACAACATATTTTTGTTCAGGATGTAAGAAAGGAAAAAGGAAATATTGTGGGATCATAAAAGGACAATGCCAAATGTTCATAAACCATCACTTTCTCGGTGATCATTGTGTAAATCAAGTCAAATACATCTTCTTTTGCCAAGTCTAATGCTTTTTTTTTTATTTGCCAAGCTAAATGCATCTTGTTAGGAAGGGAAAGAATAAAGTCGGAAAGTAACAAAACAGCTCTACATGTTTAAAAAAATTGACTCGTCTTATGAACCCATGGCTAGAATGTTGGGAATACAGAAAGAAAACGAGGACTCCCCGTATGGGGTAAAGTGCAAAAAAAAAAAAAAAAACTCTCCTTAGATGTACACATTTTGCAAAATAAGACCCAATAGACGTTTGTAGCAATTAAACACTCCCGCAATAGATAACTTGATCAAAATAGCCCCTCCCGTCTATTATCAGTTGGAAGTCAACATTAGAGACAATTTTTAAAAAATGATAATAAAATATCCAAAATACCCCTCCCCTCCCCCACTTCCCCCCCCCCCTACCCTACAGACCACCCCCCTCCTCCCCCGCGCTCCCCCCCCCCCCTTATAGACCCACCTCCTCCCCTACCTACCTGAGCTGGTCGTGCCCCCCCTCCTCCGTGCCACCAGGCCCACCACCCGCGTTGTCGCGGCTCCTGTGCCATCGTTGCCGCTGCCGGAGAAGGAGAGGGGTTACCGAGGGGAGAGAAGAGAATGGAGAATTTTTTTTTACACTTTACTCTTAGGGTCTGCTTGGTAGCGGTGTTTTCACCGGTTTTGGGGTGTTTTTGGACCGATCGTTTATGAAAACTCCTGCTTGTTAATTTTTTTAAGGCACCGGTTTTGGTCGGCTCAAAAACTCCCCAAAACCGGTATAATGTATTTTTGGGTGGTTTTATAAACACCTCAAATCGGTGGGTTTTGAGCGGCTCTATTTTTTTATTCCATTTATATCCTCACAAAAATATATATAATTATAACTACTGATACCCTTCCCTATTTAATTTATTCGTGTAAAAAAATTTCAGAACCGCTCGTTAGTGAATTACCAAGCATGGATTGGACTGGTTTAAAAGCCGCTACTTAAAAACCATCCAAAACCGGACCCCTCATAACCGCTCATAACCGGTACTCTAAAAACACCTCATAACCGCTACCCCTACAATTGCCAAGCAGACCCTTAGGGTTTAGAGGGTATAATCCTCATTTCATATCAAATTTGGCATCCGTTAACGGCAGAAACCAAATTGGGTGTAAATTGCACCAAATGTAAATTTGGAGGATTTTTTAAAACCGGTGGTCTTTTTTGCTAAGGCTTACATCTAAGGAGGATTTTTTGCACTTTACCCTCTCCATATGTGATATGTTGTGAGTAAGCTTCTTTGGACTACAATACTTCTATCCAAAACGTGGTACTATTAAGGAACAAATACGTAATAAGACATATAGTGTATGTTTAAAATTCAAAATTAATGAAGTACTACAATATAGCATCATATAAAATTCAAAACTAAAAAAAGATTCATAATTTCCAAACGAACATAGCAACAATGTCTTTTCAAAAGGAAGTGGCATGTTTAGACTATAATAAATTTCAATGAAAAATAACTAAAAAACGACACCTTTTGTTCAAAGAGAGTTGGTGGTGGACATAGGAGTCCAAAAGGTAATTAAGGCAAAAAGAACTTCCCACAAGTTTGGCAAAAGTACAAAAATAAGAAAACTTTGTAAGATATAAAATAGCAAAGAAGGAAGGAG
This sequence comes from Iris pallida, assembly GCA_029216955.1. Classification (NCBI taxonomy): domain Eukaryota; kingdom Viridiplantae; phylum Streptophyta; class Magnoliopsida; order Asparagales; family Iridaceae; genus Iris; species Iris pallida. Next base: position 4,092,528 of record JANAVB010009800.1, read on the forward strand.
GCGTCTAAGAAAGCAGTTGGTAAAGCCAAATCTAAAGGTTATGATTATTTGCATAGAAGGTTAGACATTAAGGAGGAAGAAAGATATTTATAGGCTATCCAAGAATAGGGAAAGGAGTAGAGATCTAAATATTGTTAAATGTTTCAAGAGTGAAGACCAAAAAATATTAGCAAGACAAAATGATATCAAGGAGATGTGGAGTTATTTTCACAAGTTATAAAAGAAGAGCAACCTACAAAACTTAATTTAGATACGATGTAAATTTATGATATGTCATTGTTGTTGTTGTCAAATTAGGGTTTCTGATGAAAAGGATGCTTTAAAGAAATGAAAATAGAAGACCTGCCTATTAAGGTTTGAAAATGTTTAGGAGAGGTAAGGTTGATGTAGCTTACTAACCAACCAAATCATATGTGGACTAATAAGATACCTAATGCATAGAAAAATAGTATTATAATAACTATTGAGGAATTAAGCTTACGAGCCATACCATGTAACTATAGGAGGGAGGCCATTGTGAGAGAGTAATTAAACAAAGATTAAGAAAAAGTAGAACTTTAGATAATCAATTTAGTTTTATGTCGCACATATCTACTATAAATGTCATTTACTTATTAAGAACATTAATGGGAAAAAATTATAAAGAAAAAACATTTACATATTGGTTTATCAACTTGAAGAAAGCTCATGATAAAGTATCTAGGAAGATGTGGTGGTGGACTTTGGAGAAGAAACGAGTTTCTAGTAACTATATTAAGACTACTAAGGATAGGTATGACGTGTTACGACGACTGTACAAACCATTGAAGGAAATAGCAAATCATTTCCTATCATTGTTGGTTTACATCAAGATTCAACATTCAGCCCTTACTTTTTTGCACTAGTTATAGATGAAACTGCAAGGCATTATCTAGAAGGAGGTTCTATAGTGTATGGTGTTAGATGATAATATTGAGTTGGTCGATTAGAGTAGAGAATTGTTAGACGCTAAAATAAAAGTGTCAAGAGAAACTCTGAAATATATGGGGTTTAAATTTGGGACGAAAAATAGTATATAGAACGTAACTATAACCAGAAGTCAAAGAGAAATGAGAAAAAGTACATATAGATGTATATGAGATACTTAGGAGTGATGTTTTTGATATTTAGGATCAATCGTTCATCATGTAGAATTAAATTAAATGAGGATAGTTGAATTAGAGAAGTGCTTCGGAAGCATAGGATACCTTTGAACTTAAAAGAAAAATCGTACGAGACTCCTATAAGACAAGTCATGCTTTATGGAACGGACTCTTAGGCAATTAAGAAGCATGTCAAGAAAATTAGGATAGCCAAAATGAGAAAGCTAAAATGAATGGGTGGTGATACTATTAAAAAATACGATAAAAAATAAGCATACTCGTGAGAAATTATAGTTGGTGCCAATTAAGGACGAGAAAAGAGAAAATCATCTTAGGTAGTTTGTGTATGTGCAATGTAGACCAATAAATGCTCATGGTTAGGAGGAGCAATAAGATAGTAGTTTCAGGAGCCTCCAGGACTAGAGGTAAGCCGAAACGTACAAGGATTGAAGTTTTATAAAAGGATACATTTTTGTTAGCATTAATACGGAGGATATCGCCCTTAACAAAGCTGATTCGAAGAAAAGGATTTAAACATCCGACCCCAAAAAATTTAGCACAAAGGCTTTGATGTTGTTGTTGTGATATCATCCCTTTAAAAGCTCGCTTGGAAACCCAAGTATAAGCTGTGTTCCCTTGTCGACACGTGGGTTTCCACATTCCTGTATGCGTGTTCCCAGATTCCGGAATGTGTTCCACATTCAGGTATATGGTGAATTTAGGTCACCATGTATCAACAAGATAACTAGTGGGCTAGAAAAAATGGATTTGACAAACTAAAACCCTAATCGTAATCATAATATAATCAAATGAATTTTTTTTTTCATTTGATTATATTGCGATTAAGATTACATTACAGTATACCAAACGAGGCCTAAGCTTCTTACTCTTTCAAAACTTCCATGGCGGCATTCTGCATGTTCATAAGCAATCTACTGATGCCATAGGCAGAGAGATAATCAGCAGTCGTTAGAAAGTCTTGCTGTCCGCTGCTAAGTGAATCACTTTCATCCTGGAGAACACGCAAAAATATCACCATGTTACCCATGACTAAAATTCCAATAAGGAGATATAGTTCACCAGTAAATCATTCAACTTAAATATCAAATAACTTTTTTTTTAAAAGTAATTTCTATTACAGAAATCTGAATATACATAATCAACTATTCCAACTTAATTATCTGTCAACATATATTTTGCCACTATCACATTCTCTGAAGGAGTGAATTGCTGATAAGGACAATAAAATCAGCTTCTAATTACATTAAATAAATACAGTAGTTTCTTCTTTTAGAAAATAGAGGCAGTCAATAGCAAAATAGATAAATTCACAAATTAAAGGTAACAAGAATAGGATCCTTTAATTACCCATCTAGCAATTTTCTTTTACTATATTACATGTACTATAACAAATTGCTAATGTAATTCCCTATAGCAATTTGTATCATCGTACCTCTTTGTCTAGACTCTTTATAGTCTAGGAGAACTTGCATAGACATCTTGGCTAGAAATTTGACACCAACTTAAGGTTTGACGTCAGGTCGGCAGCCGGTCATAAAAACTTTTAATCTTTATGGAGATTCTTATGCTACATAGCCGACCCCATTTTGATGGAGGAAGGCTTGGAAGATCATGATGATGATGATATTACAGGTACTATGACAAAATGCTTATCGTCGTCCTTCCTAATTGTGAGATAAAGTAAGAGTAGACGTTGGATCAACTACAACAAGGTTAAATTTGTGGATGACATTGTGCAATTGATCCTGAAAACCAAGTAAGATGCCAATCATAAAGAATTTACCCCCACCCCTCCCTACCCCTTTCTTCTGCTGCAGCGCGGGAGAGTTATCATTGGAAAAACAGTGCATGTTCCAATAGCATGGAGAAAGACTAAGATTGAGCAACACTCATAGAGTTTGATTTGGCCTCATGATAGAGAAGGCTGAGGGGTATATTATAAATTTATAACTACTAAGCATAAATACAGAGAGAAATTTTGGATATGTGATACGTCCAAGACTCCCAACTTCAAGAGGAGCTATGTCACCTAGAGTATTATTAAGATTTCAGCCTCTTCTGTATCACCAGCACATTGTCCGGCACATATTGACAAGAAAGGACACATGTGATTCGTGAATGACAAATTCAAATCATCAAGACCTATGGACCAAAGTGTTACCCGGTGTCTGCTGTCTAATATTAGCTGTAAGTAAGATTAAGAGGAATATAGTGACAATGAAGAGTACTCCATAGTGATCATCTTCCATCAACTGGGATTTATTATAGACAGTAGATTGACCATAGTGATCATCTTCCATCAACTGCGTTATCACTCCATAGTGATCATCTCCCAAATTTTGTCAATGCCTTTAAGGGCAGTTTGGTATTTGGAACCCATGAAGATCTCAAGCTATTATCCTTAGGTTTCTTTATTTGGGTCCAAGAACTAAAACACAATTAAAGTCTTGGATCAGATTTTCTGGAAGTCTGTCTCGTGCCACCTCATTTTTTTCATCCATCTAAAAAAATACTGACCAAATTGCATGTTAAGAACTTAGACTTCCCTTTAATAAAATGTGGGTCCCAGTAACTTCTCCAATGCTTTGTCCATTTTTGTTTTTCACACCAAATACAAGATGTTGGTATACAAAATTAGGAACTCAAAGAGCAATGTGGTCCCCACCAGACGAATTCTACTAAGTTATATGACTTATTGGGTTCTTCAACTTCTTTAGTAGTTCTATGAGTTATACAAAGTTATAAGACTATTATGTGATACCCACTCAATGAGTTCTACCAAGTTATATGAATTCTTTACGTTATTTAATTTATAACAATAGTTCTTTAAGTACCTAATTTTGTATGTCAAGATCTTGTGCCTTGTGTTGAGAACAAAATTTGAAAGGTTAGTGAGACCCATATTTTATTAGAGTCAAGTCTATGTTTCGCAACTCCCATGCAATTTGGTCAAGACTTGAGATGAATGAAAAATATGAGGTGGGAGTAGGGCTGTCAGTGGGTCAAATTTGTATAAAGGCCAAACCAGACCCGAATCATATACGGGTGTTAGTTTTGACATCCAGAACTGACCTATTGTAAATTTATTAAAAGGAAAATAAATCTCATATCTAGATAATGGATTTCAATGAGTGTACCTCCACACAATTAAACACACAACCAACCAACTAACCAAACACAAGCTTATATATATATATATATATATATATATATATATATATATATATATATATATATATGACCTATTGTAAATTTATTAAAAGGAAAATAAATTAGTGTATATGGATTTCAATTAGTGTACCTCTACACAATTAAACACACAACCAACCAACTAACCAAACACAAGCTTATATATATATATATATATATATATATATATATATATATATATTAGTGTACCTCTTTTTGGGTTTCACGTATTGTACACAAACATGACCAGAAATACATTTGGATTTTAATGTTTACATCCAAACCAACGTCGCAGTATCGATATCGAACCCTCCCTAGTATCGGGATCGACGGTATCGGAAGTATCGGCAATTTCGAATCGTTGTATCAGATTTTTCGGAATCGGAAAGCAAATAACTATTAAAAAATTATTATAACTTAGAAAAAAATATTATATATATTTATGCATAATTTGAAGTATTTTATGTCTTACTTTTAGTACTTTTGAAATTGAAAGAAATAATAGTCACCCCTTGCTGATTGGTTTGCCTACAATAAAAAAAATTTCTTCATTTATATGCTTTTACGACCTTCCTATTCTTTTACACCCTTGTTGATCGGGTTTTTTGGTTTAATTTTTTCTACCGAATTGACGGCTAAAGAGATAGCCAACGTCGATATCGGTCGGTATCGGTTTCAAATCGGGACATGCCAAACTATATCGGTATCGGCTGTATCATATTGGTATCGATCGATACTACAAAGTATGATCCAAACCTGAACTTTTAGTCAAGATTTGGGTCGGATGATCCATTACTATTAACAGGCCTAAGTGGTACACAAAATACTTGGACCCAGGCAACGAACCCAAGGATAATAGGTTGGGTTCCTATGAGTTCTTTCTGGGTTCCAAATACCACAGAGTCCCTCAATGACCCTATTGTCTCCAATCTCCCCTTTAAACAAATCTTTTTGAGTGATACATTAAGGCCTCGTTTGGTTCGCAGAATGGAAGGGAAAGGAAATCAATTCTTTGGGATTTCCTTTCCTTTGGAAAATTACAATTCTCATTTATTTTCATTTCCAATGTTTGGAAATGCCAAGGAATTTGGAAAGGAAAATGAATACTTCAATGTGGGAAAGTGATTCCTTGCTTGGATGGATGGAATCACTTTCCTCCCTAATTTTCCTTCCATTGGAAATTACTTTCCTTTCCTCCTCAATTCCTTTGGCTCCCAAACAAAAGAAAGTAATCACTTTCCTTTCCCAACCCGATGATTCCGCGAACCAAACGAGGACTAATTTCGAAAGGAGCATCTTGGTGTTGTGGTAACCCACTAATATAGGGTCTACGGAGGGTCAAGATGTATCATGTATATAGCCAATTAGAGTTGTCAAGTGGGCCGGGCCGGGCCTGGGCCTCTTGGGCCCATGAACTGTAGCGGGCCGGGCCGGGCTATGGGTGAAAAATCTCAGCCCAGGCTGCCCAGCCCAGCACGTGACCCACGGCACGGTGGGCTTCGGGTCGGGCCGGGTCTTGATTGGCACAAGGGTTCCTTTGAACTTTCCTTTGGGCCGAGGTTTGTGCCAATTATTTCAGCAGAGAGCTTAAAATAAAACATACAAATAAAACAAGTTCGCAAATAAGGGGATAAACACTTCATCTATGATGATGAGTCCCAACACTCAAGGACATGATACAACTCAGTGAAATATTGAGCAAAGAAGGATTCACAGAAAGTAAAATCATATTTAGTCCGGCTATTGGAAGGATGTACTTCCTCATCCAATAGGTGCTTCATGAACAAAAAAAACTACTATAGGCAAATATTAATTGCCATCATGATCTCTAGGCCAACCATAATTTATTACAAAACGGAGACCGATCAAGCAAACACCTCTAATATTTTGGCTTGAAAGAATTGAAACGAAGTCGAGCTAGCGAGAAATCATGCTTCATCATTAGACGACAAGACTTGAAACGTGCCTGAAACAAAATATACACAGTATTATCAAATCTAAGACATATTTGATCTAAGTGCTCCCTTTATTATGGTACGCGGGGGGGGGGGGGGGGGGGGGGGGGGGGGGGGGGGGGGGGGGGGGGGTGGTCTTGGGCTTCGGGCCAGTCCGGGCCGGGCCTATATTATGGGCCGATATACGTGGCCCGGCACAACCCAATATACGGGGCCGGGCCAACACATGGGCCAATTGACAGGTCTACAGCCAATTATGGAGAATTTGTTTCCAAAACAGGAATACACATCCTCCAAGATTCAAGAACCAAGGTTCTGTTGCGCTAAATTATTCCCTAGTATACATGGAACATTCTGAGCCAAAAATCAAATATGCCTCTTACCCTTTGTCAATTTTCAAGATGTACACTTACCAAGTGCTTTCATATAAATAAAAGGGTTTTCTCCACCCTCCATTTGACCGTTCTTTCATGTAAGATTTATCTTAAGATTTAATTAAACATGATAAAACATTTATGCAAGGCTCTCTATGAAGTATGAACTTTAAGATCTTCCCACTTGTATTCTGTCATAATCTATGATTCCTTCATATGTTAAAGCATGCATTAACAACCAAGTTACATGGGTTCCACACTTGGAAGCACGAACATGCCTAAATGGGTGCCTATGTTTGAATCCGATACGAATTCCTGTAGGGAAAGATCTCATTCACGTCACATTTGAATCTGTACAAGTACCAATGAATTTGTCGATCGATTCTCCATGGACATGGTCAGATTCGCGGAGGAGATGTCGGATACTGCAAAAGAGATGCACCTACCTTGCTTTGTTGTCGCCAGCCACCGCTCTCGCTTCTGGAAGTCATTGCCGCCCTAGTTGTTGGACTAAAATGGAGAGATGGACACTTTGGGAAAATAAACCTAATTCTTATATGTAACTTAATTTATGTGTTCAGGTCAGGTGCCAACCAGTATAACTATACAACTACATGTTGGCACCTGACCCATACCATGTCTTAAATTACATAGAAGGGCTCGGATTAGGGTTTATTTTCCCTTATTCAATCTTCATCTCTCTGTTTCCAATTTCTCTCCACATCAACCAAGCATGGCGGTAGCGTCCGTCCATCATCAACAACAGTGTTTTCATTTTATTCTTATATATATATATATATATATATATATATATATATATATGAACAAGTTAAGTTAAACAAGTTACTATACAAAGAATATTCATGTCTAGTCCTTAGCTATAAATACTAAAACCATTTACTAGTGATCGAGACCCTTTTGAGCAATGGGCAAATTTGAGCTACCTAGGTTAGTATCCTTCAAGTTTTTGCCTAGAAAAAGGCATTTATACAAAATCATGGTAACCTACGTTGTAAGGATACAAACGCAACATGATATAGACACGATGACACGGAAATTGCACCTATTTTGGTGTACTTTGGAGTGTCACCAGTGTCCAATACGTGTCTAACACGACATGACACAGACACGTTCGGATTTTTGGAGCATCCGTGCCTTCCTAGGAAAGAACTGATACAATTGTTTATATCAAAAATAGTAAATTATAAATGATTAAAAAAACCAATAACAGGATGATATCATATGTGCATGTCCTTCATTATGTGAACTGATTTAACTAAAAAGGGTGAGTCGTGAGACTATTTATTTCTGAACCATGGACAATTTTGAGGTAGTTTTTATTGCTACTTGGTGTAAAGGGCAAGAACATTTACCAGTGATTGAGAGCTTTCCGAGCCTCGGGCAATTTCGAGGTACAGATGCCTCCCTAAGATGTTCACCTGAACCCGTACATACAAGCAGATCATCGTCATTGACCACAATGAAGATGCTGTTCTTGTAAAACCTGAATTACAAAAATCCTCACCAGTCAATTGTTAACAAACTAAAATCAAATGATACACAAATAATCTACATCACATACATACTCAGAATTTTAAGCTTCTCCCAAAGCTCAAGCTTCTCTTTGGGTGTGAGACTGCTGGATTGGCCTTTGCCCTGAATCAACTTGTCCGTCAAATGTGAGAGGTCTAAATCCTCGGATATCCGGAACCGCAACTGGTTCATTGCATACGGTAGTGTGGCCGTATCCGATACTCTCTGAATGTTCTCAAAATGGGCTTGCAATCTAACCACCAAATAATTTGGAATCAAAAGTGGGTAAATAAAATTAAGGGGCTTTGCATGTATATCCCTTAAAAATTAAAATACTCATTCTTGCTTGTATACCCCTATAAAACTCCACCCCCATTTTTTTTGCAAAGCTAAATTCCTTAGGATCTGTATACATCTATTATACTTATCAGAGGATTGAGATCATTTATCTTATCTATGATTTTTATGAAGTTGACAACACAAACAAGACAAAATGGTAAGAAAACTAAGAAGAAAAGGTATATTGTCACTGCATCACCGTTAACAGTTGCAAAGTAGTCTTAAAAAAGAAGTGATGGCAAATATAACGGCCAATTAATGGGAGGTACAACTTGCTAACGGCCAAATAGTTGATGGTATTTAGTTGCTAATAAAAAATTTCAAGGTATTTAGTTACAAAAATGTGATAGCTCAGGGTAATATTTGGTTGCAAAATGTGTTAGTTAAGGGTATTTAGTTGCAAATAAGCCATATAAATATACAAACAAGCGATAACAACAAGAATACTCATTAGTGTAGCCTTGGGTTTATTTTCTAAGAAGTATATTCTTTAGCTTCATAAGCTTGAGCTAGTGAGCCCAAAGAGATCTGGCAGTGAGCTTTTTACTTTTTTAGGAGTCAAGCCAAAAGAAGCTTTGCCAATAGATCGGACCAATGACACCCATAACTAATTAGAACTGGGGCCTAGAGGCAGAGATGCTTCGTATAAAAATAATACATATACAGAAAAGTTGCTAAGTTAGGGGGCCCATTACCCCCGCCCACCACTCCTGCCATTACTAATCAAATTTGATCACGTAATCATATTAATGATATCTAAACATTGTTATTCTATCTGTTATATGCTCTAATCTTGGACATTTTATCATGTGTATTTGATCAATGCCTGTATTTACTCAAGATAAATGTTTATAAAATGGCATCCATGCAAGACAGGTATACATGCTGCTATTTATATCTGTTACTGATCATAATCGTAGACATCTTATCATGTCTATTTGGTCAAAAACTGTATTTAATCAAGATGAATGCACACAGGTTCATGCATACTCAGAAAACAGAATATATGCAAAACATTTTTCTCTTTAAGGATAGATATGCAATTATAAAGAGGTCTATACATGTACATGTTCTAATCTTAGACATTTTCAAATTGTGTTTTATCATAGACTATATTTAACGAACCTGTATATGTGCACGCATACACTAAACAAGGGCATCCATGCAAATCGAAGTTTTTTCAAGCTCATGTGTACAATTAGACCTTTGACAAGGGGGTATATGTACTGCTATTTGTATACATTACTGATTCTAATATTAAGACATTTTATCATGTGTATTTTGTTACAGACCATACTTGACTGAGATTAAGCAAAGATTAAGGGAGATATACAGAGTTGTGACAACTTTCGAGGATAAGTTCTAACAACTACTGAAGAAGTTTATGAGCCATACGAGAGTAACTGAGCAAAGATTAAGAAAAGAAACTAGAGTTTCAGAAAATCAATTTGGATTTCTGGGAAGATCTACTATGGAAGCCATTCATTTATTAGGAAGATCAATAAAATTATTTAGACCGGAAAAAAAAATCCACATATGGTTTTTATTGACTTAGATAAATAAATGAGACTCGTCATGCAAATATGGAAGAAAGCAAGCAGGTTCTTAGTGCGGTTAATCCTACCAAATGCTTTACATGAGAAGAACTCAAGAAAAGAACCAATAAAGGCTTCTGTTATTACTTCTACAACCACAAAGGGTACTTTTGCAGTTAATCCTACCAAATGTATTGTGATGAGAAGTGGCACAAAGGGTACTTTTGCAAGCAAAGGAGGCTTTTGATGATTGAACCGATGCAACAAGTAGAAGAGTTTGAGGAGGTTGATACCGATTCAGGCCTAACAAGTATGAAAAACGATGGTATTGTTGAGCCACTTACGCTTACTTTTTATGCCTTAGCTAGTTATTCCAACTCCAAGACTATGCGAGTTGCCAGATTTCTTCAGTGACGACATATAATTGTCCTTGTTGATACCGGTAAAAGTAATACTAACAATCCGAGAGATTAAAATTGCTAGAAGACTTACACATGCCATTGAACCCTGTGAAATATTTGAAGCGAAGGTGACAGGTGCTAGAGTTATGGTTTGTCTCAGCACGTGCTACATGGTCAGGCTCATCATGCAAAAGCAAAAAACCAATTGTTAATTTCTTCTTGCTTCCATTAGAAGACTATGGCGTGGTCGTGGAGATTGAATGGTTGCAAACCCTTGGAGATATTGATAACGTGGTCGTGGAAAATGTTTTTTGTTGCTTAGGAAGAAAGTTTAGGAGTTTGATTTGGTTACTTCCCTACTTTTTATTAGGGTTTGGGGGTCTATAAATTGTAGATGCCACATAACTTTTGGGATTATCAGAAATAATTTTAGAAAACAAGACTTTCGTCGTTAGGAGGCCGATCCCCTCACAGACATCAACCTTAACTTCTTTTCTTCACAATCCTCTCGTCTATTTTTCTTTATTTTCAAAAAAAAAAAATCGAAAGATAAGAATCGAAAATGTCGAAATCGCAAGAAAAAGATATCATTACTGGGCCTTGATGAGCTCGTCGAACTCCTGCGCCTTCTCCGACTGCTTCTCCAGCTCGAGCACTCTGCTCCGGTGGGCATGGTAGAGCTTGTAGAGAGCGTATCCACCTCCCACCACTCCCAGCGAGACCAGCAGCTTCCTCTTGTGCCTGGCCCAGAGAGAGCTCAAGTACGCCATGGCCGAGCTCAGTGGAGGCGCGGGGACGCGGGGGATCCGGAATTTGGGGGAGAATCCATCTCAATTTGGGTCGCAATTTAGGGCTTGGGAGTGATTCTATGGAGGGTTTCGAGTTAGGGTTTGGGGAAAATAAAAGAATTTGCGGTTTTGGTGACTGGCGTACCAATAGAGGGGAGGATCTTTGGAAGAAGCAAACTGTAGTTACTAGTGACAGCAAGACGGGTTGTGTTTGGTTCACTCTAACGTAATCAGTAATCAAAATACAATTGGATTTATAATGTAACTGAGTTTGTAATATAATATAATTATAATTATATTATCATATTTGATTGAAACATGTAATTAAATTATACAATGTAATATCAATTATATTCAAGTGTTTGGTTTAATATGTAGTCTGATTTGGTTCGCGGAATCATAGGGATGATGGAGTTGGAAAAAGAAAGTCATTACTTTCCTATATTTAGGTGCCAAAGGAATTGAAGAGGAAAGAAAAGTGATTCTCAATGGAAGAAAAATTAGAAAATTTTGATTTCATCATCCAAGCAATGAATCAATTTCCCACCTTGAAGTATTCACTTTCATTTCCAAAATTCTTGGCATTTTCAAACATCGGAAAGAAAATCAATGAGAATTGTAATTTTTCAAAGGAATTGATTTCATTTCCATTTTTTTCACAGAATCATAGTGTTGGGAAAGAAAAGTCATTATTTTTCTATGTTTGGGTGCCAAAGGAAGTGAGAAGGAAAGGAAAATGATTCTCAATGGAAGAAAAAAAGTCGAAATGATTTCATCCATTCAAGCAATGAATCATTTTCCCACCTTAAAGTATTCACTTTCCTTTCCAATTTTTTTGGCATTTTCAAACATCAGAAAGGAAAATCAATAAAAATTGTAATTTACCAAAAGAAAAGAAATACCAAAGAATTGATTTCCTTTCCATTCCTTTCCGCGAACCAAACGAGGCCTATGTAATGTAATAATTATTATTATTTGTATTATTTTGACAAATATATCATTTATATCTATTCTACTATATAATAGGAAAACTTAGATGGTGAAACTTTTGAATTCCGAAAATACCCTTACATACTTATACTAATTAAAAATAGTTTATTAATTTTAATAAGGACAACTTAGTAATTAGGAAGACTACCCTTTGGTCTTCCTAAAGAGTCTTCCTAAACTAATTAAGAAATGTTAAAAAACGTGCAAGGCACGTGCACATATGCTAGTATATATATATATATATATATTGAAAGTAGGTAATTGTTGCGAACGCTCCCACCGGGAATCGATCTCCTGACCACTCGGGCCGCATGCATCTCTCTTAACCACTAGGCTAGAGGTTTTTTTTTTTTTTTTTGTGATGACCTGCATGGGCCACCACAAAAACGTGTCACGACCCGTACCCTGAAGAGGGGCACGAGTACGTGGTTACGTCCAGCCTACGCCGCAGAATCGGCGGTAGAACGCTGTATAGGTCATCTAAAAATACTACAACTAAACAGATAAAGGTACCTGTACAGTATATACACTCCGAATGGAGGTGACATAACAATACAGTCTCAATCACAAAGTAAAACTAAGGTAGATAGCATGGAAAAGAAATATGATAGATGAAAGCAGGAAATAGGTTCAAGATCCACACAAGCCCAAAGCTAAACACAACATCACAAAGTCACAGAATATAATATAAAAATCTACAGTCTGAAAAGTACTAGTTGGCTCGCAGACCAGGCAAACCTAACTAAGCTACACTACTCTGGGTGAGCAAAGTCTAGTGGCTCTACTAACAAGCCACGGTCCAGGTCTACTCCATCTGACTCGACCCCATAATAGGTCGGGCAATCTGCCTGAGAATTATCTGTAAATATATCAACGGTATCCTGTCAGAAAAATGAGCAAGTACAAACACCAACAGCAGTTCCATATGAATTGACAAATTCTATAAGAGACAGTGTAATGAAATACAAGACAAAATCAACAGAAAATATATATCAAGATGTGAGTACTGAATAGGACAACAATATATATATATAGGATGACTTGGAAACTATACGGAAGCCGAGTTACAACCCTTAAACCAAACAAGGACCGGGGTTGTAACCCTTCTCCCGAACAGAACTTAGCCTCCTATGATAAATAAATATAAAAGGTGCCTTGAATTATTAGTGCGTTATGTGATTGGCTTGGAAAAAAACATGTTCAGGCTTTCCATCCGACCGGCTACGAACAAGTAACAAGTGTGAAGTAACAAGTGTAAAGAATAAGGCCGGTTACCATGAAAAGTTATGAACAAGTAGCTATGGACAAGTGACGAGTACAAGTGTGAAGAACAAGTAGGGATTTTGATCACACAACCACTAATAACTCTCCATCCCCGAGTAGTATAAAGGATCCGGACATAACACGTCATGATACGGGATTCAAAAGCAGGTGATCAGCCCACTCCCAAGTCCATGTCTATACAAGTACAAGTAACAAGTCGAGTCTTTTACCAATATACCAAGTAATCCGGGAACAACATCTCATGACAGGATCCGACATATACTAGTCTGTGAACTATCGTGTCTGGAAATCAAGTAAGACACTACAACTGAATCGGATATAGCAGATATCAAGACAATGAAAACTATCGGTGAATGTACTCGCCTGGGATCCTGAGCTGATAAAGTGAACAGACGCTCAAAGTAATCATAGACCTATAGATGAGATGCCATGAGTCCAAACAGGGTTTAATAATGAAAGAAAAGCTAATCTAGTCATGATATGCAAGTCTAAGTCAAAACTAGGTCAAACCAAGTCACACCAAGCTAAACTAGGTCACACTAGGTCATACTGTCACGCCCCAGAACCAGAATACTGGAGAGCGGGGGCGGACATAGCCAGCTACGTATGATGAAATAGAATCCATCTCACCATACGGTCACGGCTGTCTAGATATGTGAGGGTTTCACTACAATCCATCAGTCTCTTAAGGTCATAAAATAGCCTATTGTCTCAATCTCAACCAACTAGTAATAATCACAAGATGTCAGAGCATCGAATACATAAACATAAGGCGTCCCAAATATTACATATCAGATGATCATGAAGCTAGTCGTACAAAATGTAAGGAGAGTTCAGTCATACATGATCAACCCCCGGGGCTTGTCAATCATGTTACAGCCCGTAGGCAGACAATAAGAAAAGTGCAATACGAGCTAACACTTGTTCGTCGACTAAACGCCTCAACAGAATAATTTACAATATTACAGTGGGAGAACAAAAAGAACCCACTCGTTGCCAAGGTTCCGCCTAGTGGCCACCATCTGGCTGGAAATCCGGTAGATCCTTTGGTGCTGCTCCGATATCTGGCCATACAAAACCAGCTGGGTCAGACCCCAGAAAGAGCAAGTGCCACAAAGGAGGCTTCACTTAAGGACTAAAACCAGCAAATCATTAGCATTCAACATGTAAGAAAACAATAAGTAACACAGATTGGGGTTCGCGCACTACCAATGCACTTGTCCCAATCAGAGAAAATAATTAAGAGAAGCATCATGTTAAATAAAATATAGCTGGACAATATATATGAAAAGAAGACAATGATGAAAGTGACAATGAAGGGTACAATCAGGATAGTACAATCTGGAGTGACAATAGTGTTCAAGCACTATAGTGACAATCTGGAGTGACAATCATTATAGTGACAATCTGGAGTGATAATCATTCAATCATGCTGGTACAATCTTGCAATCGATCACTTCTAGACAATACTATACTGGACTAGACTCCATCCAATCAATCACGGCCAATCATTGCCTACGGCTTTCTACATTAACTAACTAGGGTTATCACAATCCTAGTTACTAGCAAGATGTAATGAGATGCTCCAAGTAGTCACAGGCCCTGCAGCTACCCAGGTTATCCAGACAATCATTATAGTGACAATCCAGAGAGTTCAATCATTAAAGTGACAATCGAGGGAGAGTGCAAGACAATAGAGTTCAATCATTAAAGTGACAATCGAGAGTGCCCCACATGACAGTGGGCTGGAAATGTGCCCTACTCGTCGGCAGGCTACAAGTCCAAACATTTGCGGCCAGAATAACGGGGTCGCCTGTAACTGGGGAACATCTCTTCATGACTAGTAGATTATTCTAGTTATTAACCTTAGTTTATTTCAATATGTACCCCTGACCATGGTACTCAGGGGTCCATGCCCTAGAAATGATGCAAGACAAGACTGGTTCATTTATACAAGCACAATTGCCCACGGTGTCAAGTCATTATACAGGTCATGTCATGTCAAGTAGCCGCCGCAACGGCTTATCGAGATATAACATGTCAGGTTATCCGGTCAAGTATACTAGTCAGGAGTGCGCCACGACGGGCCACTATCATGTCATGTCAGGTTACTGGTCGAGAGCGCACCACTACGGGTCATCATCAAGTCAGGTTGTCATATCAAGTCTATCATGTCAAGCCAATCATGTCAAGTTATCATTCCAAACATATTAAATAAATTCGTGATTATCAAGTTCATGACAAAAGGCGTAAGGATATAAAATGGGCGTAAAATATCTAATAAAATATCCATATACAGGACTAATATGAATCACCGGTTACAAGTCAAGTGTGCATCCCATCGGGTCACTATCAAGAAGATCAGAAAGTACCCGGATCATAAATCACAGAAATCAGAAACCATATTAGTCATAAGCAATTCATCAAAAACCGTGCCAGGTCGTGTTGGGTCAAGCAGTCGTGTCATGTGAAACAAGATCTCAAAACTCCAATCCATAGAAGAGAAGCCAAGCCTAGAGGATTAAAACAAAATCAACATGGACAATGGATTGCGCAGGGGTTAGAGTGCGCAAGGGATGAACTGCGCGAGAGTTGGATCGCGCAGGGACTGGACTGCGCTAGGTCAAGCGCGCAGGAAATGGATTGCGCTAGGTCAGATTGCGCAGAAGATGAACTGCGCAAGAGCTGAGCCGCGCTGAGTCGGGTTGCGCAGGGATCGGATTGCGCACACACTGGATTGCGCACACACCAGATTGCACAGAGAATAGATTGCGCCAGGGCGAGCTGCGCTGGCTAGATTGTGCCAAAACGAGCTGCGCGAGGCTAGGTTGCGCCAGCACTAAAGAGTGCTGGGCTAACTGGTTTGCGCCAGCGCTAAAGAGCGCTGGACTGGATTGCGCTCGGGAACAGGGGTCTTCTTCCCCAAACCGAGAGAAAAGCCATGGAACTCAGAAATTCCAAGGACCACAACTAGGTCAAAACAAGTCCAAATCCAACTTTGCAAGGGTCTAAATTGTGTAAAATTCAATTCTCTTCCACATAGAACAATCAAAACATGAAAATAAACAAGTTTCATAGATCAAATCCACCAAAATCCGAAAATACTTCAAACCTAGATCTACAAAATTCCAAGCTCCAAATGGAGAAAATCCAAGTTCTAATGTTGCTCAAAATGAGCTAATAAAGCTAATAGACAAATAAAATATAGCCCTCAAGTGATAGCAAGATGCACTTGCCTAGGTGGGTGGTGGTGGTGGAGAGGAAGAAGCTTGAGGAAGAAGATGAAGAAAATAATAAGGAGAGAGAGAGAGAAGTTGATATTTATAATGGGGTGAGGTTCTCCATGTTAAACCAAAATAGACCAAACCAAAATAAACCAAGGTGAACCAAGTCAAGGCCAATAAACTCTCTCTCTAGTAATTTAAACCAAATGAACCATGAAATAAACCCAGCCTCACTAATCCAAAATAAACCAATGAACCATTAAAACCAATTGAACTATCAATGCTAATTAAAACCAAGCCAATGTAAAATAAACCAAGATAACTAATCATGACTAAATAAAAAAATATGGGTCCAAAACACGTATACGTATACTAAATACGTATCACGAATTTGGGACATTACACATACTGAGCCAAACTGGGTCACACTAGGACAACCAAGGTCAAACAAGGTCACAGGAAGTCAATCCAAGTCAAACTAGGTCAATCTGGGTCAAGGGTTGACTTACAGTTGACTTTTGGTCAAAAAGTTAACTCTGGTCAACTCTGGTCAACACTGAGTCAACCCTGGGTCAACCCTAGGTCAAACTAGTTAAATGTTGACTAGTAGTTGATTTTCAGTCAACTGGTCAACTCTGGTTTTGTTTTGGGTCGATTCTAAGTCAAATGTGGACTTGAAGTTGACTTTCGGTCAAAAAGTCAACTCTTGGTCAACGGAGGTCAAGACTAGCCTAAACTACCCTCATCTAGTCATTACCTACCAAGACAACATATTTCTAAGCCCATCTTAGAAGTCAAACTCAATATCTTAACAATACCCCCCTTTACCTACATTTACCCTTCACAAGGTATTCCCGATACCTTGTCCATTACAAAGGAAACTCCGCTAATTCTCAAGATACTAGCCTAGGCTCCCTAGGGTAGTTAGATACTATCCTATCTAAGGGTTACCTACCAAGAAATATAGGTTTCCTAGATATCTAGTCCATCTTAGGTCACATGTTGATTATTCAACATTACCTTACCCTCATACCATACTCACATCTAACTAAACACTCACACACACAAACTCACTCACTCACTCACTCACATATAACACCACACATATAGGTTCTCCTATAGGCTCACACACATAGGCCAAGCTACATATATAGGCTCACCTATATACCCATATCTAGACTCACACACACACTAAGCTCACACACACACATACATATATAAACTCACACACACAAATACATATATAAACTCACACACACAAATACATATATAAACTCATATATATAAATACATCTAGGATACATATATAGGCTGATTTGAGGGGATGTCCTATAGGCTAATATGGGCCTGAACATGGACTGATTTGGGCTTGCTTAATGGCTGAATCTAAGGGCTAATATGGACTGTTAATAGGCTAAAATGTGGGCTGAATTGTAGGCTGTCATTGGGACTGTTTTGGACTGGGTTGAGGGTGCTACTAAAGCTGGAATGTAGGGACAGTTAAGGATTTGTTTGGGGTTGCTAATAGGCTGAATTCTAAAGCTGAATTGGATTGAATAAGACTGAACAAAGGGGCTGAACAAGGGCTGTTATAGGACTGTTTTAAGGACTGGTTTAAGGGGACATGTTTGGGGCTGTTTAAGGGTGATTAAGGGGCAGGTTTAGGGTTGCTTAGCTGCTGCCATTGGGGGCTAAACCCCCCTAAAACTGCTGCCTATACAGCAGCAAACAGTCCCCTGTTTAGGGACTGTTAAACTCCAAATCAGTCCTCTGTTTGGGGACTGATTTCTCCCCATTGTTGCTGTCAAAACCAGCAGGTCCCCCTCCCCGTCTACACTCTCAAACACCCTCTCTACACTCTCTAATCTCCACTCTCTCTATACACAAACACACTCTTCTATCTCAAATTCCCCACACACACCCAAATCAACCACCACCCTAATCTCTATACTACACAAACACATTCTATACACCATTGTATATATACATATAAATTAGAGAGCCCATATATATATATTATATATATATATATATATATATATATATATATATATATATATATATATATATATATATATATATATATATATATATATATATATAATCTCCACTCTCTCTATACACAAACACACTCTTCTATCTCAAATTCTCCACACACACCCAAATCAACCACCACCCTAATCTCTATACTACACAAACACATTCTATACACCATTGTATATATACATATAAATTAGAGAGCCCATATACATATATATATATATATATATTTTTTTTTAAAAATATATATATATATATATATATATATATATATATATATATATATATATATATATATATATATATATATATATATATATATATATATATATGTACACATAGATAAATAAATATGATACATTAGAAAAACACATCTCTAAACAAATAGAAATCTGAGATTAAATCTCTAAATAATCATCCACACTATATATATAAAAACAAGTGTCCAAAATAGGGGTTTTTCCTACTAGGACACAACCACAACACAAATGACACTCCTATGACCTCCAAATGGACACGAAATGGACACAAATGGAGATACAACCATGGGGGTCATTCCTATGGGTTCAAAATATTCCTATATGCATGTAGGGGTGGATTAGATGAGAGATTATACCTTCCGGGAGAGAGATTCAAAGGAAAATCCTTCCGACACGACACCGACACGTAAAGATTCCAAATGGACACGAACGAGCTCCGAATCCTCCCAAACTTGGATAGTACCCTCTATCTATGGAGTAGAGGAGAAATGAAGAAGATTTGGTGGAAGAAATGATTGATTTGGAGATGAAATCAATGGAAACCTTCTCTAAAATTTGGGGAAGAACAAGAGAGAGAAAATGGATGGATAATAACAAATGAGAGGATGACTCCACCCCTCCTCCTATGGCTGCCATGTGTGGGCTAGGTGTCCCCTATAGGAAAGTCTAAAATACCCCCATTTGTCCTATTTGATTTAAATTAGGAATGGGCTTAAGGTTGAGGCTAATTTAGTCTAGTTTAAAGGCTCTAATTAAACTTAACCTACCCATGAATAATTACTCTAACTCACTAACTAAAATAATGTCATGTGGGCCATGCCTAACTAATGAGTGGGTCCCACTAGAGGCAAAACTATCCCGGGTCCCCGTTACAAGTCGGATTGAGCTAAAATTCGAACCCGACTCAAATAACCCAAAAACAATATCATAAATAATAAAATAAATTTCAAAAATATTCAAAAATACAAAATGACAAAAATACTCCTGTTCCTGAAAACTGGGGTGACAAATCTATCCACCTTAAAAAAATTTTGACCTCGAAATTAGAACAAAGCAATCATAGAAATCACATGCAGAAAACAATCTCTCTCAAATACTCCAAAAAAATTCAGCAAAATAAAAATCTCTTAAGGCACAACAACACTTGCAAATAAAAACTGTTACGTGTCCGACACGGACACGAAACCAACACAAAATTTTACCTATCAAAAGCCAAATCAACAATCACCAATGCAAAATATCAAAAATAAATCAAAGAGGTCCAATGACCAAAATACCCTTGGGCCAGAATGATACTGAAAATATCCTAATCACATGGTTAGGCTCTAGGTCAAACAGTCTCTAAGGTTTCACTAGCAAAACATCAAAAATCACAAATTATGGCTTAAAAACTTAAAATAATTAAAATCTCCAAAATCAAAGCATGAATTAAATGACAATAATTAAATGACTAAAATTATAAAATTTAAAATTACTCTCAACTAGAAACTGTGCTACAAGTCTATCCACCTTAAAAGAAATTCATCCTCAAAAATTAAAACAAAGTAAACACAGAAAAATCATGCAGTTCGACAATCATATGCGTCTGTCCAGAATCATGATACTCAGAATCTCCGTCATGCTAGTGAGCAAGGCTACGATAATCACAGAGTCCTTGACTATGGTACATACCTCTAGAATCATGGTATTTAAAAATTTTGCATTGCCGCATGCTTGGCAGCGAAAACCTTAAATTCCTACACCCTAGAAATACATCCATAACCCGACTATATGTCCTCACTATGCCTGCTAGCATGATCCTAGAGGATTCTAAATCTCATAATCAAGGCGACCTAGCCCATATGACTTATCTCAGAAGAAAATCACATCACAAGAACAAATTTTATCAAACGATCAAGGAACAGATGGAATCGAATTTCAAGACAGTTTATAAGGAGGCAAATGCGAAAATGAGATCGAAAGATTGGAACCTGCTATCTGCTCTGCTACTGCCTGAGTGGACTCAACTGCCATGGCGAAAGCACGCCCCTGCTGGCCTCCTCTAGCCTGCTGCACTCTGTCCTGGCCTGTCTGGCTGGCTGCACGGGCAGCACAGTTCTTCATCTGGTGACCTGGAGCTCCAAAAAAAAATAATATATATATATATATATATATATATATATATATATATATATATATATATATATATATATATATATATATAGGAAGCAGATCAAAAGCCCTCCTTAGAAAACCTCCTAAAAAAACCCCTCACTCTAATCCGTAATTTAATGTTAATATTAATGTTAATGTTAATATTAATGTTAATATTAACATTAAATACTAAAATTAACATTAAACTTAACATTAAAATTAATATTAATATTAACATTAACATTAACATTAATATTAACATTAACATTAACATTAATATTAAAAAAAATTAATATTAACATTAACATTAATATTAACATTAACATTAATATTAACATTAATATTACGAATTAGAGTGAGGGGTTTTTAAGGGGTTTTCTAAGGGGGCTTTTGATCCGCTCCCATATATATATATATATATATATATATATATATATATATATATATATATATATATATATATATATATATATATATATATATATATATATATATATATATATATATATATATTGTCAAAATTATTATTTATATTAATAAATATATTGGGTATCCAAATAAATAAAATATCACATCGTATTATCATGTAAAAAAGTAGAAAAATAATATTCATATGTTATCATATAAACTAGAACATTCAATACTCTATTACATCTCAAAAAAGTATCAAATAACCCAATAAAATAAACATCACATCGTATCATGTAAAAGGTAGAAATAACAATGACATAGAATAGTAATGAAATCGAATTTATATTATTAATTAATCTCTTAATTAATAATTAACATGGCCATCGATTATTATTTTGATGAATATATCCTTGATATTTACTTTTTTTTTTTGCCAAACTTATCATTTATAGTTAAGAAAAAAAAATGTATGCAACACAAAACATACTTAAAATTATGTGTAAATGTATATAATTTTATTTACTATTTTGTAAGAAAATGGAAGCCTTTACTAGTTTTAAATACAGTAGTTTGCTAAAATATCCCTACAAATAACTCAAAATGAACTCAACTAACATCTAAGTCAGCTATGTGAGCCCTTGTACACATTTCCTGCTATAAAAATGGACATCCTCCCGAACCCAATTGGAACCATTTCCATAGGGAAATGTTATGCTTACAACCAAAATTGGTTGTAAGCTTTACAACCATCTCCGTGGCGTTCATTGATTGGGGGAGAGGGGGGACTAGGTGGGATAATGTTAGCAGGGGATGGGTGTGTGTTGTAAGAAAGTTGTAATATTTGATAGTAAACTTAGCATTTTCTATTTCCATAATATCACAAACTCCTCTATCTCCCCCCATCAAACTCTTCTCTCACCTCCTCTATAGATGTCGACCGCCGAAGACAGAGAGCCCACAGCCACGCATCTCGATCGCGAACGTTCGATCCTGTCACGACCCGTACCCAGTGTAAGGGTACAAGTGCGTAACAACGTCCAGCCTACGCCGCAGAATCGACGGTAGAACGATGTTCTAGGTCACTATCTAATAACAACTCATGCAATTATATAGTGTACTTGTCGTAATCTCAACTCCGAATGGAGGACAAGTATAGATATAATGAAGCTCAATCACGGTCTAAGCACGATAAGATAACACAGAAGTTTATAACTAAAGACTAAACAACAACAACAAATATAAACTACTAAATAATAATATCTCAAACAAACTCAATATCTCAAGTTATTACAATTAAGTTCTAAACATGAAAACTAAACCAAGTCTACTAGCTAGTCTCTCGATCACTCCTGAGAGTCGGGGCCAAAGGTAGCTAATCCATTTTCGGATCCATAGCAAGTAGGACAAGTGTCCTCAGGGCAAATATCAGTAATATTTTGTCACGACCCGATCCCAAATTATTGGATCGAACCGGATCATGTCCAGCCTGCACCGTTGTGAGACGACGGCAGTAAGCTGTTCTATATGTAGGTATTCACAACAACATCTATATATTTTTGTCACAACTCAATATATGAAAATTTTAAAACTTTTATTCAACAATTGAAAAGTACAACTGGAAATGGAAGAACTGAAATAAAGAACTGAATTCAAAATAACAAAACTCCAAAACAATAAAACTAGAAAACTGAAAAACAACTAGCTAGGCGGTCGGCTCTTCGGCCTCAGGTTCTGCATCCTCCAAGGGGGACTCTGGCAACACCACAGGATACAAAATCGGGTTATAGTAGCTATTGTACAATAGCTCAGCATCCTCAATGTCACCTAAAAATGTGGTCTCCAGTCAGAAGGGAGCAAGTACGAATATGTATCTCATATTTCAAATAATAATGGAAAAGTGTAGGCTAAACAGTTGAAACAATATTTTCTAGCAATTTAACAATTTAAAACAATGTGATTTGAATGTGTAATCGTCTATGACCGACTTGGGTTGTACAATAGCGTCATAGCGACGCGATACGGCTTATTCCCGTGTGTAAGAGGGGTAAGCTCGTACAATCATGCAATATGGAGGGGTATTGGTCATAAATGTTATACTATTCCCCCAATCCCCACAATCAATATCAATCAATATTTGAACCCTAGGAGAGGGTTCCGTCTAGCAATGTGGTTTAACATGCAACTTGACAATTACTAAATAAAATGCAAGAAAACATAACCGTAACTTGCCTCTGTTAATTGACTGGATCGGGAATGTCGGTACCGAGGAGGAAGTCAAGTTCATCTCCGGGATCCTACAGTTGAGAACCTTGACTTAGAACCATAATGAAACCATTCTAGGTGTGCTAGTTACAATCTCTAGAAGCAGACCCTAGTCAGGTTTTAAGTTATTAATTAATCTACCGAAAAATTGTCCAACATCGCAAACTACGTTCGTTTATCATTTTAATTAAATAAGTCGGTTCCTGATTAATTTGGGAAAAATAGCAATTACCGGTTAATTTGGCAAAACTTTATATTTTAAGTATATATATAGATAAAACTAGGCTTTTTTTTTTAAATGAGAAAACATGTGAATTGCTAAATTACCAGGTTATTTATTATGAG
Organism: Iris pallida; assembly: GCA_029216955.1. Taxonomy (NCBI): domain Eukaryota; kingdom Viridiplantae; phylum Streptophyta; class Magnoliopsida; order Asparagales; family Iridaceae; genus Iris; species Iris pallida. Next base: position 4,116,733 of record JANAVB010009800.1, read on the forward strand.
AAAACTTATTAATTTTCTTTATAAAATAAATATATCCATTTTATATTCTACGCGTTTAACGGCGAAATTAACGTTCCAGAAAAATAAGAAAAAGCTACGCTACACAATACAGGGTCACAGAAAAATAAAGAAAAAACTGGGCTTATGCCCTTTACAAATTATTTACATAAATTAATTAATCCTAAGGCGAGCTCTGAGTGTCGCGAACGGTCCAAACAGTAGGCCGAAGCCCTGCACCAAAAATACTAATAGCAGTAACACGTTCTAAAATAATTATAAATTAAAGATAGTTTATAAAACGTGTCTCAGACTTGGTCATAAAGTATCACGTTGTTGGCTAACACCTCAACGTACAGAAAGGTCCTGTAGCGTTTGCGTTTTGTCGAGGCTCATTCGACCGATACAGTCGTCACCTAACCGGGGATACGTAAAATCTCGAAAAGCCGCAAACCAACCAACAACCAATTTGAAAAACCTTTTACAAAGACCGAGTTTGAAAGTATATTTTGTTTTTATGAAATTAATTTAAATACCAGTATACAAAAGGTTTTACTGAAAATTTGAGCAGCACCTCCTCTGTAATTGGACAACCAGCCACATAGGCGATACAAACCCCTGCACAAAGAAATTCCCAACCATGGAAAACACCAACCAATCCATCAAATATTCCAACCCAAAATAATACTTCCACATCCAGCACCTATATAAAAACCAGTATAACAACCCAGAATAATAAATTAAAAATAATATATGCGTCCAGCGTCGATTATCCAACTATCAAAAATTACCGCAGCGAAGTAAACATCGCGCGTATCCCCTATACGCAACGAAACTAAAATCCGATCCCCCGGAACAGGGTCGGGACCGCGTCATCACAGACTATCTACGGGAGGGACACGGGGACACGAAAGTATACCTCAATTGCTCGGCTAGAGCTCTCAGATGCAAATATTAGAAGAATAAAATCCACGGACAGTAGGAAAGTGCCGGAAAGCGTACAGGAGGTGCGGACAGCGGGCCGGGCCGCGAGGAACGCGCTGGACAGCGTCCGAACAGCGGACAGTGCTGGCCGGACGGTACGGAGTCGCCGGGGGAAGTCGGCGGGAGGCGTTGGACGAGGCAGGTCGGCCTTGGGAGGCACGCGCAAGGCTGCTGGGGTCGAGGACGGCTGGGCGCGGCCGGATCTGGCCGCCGGAAGGCTCGGGTGGAGAGGGATCTGGCGCGGCCGGAGCTCGACGGAGGCGGGCGGAGCTCGACGGAGGTGGGCACGGGCTTGGGCGGTCAGCCAGGGTGGCTCGGGTCGGAGGCGTCGGAGTTGGCCGACGGCTAGGGCACTCGGGAGGAGCTTGGGGAAGAAGTTTGAGAGAGAGAGAGTGAGATGGGAAAATGTGGTGGTGGTGAGGATTAATAAGGAGTAAGGAAAGAAGTAGAGGAAGCAGAGTAATAAGAGGAGGAAAATAGGGGGTGTGGCTGTACGTGGGATGGGGTGAGTTTTATTATTATTATTTTTTTATATTAACAAAAGGGTATATATATATATATATATATATATATATATATATATATATATATATATATATATATATATATATATATATATGTCCCGAGGTCGTGGTATATATATATATATGTCCCGAGGTCGTGGCCCGTTGGGAACGACGAGGCACCCCGTGTGGATGGCACGGGTTCGAGCCTCCTTGGGAGCGCGCTCCCAAGCTCCGGTAAGAAGTGGACACCCAAAAAAAAAAAAATATATATATATATATATATATATATACCCCGAACCCGAACCTGACTTGGGTTCCGTCCCGAAGTCTTATGAAATCCATTCATGAATTTCTTATATATATATATATATATATATATATATATATATATATATATATATATATATATATATATATATATATATATATATATATATAAAAGAAATTCATTAATGGATTTTTTTATATTAACAAAAGGGTATATATATATATATATATATATATATATATATATATATATATATATATATATATATATATATGTATAAAAGAAATTCATTAATGGATTTCATAAGACTTCGGGACGGAACCCAAGTCAGGTTCGGGTTCGGGGTTGGAAGACGGGATCTGGGTACGGACTCGGGGTCGGAGTTGGACCCCGGACATGGGATCGGGACGGGACAATCAATCAAAGATCCTAGTCCATAATTTTTTATAAATAATAATTTTTCTATTCCGACTAATAATGAAATAATAATAATAATAATAATAATAATAATATTATGCTACCAATCCAACAATAAATGATTCCAAGATTTTTTGGGTTTCACATATTTTGTCAACGTATCCAGTCAGGATTGGAACCACAACTCATCTAGAAATTCCAAATAAATGGCAAAGACTATAAAGTAGTTATAGACATTTATATTGATGAACATGAAAGTTTTATACAGGTAATGATGTAGAACAACAGTTAAAGTACAAGAGAAGATAATATAACGAATCAGAAGATCATGGCAATGAAGACTGTAAATAAAAGCTAGCTGAACTAGAGTAATGTGATATAAGTCCAGACAGTACAATGCAAGTCAAGTGTAATCCCAATGTGAGTCCAGTAAAAGATGAATCCAGTACAAGATCAATAAGTCGAGGGTGAGTCCTAAACTTGACACTAATCAGTGTGTTTCAAAATACCGAGATCGACATGTAAACGGCTATAGGTAATACGGCACATCGCACACCTGGCCAAGTGTGGGATGGCTAGCTTTCTAGTATAAGTCTAAGGGAATAGTTCCAGTATTTGGGAATGTTTACATGTCTACTCAAATATTTTCCCGTCCAATAAGTACAAGTGAATCCATAACCCGACACAAAAGTAAGTACAAGTCCAGCCAGCACATGATGTTGCCAGTAGGTGTTTCCAGTGCTGGTTCAAGTAATGGAGCCAGACATGTAAAAGGTGAGTGTCGCATGCAATGGATCCAGTAATATCAATCCGTGTTTGTGTCACGACCCGCACCCAGTATAAAGGTGCAAGTGCGTAACCACGCCCAGCCTACGCCGCAGAATCGGCGGTAGAACGCTGTTCTAGGTCACTATCTAAACCAACTCACGCAATTGTATAATGTACTTGTCTTAAAACTCAGCTCCGAACGAAGGACAAGTACAGAAATAATATAACTCAATCACAATCTAAGCACGATAGGATGTCACAGAATTCTATAACTAAAAGAAAACAATAAAAACTACTAAAAGATAATAACTCAAAACAACTCAAAATAAGACAACTCTCAAATTATTACAATTCAAGTTCCAGTAGAGAAATCTAAAACAGTCTACTAAACTAGTCTCCTGATCACTCCTGAGAGTCGGGGCCAAAGGTAGCTAATCTCTCTCCAAATCCATAGTGAGTAGGGCATACATCCTCAGGGCTAACATCTGTAATATTTTAACAGGTTCAGTCAGGACAGAAACGAATACATCTCATCAAGTAAATCCAAGTAAATGATGAAAACTATAAAACAATTATAAATAATTTTATTGATGAAGCATGGGAATTCGAGACAGTTTAAGATGTAAAACTATAGTAAAATAATAAGGAAAGTAAAAGCTGTGAAACAGAATATCATGTCAATGAAGACTGTAAATAAAAGCTAGCTGAACTAGAATAATGTGATATGAGTCCAGTGGTACAATATATGTCAAGTGTGATTCCATTCAATGATCCAAGTAGGGTGATTCTTGTAATGATTCTTGTGATGATTCTAGTAAAGATTCTTGTGATGATTCTAGTAAAGATTCTAGATAATACTCACAGTATGTTTTAAAATACTGAGATCGACATGTAAATGGCTAGGGGTAATCCGGCACATCACACACTGGCCAAGTGTGGGATGACTATCGTTCTTGTATAATTCACAGGGAGGTAGTTCGAGTATTTAGGAATGTTTACATGTCTACTTAAGTATTTTTTCGCCCGACAAATATGAATGAATCCATAACACGACACGTAAATCGAGAATAAATCTAGCCAAAATATGAAGGTGCTTGTAGGTGATTCTTGTAATAAAGGCTAGACAAGTAAGGTATGTATGTCGTATACATGAATTCCAGAAAGTATCAATTCGTGTTTGTAACTGAGAATCAAATAGAACTGACTAAAACTGAAATATAGAATTCGACAAGTAAATGAAAGAACTATCAGAGAATGTACTCGCCTGACAATTCGAGCTGCTGATGAGGATGTATAACTGAACTGGAGTGATATAAACCTATTTAAAGTATCCACATGTCACAACCAAGTCTACAGTATCAAAGAAAATAGCTACAATGCAAGACTACATGCTTCTAGGTCCCTCTAGGTCAAAGTCAACCCTTGGTCAACTCTGGTCAAACCCGGTCAACTCTGGTCAAACCTGGTCAATTCAAAGTCGACTAGTTCGTTTACTAATTTCTAGGTCATACACAAAATTTTAGGTCATCCGGACTTCGTTTGAGTCGATTTAGATCAAGTTTGACCCAAAGTTGACTTTTGTCAACTTGGTCAACTTGTCGGCCAATTCGACCAAACTAGGCTCCTAACGGCGATCCTAATCTGTCCAAACACTTCCTATAGTCATAACACAAGCATTTATTATATTACCTATATTTATACATTCATCACAATTAATATAGATACATATATATACATACACAAATATATATATATATATATATAAATTAGGAAAGGAAATATGATTTGTGAGTGAAAAATGATGTTGGGGCTGCTGGTTAAGGGCCTAAAATCTAAGAACAAAAATGATATGAGCATACAAGAGTAATCTAGGCATAATATATTATAATCTATAGCAAAACATATATATATATATATATATATATATATATAAAAAAAAAAAAAAAAAAAAAAATATATATATATATATATATATATATATATATATATATATATATATATACATATAGGCATATATCCATTTATAGGTTATATACCCAATATGAAAGCCAACAAGGTCATACTCGAACCTGGAGTAAATTCCCAGGTCTAAAATCAGAGTCTCGACCTTCACATAACACAGTTTGAAATTTAGGCATAAAGAAAATTAATATATATATACACACACACACACACACACACATATATATATAATATATATATATATATATATATATATATATATATATATATATATATATATATATATATATATATTTTTTTTTTTTTTTTTTTTTTTTATATATATATATATATATATATATATATATATATATAGGTAAAACACCAAATATGCCTAAAAATGGTAGAAAATATGAATCAACCCCGAGAGTCGATTCCCACAAGTCTAAAATATCATATATAAGTTAACAAGTCAGAAAATATCGATTAAAAGTCGAAGAATCAAAATATCGCATTTCTATTCAAAATATTAAACCCGAAAAACCCAATTTCGACAAAACGACCCAAAACGCAAAATACTCCAAACCAACTCACGAAACTTGGTAAATATGTTGGTCTCGACACGTGGGACACGCTCGGGTACTCCCGGAGTCGAAACCGTGTCCGTGTCGTGTCCAGAGAATGCGTATCGGAAAACCGATTTCGCGTGTCGAAGAGGGTGTTCTCGCTCGATTGTGCGTCACACGCATAACGAGAAGCCTCGTGCTCGTGCACACGGCTAGATAGGGTCACGGGGTAGGTCTAGGACATGTCGATATGACACGAAGTCGCAGCTATGCGACACATCAGCTTGCGCAACAGCGCGTGGCCTGCGCGCGCGCGTGCGTGCTCGTGCACGCGGGTCGTAGCTCATGGCTAGCGCGTCGGGCCACGCCACGACTTGGGATCGAGTCCTTGGGTAGTCTAGGTATAGGGCTATATGTTCCAACTCCTGGTATGGGTCTTCGATGCGCCGTGTTCGCGTACGAAGGCCATGTCAGCGACGAATTTCAGCCCGAGTGCACAGTTCAGCCAACCAGTGCACGCACGATTTCTTCGCGCTCGCTCGACGAAACGTCGTGAAATTTTACGGGCATGTGGGCAGAGGTTGCCCCTACGTGTTCATAAAATTTCACGCAAGACGGAGCTCTGTGCGTCGAGTTATGACGCACAGACTGCAGGGCGTGCACGGGACCGTGCACGGGATCTCGTGCACGCGTGTCCGTGTCCGTTCGGATGTCGAAATCATGTCATTTTCCGATCCATCTTCACGAAAGTTGTTACAAATCATATAAGGAAGGATTTCGTGAAAACAGAAACGAAAATTAATACTTTTTAATTCTAAGTGGCATTTTGTCGAACACGTGCAACGTGAGACCGATACGTGTCCGATACCGCTATCAAACGAAACTAAAATCCTACGAAACTTTATACACAGATCAAGGGTGCCTATGTGGATGCAAATATGAAAGAAAATTCAGAATAACCATGGTAGAGAAGGGTTTACCTATTGAGTGTCGAGAATCCAATAAATAGAACTCCTCGAACGACGTGTCGGTCGATTCCCCTCAAACAAATGCCTCCTCCTCCTCGTCAGTAATACTCTAGCAAATCCTCCTCTCCTAGACGAGTGCAACAGAGTTCGTTTGGGGAGAAACGGACTCCGGATGAAGAAACTAGGATTTTTGGAGGAGGAGAGCTATTAGGATTTCACTTGTGGAGGCTATGCTTCACAAATGAATGAGAGAGGGGGGTACTGCTGTGGCCGGCCAGGTGGGGGTTTCTAGGATTAGGGTTTCACTTGGGCCAACTCCCTTTCAAGTCAAATAAGGCCCAAGTCACAAAGGCTCAAAAATGCTACATGCAAAAGGCTTAAAATCATTCAAAAGCCTTCTAAATTGGACCCAAGCCCTAAATAAATTCTAATAGGTGAAAAATAAATTCTAAAACATGGTTAGGCTCCTATACATGGTCCACTAAGGTTAAACCAGTTCCTAGCACAACGCAAGTCAAAATATCTAGAAAATCACAAAATGGCCAAAATGGCTAAAAAGGCTAAAATGACTAAAAATTCATTTAAAACATTCTAAAATAACTAATTAATTCTAAAATAATTCCTACAAGGTCATATTAATTCTAATTATTATTATTAGGCTTCTAGTCAATGTTGGCTAAGTTAAACCCATTTATACTACACAAACATCAAACAAAACCACCTATCATCACATGAATTCAATAAATTAATAAATAATATAATAATTACAAAATGACCAAAATATCCCTAAATTAAAAATGTGGTGGTTACAGTTTGTAACAAGAATCAAATAGAACTAATTAGAAATGAAATATAGTAATCGACAAGTAAGTGAAAGAACTATCAGAGAATGTACTCGCCTGATACCCTGAGCGACTGATGAATATAGATGTCCGACCGGAGTCACAATGTCTTAATTAGAGCAATATAGGTTATGATGTGTTTAAAATATAATAATTGAAGTTGCAATACAATCTACATGATTCTAAGTCAATCTAGGTCAAGTCTATGTTATTCTATCCTAATTCAAGTCATAACCACCTATATCAATCATAAATAGATATACCATACTCTACCTTAGTCTATTTGGTAAAACCAAAACCTAGATATCCCATTACCTATTACTCTAGCTAATAGGTAACCCTCAATCTTAGATAAGTTATTATACCTCTATTGATAGGTAATACCTTAACCCTCTATTTATATATATATATAATTATGTATACCCATTTCTAAATCCCTCTCAAAACCTAGGATGTGAACCAAGGTTTCACATCAAAGCTAACAATGGCCTAAGGCCAGCTCATCACTAAATCCTAATTTATACTTACCAAACCAACCTCAGATACTAACACTTGCCACATACAACACTCCAATTTAGCCCCTATAACACTCCAATTTACCCATAGGTCTATGGTCAAATGATAACCCAATGGCCAAAGGCAAATGGCCATACAAGGCCAGAAATAGAAATGGACTCACTGATCATCTCCCTTCCGTGTCATCGCAGCGGTCCAAGCCTCACGGTGGCGGTGCTCGGCTCCTCTCCTTCCTTCTCCAGACCTTGGTTATGGCATTGACGCTCCTCCTCTTCCTCCTCTTTGCGGGCATAGTCGTTCTCGTCCTCATCAATCTCTTCATTGCAGGCCAAGCGCTCCATCGCCGCGCCGTCATCATGGACTCATGGTCCAAGCTCCAGCTCAATAAAATAGAGCGCGGCGGCAACAACGCCCTCAACTCCTTCCTCTCCCAGCGGAGGGGGCGGCAAGGAGGGGCTGTAAAAATTTATGCTTTTTTTCTCCTCTAATCGAATTTTTTAAAATTGAGAATTTGTTAAAAGGGTAAATATAGTTAAGAATCTGAAGATGTAATGTGATTAGGATTACATAGGTTTTGTAATGTAATTGATTTAGACAGAAAATGATATAATGTAATCAAGTTTGAAATCATGATTACATTACATATAGAGAACAATTGTATGATTACGACGTAATGCCAATTGTATTACATTGTCCAATCCAATAAACCAAACGGACCCTAGGTATGACCGACTTTGGGCCGGGTGGCAGGCCTGGTTTGGAAGCAACTGTTGTTCAAAACGAACTAGCTTTTTAAGCAACTTTTCATCTATTTTTAAAAGAGGGTTTGAAATTGAACTAGGTTTTAAATTTAAATTTAAATTTATTTTTCATAAGCAGAGATGTTACCAAACGATTCACTCTCTCAAAATAAAAATGCACATAGTCAGACCCGTCAGGTATCATTATTTTTATTGTTTAAAAAAACAAAAAAAAGAACTAATTTTTACAAAAAAAACATGTTTGGTAAGTGTATTTATGTTTTTGTTTTTGGAAATTACAAATATTTATTTAAAAATAGTAAAAGCGAAAATATTTTTATATATCATGTTTTATAAACAAAAAAAGGAAAAGATAATAAATACAATTTGGATGCAATTGGTATGTAATGTTTTCTTACGGAAAATAAATAACTTAGTACTTTTATTGCTTATCAAACATGTTTTTTTTTTTTATATATGTCAAATATGTTTATTTTTTCATAAAAGAAGTAAAAACAATTTTTATTTTTATTTTTTTGAAAAAAATAGATAAACAAGGCCAAAGAAATTTACATTACATTTGAAATTCAAACCCTATAGTTATAAAGTAATCCAGTTGGGTCATACTGGATTTGAGATTACTTTCTAATTCTCCTTATTTTTCTGAAAAATGTTGGAAAGTATTGTAAAGCAAAGAAATGGAGATAGAAAAATGGAGGAATTGTTTCTTCATTCACTTGTCTCAATCATCTTGAGAAGAGTCCTTTATATAGGCTTACAATGGAGGTTTAACATCATCATGATAATTAAAGGAGAAATACTAAAAGACATAAGTTATGGATAACCAAATGTCATAGGTTATGGATAACCAAAAGACATAGGTTATGTACACCAAATAATAATGTGAATTATCCATATTTATAACACTCCCCCTTGGATATTCACCATTAATTAGTTGGTGGTGTATGCGCAGTTGTTGCCTCGGTAAAACCTTACTAAGAAAAACCTAGTAGAAAAAATCTTAATCAAGAAAAAAGAGTACAACGCGCAAAACTCAAAAATATTCTTCATGAGTCATACTCCCCCACGATATAATGGATTTGCTTGACTTCGTTTGACTACTTTCGTCCTTTGGAGCTTATGTGCATAAAATAATTTTGGTGGAAGTTGCTTATTCGATCTCCTTTGATGAATCCCTCTCGGAATTGTGTAATACAAGCCGTATTTCTTTGAATATTATTATAGACTAATCTGTAACTGTGAGTAGTTGACAATTTACTCTTATGTGATGAATGATTGATCGCAAGCACATACTTTCTCTTGTTGCTTCTTGTAATGCAATTAATTCTGCATGGTTAGAGGAAGTTGTTATTGAAACTTACTTTATTGATAGTCAAGATATAGCTGCATGGTTATTAATAAACACATAACCCGTTTGGAGCAACCCTTATGAAGATAAGAAATATGTTTGAGTCTGCACAATCAACTAGACAAGAATTATTAGTGGAATCATATAAATAAAATAATCTTATGCCAGTTGTTCCACAAAAATATCTCAATATGTGTTTAACTATATTCAATATGTAAGTGGAGGTAGTGCAGAACTATATCTAGAAAATAAATTAACAAAAAATGTAATATCTGGTCTTGTGCATTGGATAGATATAGTAGTGCTCCAATAGCACTTAAATACGATATTTCTGGACCAAGAACTTTTTTATCTTCTCTCTTTGGTTGTAATAGACATTTATCCAAATCCAACCTGCGTACAACCATCGGTCTACTTAGTGGATGTATTTTATCCACTATGAATCAGTTCAAAATTCTTTCAATATATCGAAAATGATGCACTAATATCCCACTGGAACTTCGTTCTATTTGCAAACCGAGACCAAGCTTTGTCTTTTTCCAAGTCTTCATTTCAAACTCATTCTTCAAATAGTTTACAGTTTTCTCCAATTCTGTAGGAGACCTGATCAGGTTTTATATCATCCATATATACTGCTACTATTGAGAATTCATTTCCAAATTTCTTAATGAAGACACATAGGTAAATTTGACTATTTTGTATAATTCTTTAGTCAAATATATGATAAGACGATTATACCACATTCTTGTGGATTATTTCAACCCATATAATGCTCGTCTAAGATTAATTAAACACATTCCTTTTGACTTAGTCTCTGGCATTGTAAATCCTTCTGGAATTTTCATATAGATGTCAATATCTAAGTCTCCATACAAATATATAGTTACAATATTCGTAAATCTTATATCAAGATTTTTAGAAACTGTGAGACTAATTAGATATTTAAAGGTAATGACATCCATAACTGGAGAGTATGTCTCAACATAGTCAATTTCAGGTCTTTGAGAGAAACCTTGTGCTACAAGTCGGGATTAATATCTCTCAACTATGTTCCTCTCACTTCGTTTTCTCACGAAACACCCATTTAAAACCAACATGGTTTATGTCCATTGGTGTTTCCACTATAGGTCCAAACACACCACTTTTTTCTAAAGATTTAATTCTGTTTGAATAGCATCTTTCTAGATTGGCCAATCTTTTATTTGTCGACATTCATTTATACTACGTGGTTTATTTTTACAACCATCATTGTCCTTTGATATTTCAGTAGCTACTGTATAACTAAATATGTCATCGATGACAAGTGCTTTTCTATTCCATAATTTACCTAAACATGCATGGAATATCGAGATCTCTTCATTTTCAGGTACCTGTGCCTCTCTAGAGGCATCCAAAGACATTTCAGTGAATTTGGAAACATGCACATATTCATTATTTATTTTCGGAGCTCCAGCCACTATTGGGCTTTTATCATGACAAGATGTTTCATTAGCTCTCCTCTTTCTAGGAGCACTAGGCCTACCACGCTTTTGAGTGTAGTAGTGGATTCATTTGCCGCCTTGTTTAAATTTTGTCCAATTGTAACAATGATTATGGCTGGCACATATGATATAATTACCTTTACGACATCATTAAATGCATCAGATAATTGATTTGCAATTTTTTGCAAACGTATCATTCTTCTTATCTCATAATCACATTGTGGAGTTCTTGGAACTTAATGAGATCGATAGAGTAGGCGTATATCATGTCAATTCACGCCATTAATTAGCAATAGTTTGTTCTATATGAACAATTTGTTGCTTATACCTTTCCCTAACGGCGGAAAGACTTTATCATCAAATTGGCAATCATCAAATCTTGTAGTAAAGACATCACCAGTCATTGATTTTTAAATATCATATTATGGAAGAAAACTCAAACTAATGTATATTTTTCAAACATCATTGGGGACCCATCTTAGTTCTTTTGGGAGATGGAACTGGGACATATATTGTATATCCAAACTTTCTCAAATATGAAATATTTGGTTGTTTACCACTAACAAGTTGTATATATAAAATAATATGGTAGGCAATGGGTCTAAATTTAACTAAAGACGCAACATGTAAAATATCATGTCTCAAGCCACAATTTTCAAACTAGATTGTACTAGTAGAGTTCTAGTTATAAGTTGAAGATGTTTAATAAATGACTTCGCTAACCCATTTTGTGTGTGCACTAGGGAACATGATACTCTATCTCAGTCACTAATGATGTACAATAATTATCAAAAGCTTGTGAGATAAATTATGCGGCATTATCAAGACTAATTAATATAGTCGTATGATTAGGAAACTGAGATCTAAGTTTAATAATTTGGGCTAAAAGACGAGAAAATACAAGATTTCTAGTAGACAATGGACAAACATATGACCACTTAATAGATGCATCTATGAGTACCATAAAATATCTTAAAAAGAACCACTAACATGGTGAATATGACCACAAATGTCTCCTTATGTTCTTTACAAGAAAGTATGAGACTCATTCTTAACTTTTAGAAAAGATGGTCTAGTTATAATCTTCCCTTGTAAACGAGGAACATATAGTTGATTCTTCGATAAGCCAATATCGTAATTTTCCAATAAATATCCACAAAGATTATCAATGATCCGATTGAACATAGTTTGTCCCGGATGACCCAAAGGGTCATGCCAAATGTTATATAAATCATGATCATTGGCTTTATATTTTGCCACATTCATATTAGATTCAATTATGCCAATGGTGGTGAAATACAAACCCACCGAAAAATAAGATAATTCTTCTAATGTGAGCCTTTTGCTCCCAATATTAGATGTGCTACATAATGACTCTTTGTTGTTATCATTTCGAGTTTAAATATGGTACCCATTTTGTGTATATCCTTAACAAATTCTTTTACGGAACTACTTGAATATAACACATTCTGCAAATAGGTTTGAGTACCATTAGGTTGTTGGTGCTTTCTTTACATTGAGAGAGCTTGCTCTCAACATGCCTTGTAAAAGTTTAGTTCCACATCGGAAATGCACCATGAGTTATCTTAACATATATACTTGGTTGTGTTGTTGAGAGATGCACATGGGGTGGTGACCCTAAGGAGGGAACCATGTGGGTAATTTTACTAGGAGGTAAGAATAAGGCTCCAAGGATTAAGCATTAATGCTTTTGTCATTCTCTTGGATTAATTCTATTTGGAGCTAAGCCCCAAAGGGGCTTAGCGACTCGGACTCGGACTCGGACTCGGACTCGGGCTCGGGCTCATGGGCTCATGAGGTGTAATGTGGCATTTTGTTGGCACACTTTGCACTTAGCACGTCAGCAGTCATGCGCTCTTATGCGGCATGCGGCTCATATGCGGCCACATGCGGCCTAATGCGGTCCATGCGGCCATGAGGCCATGCAGCTCATGCGGCCAGGCTGCTGCTGCTGCTGCTGCCGCATGGAGGGCTCCGCTGACTGTGCAGGCTACAAGTCAGTTATGGAAAGACTGATTCAATGCGATTAATTCAGATCCACTTTTTGTGGGATTTGAATTAATTTCGTTGCTATCTTTACAGGATTTGAATTAATTTTGTTGCTATCTTTGTGGGATTTGATTCAATCTTTCCATAACTGAAGAGGCAGTTAGGGTTTCCACCCTCTCTCTATATATACTCTCTTCTGGCCACCTTTGTGATGTACTACGAATTTTATAAGTCAGAAAAGAGAGAGAGAGGGAGCTGCTGCCGCCATTGCAAGTCCATCCGAGGAGTCAGAACAGAGGTGACTTCGAGCGTTCCACAAGTTCTTCAACTTGCTGGTTCCTGGAAACAATTTGTGTGGGGCGAATCTTGCTTTGAGCAACGGTGTTTTGACACCCCAGCAACTTTTTTTCATCTTATTTTTCTCTAGATTATTGTAACTCGTTCTGTCCCAATTGTAACACGTTTGCAAGAAAGAACGAGAGATCTTCTCTTCTTTATTTCCCTCCTTCATATTGTAATATGGCTATTTGGTTTTTTGTATCATCGTAGATCTTGAGTTTGATCACTGTAAAGTTTTTGTGTGACTCTCAGATCTCGATTGCATCAGTTTTTCATCTTTGATCAAGCCCCGGGAATAACAATCTCAAAGCAAGATCCTTGTAGATGGAAAATATTAATGCTTCGCTCGTCCAATCGGACTATTGCAAGTTGGAAAAGTTCGATGGAGAGCATTATCAAGTCTGGAAGATGAAGGTTTATCTAACTCTTCAACTCAAAGACGTTGATCATGTACTGTTGGAGGAAGAACCTTCTGTTCCAGACACTGGTCTACTGCCGCAATCAATGCGGCTACCAAACTCCAGGCCAAATAGAGAAGGGAAAATAGTATCTGCAGGCTTCTCATCCTGAATGCTATGGAGGATTCCCTGGCAGAATCCTACTCGAAGAAGGAATTTGCCAGAGATATATGGTAGTCTGTGGAAAAACTGTATAAAGAAGACAGGAACAGGAGCAAGATGTTTGTGGTTGAAAAATATCACAAATTTCTCTTTGAGGATGAGAAGTCCATGTTGCCACAGGTGAAGGAATTTCTGAAGCTGCGTCAGAAACTGGAAGACGAAGAGATGCCGCTTCCCGACAAATTTGTCGTTGGAGGGATCGTCTCAAAACTTCCTGCTGGATGGAGTACCTTCTATACAAGGATGCTCAGGAAGAAGCTAGACATTAGCTTGGGAGATCTACTTCAAGAGATCCATGTTGAGGACGAGATGCGTTCCCAACAGAAGATGGACTCTCTGTCCAAATAGTTGGCTAAGGCCAATCTAGTACAGACGAGAGATCCCAAGGGGAAGCAGACGGCTTCTCATCACAAGAAGAAGGACTTCACCAATCTAAAAGTGAAGGGTCCTTCATTCAAGCAACAGAAGTCCAAGTCCCACGTGACTTGTTTCAATTGTGGCAAGAAAGGCCACTACAAGAGTGAATGCAGATCCAAGCCTAAACAATCAGAGAAAGGTGAGCCTAGTAAGGTTTCATCGGTTTCTAACATTGTTGCTATGATCGCACAGGTCACAACTGTGGGGGTTGACTCTGACTGGTGGATAGACACTGTACGACTTGCCATGTCTGTTCTGGCCAGGAATGGTTCATCATGTACCAGCCGATATCTGAGAAGGTTGTCATGGTGAACCAGGCCCAAGCTAAAGTTATGGGGATCGGGACTGTGGAACTGAAACTCACTTCTGGGAACACTCTGACGCTTCAAGGTGTGAAGCATATTCCGGTGATTGCCAAGAACCTGATCTCTGGAAGCCTGCTCTGCAACGCAGGCTTGAGGATGGACATCAATGCTGGTCAGATGGTGATGTCCAAGAAGGGAACATACTTTAAAAAGGCTTATCAAATCGAACGAATGTTTAAAATTCAACTTGTCAACCTGTTTAATGACATTAATGCAGTTGCATTTTCTGATTATTCTCTTGAGTTGTGGCATAATAGACTAGGACATGTTCATTGTAAAAGAATTAACAAAATGTTTAGTCTAGGACTTATCTCCAAATGTGGGGGTAAGGTGGAGAAGTGTGAAGTGTGTGCTCAGACGAAGATCACAAGGAAACCCTTTCATCGGGTCAATCGAAGTACAGATCTTCTGGAGTTGGTACACTCCGATATCTGTGACTTCAAATATTTCTCCACGAAGGCCGGGATGAAGTATTTTATAACCTTCATTGACGACTTCTCAAAATACGCGTTCGTCTACTTGCTCAAGACTAAAGACGAAGCTTTCGAGAAGTTCAGAGAGTTCAGGGCCGAAGCTGAACGGCAGACTGGACAACAACTCAAGAGGCTGAGAAGTGATCGAGGTGGGGAGTACAGGTCTCATGACTTCGCATCGTTCTGCAAAGAACATGGAATCATATGCAAGACTACTGCTCCATATTCTCCTCAATCCAACAGAGTAGCAGAGAGAAAGAACCGAACATTAACAGAAATGATGAATTCAGTACTGCTTACTGCAGGTCTTCCAAAATACTACTGGGGAGAAGCTGCATTAACGGCCACTTTCATTCTGAATAGAGTGCCATATGCAACTTCGGACGTAACTCCTCATGAACTCTGGTTCAAAGTCAGACCAAACTTGAATGTCATTCGAGTGTGGTGGTGTCTGGCGTATGTGAAGCTCCTAGATCTGAAGATTTAGAAGCTGGGGACAAGGACTATGAAGGCGATCTTCTTGGGGTATACCGAGAAGAGTGATGCTCGGAGATTTCTTAATATTGAGTCAAATCATATCATCGAATCTCGCGATGCTGAATACTTTGAAGACAAGTTTGCAAAAGACAAAAATATTGTTCTTTCGGACATTCCGAAAAATGATGTAGGTGCAAATGAGACTGAAATCTCATATGGGCCAGTAGTCCAAGAAGAAGCTGTTGTTGATGAAACAACTCTTGTACTAGAACTCGCAGAGCCGTCAGTAAAGCGAGCGAGGAGACCTAAAGACTTCGGAGATGACTTTATCATCTATCATGTGGAAGCAGATCCGCTTACCTATGATGAGGCGATAAAGACCAGAGATGCTATCTTCTGGAAGGAGGCAGTGAATGACGAGTTTGACTCTATCACCTCCAATAACACATGGGTGTTGGTAGATCTACCTGAAGGAGAAAAGCCCATCGGATGTAAATAGATCTTCAAGAAGAAGATGAAGGCAGATGGAACTATTGATAAGTTCAAGGCCAGGCTGGTAGCCAAGGGATTTTCTCAGAAACAGGGAATAGACTACTTTGACGCGTACGCTCCAGTATCTCGGATGACCACCATCAGGATGTTAATCGCTATAGCAGCTATACATAAGTTGGTGATACATCAGATGGATGTAAAGACAGCATTTCTGAATGGGAAGCTGACCGAAGAGATTTACATGCAACAGCCAGATAGATTTGTCGTCAAAGGTCTTGAAGACAAAGTCTGCAAGTTGGTGAAATCATTGTATGGTTTGAAGCAAGCTCCCAAGATGTGGCATGAGAAGTTTGACAAAGTTATTATGTCAAACGGCTACAGAGTCAGCGAGACGGACAAATGTGTTTACACAAAGTTCGCTGATGGAAGAGGAGTCAGAGGAGTCATCGTTTGTCTCATGCGGTCTCATGCGGCTCATGCAGTCCATGCGGTCTATGCGGCTCATACGGTCCATGCGGTCCATGCGGCACTTGCGGCCATGAGGCCATGCGGCCAGGCTGTTGCTGCTGCTTTCGTATGGAGGGCTCTGCTGACTGTGCAGGCTATAAGTCAGTTATGGAAAGACTGATTCAATACGATTAATTCAGATCCACTTTTTGTGGGATTTGAATTAATTTCGTTGCTATCTTTACAGGATTTGAATTAATTTCGTTGCTATCTTTGTGGAATTTGATTCAATCTTTCCATAACTGAAGAGGCGGTTAGGGTTTCCACCCTCTCTCTATATATACTCTCTTCTGGCCTCCTTTGTGATGTACTACGAATTTTATAAGTCAGAAAAGAGAGAGAGAGAGAGAGAGAGGGAGCTGCTGCCGCCATTGCAAGTCCATCCGATGAGTCAGAACAGAGGTGACTTCGAGCGTTCCACAAGTTCTTCAACTTGCTGGTTCCTGGAAGCAATTCGTATGGGACGAATCTTGCTTTGAGCAACGGTGTTTTGACACCCCAGCAACTTTTCTTTATCTCATTTTTTTCTAGATTATTGTAACTCGTTCTGTCCCAATTGCAACATGTTTGCAAGGAAGAACGAGAGATCTTCTCTTCTTTATTTTCCTCCTTCATATTGTAATATGGCTATTTGACTTTTTGTATCATCGTAGATCTTGAGTTTGATCACTGCAAAATTTTTGTGTGACTCTCAGATCTCGATTGCATCAGTTTTTCATCTTTGATCAAGCCCCGGGAATAACATAGGTAACATGATGTGTGCTCTTCCAAAGCCCTCAATTATATGGCTGGCCCAGCTATTGTTGGCACTTTATGCATGTCAAATACTAACTTTGGCAAAAACTTTGATTCTTCAAATTCATGTGTGTTGTAGTACTATCTACCAAACACATATCTAAGTCATTTTTCTTGGATATATGTGTTGTAGAACTATCTACCAAACACATATCTAAGTCATTTTTCTTAGATTCTTTCAATCTCTCAATCTCTTGTTGAGTAGCTCGACATTGCTAAATCAATGTCTATCTTTGTCATATTTACGATAAGCATACATTACTACTCCATGAAGCAAAATAAAAATATTATGAACTTATATATTCTAGCTAGCATAAGTATAATAAGAAAAATTATGCATTTCAAATGATAATATCATATTATAGAAATGTAACTCCAAATTTATAATATATATTTTTTTTCAATAAAATAAAACTCTCATGGCCTAGACATTTTATGATGGAAACCAAAAGCATGACTTCAAATATAAATAGTTTATAAATACTTGAAATAAACATATATTGACCGAGTGCTGATTCAATAAAAATAAAAATTGTATTAGCATCTTCTCAAACTGTTCATTTGTAACTTGATTTCCTTTGTTAGAGGGTGTTGTCTACTTGTTCATTTATTCTTTCGTGAACCATTGTTTCAACCTTTGTAAGGTTGATAACCATGACCATATCTTCCACAATTTTTTTTTTCATTCCCTCTTCCACGTCCTCCACCATGACCTCTGCTAATTCCAAAATTAGCATTTGCCTCAGGAATTGCCATTGACCTAGTTGGTCTAGAGTTGTGGTTTTCCATGAGAACGTTACTATTTGTCTTTGCTACACTGAGATAGTCACCAGTTCAGAGTAATTTATGAAATTTCTTTCACGATATTATTGTTACAAAAGCACATCACTTGCATGAAAAATGAAGAGGATTTTCTTAATCATTTGAGTCTCTGTTACTTTTTCTCCACACAATCTAAGGCGAGGAACAATATTAAACAGAGCACAATTATATTATTTAACATTTTTACAGTCATAGTATCTTAAATTCAACCATTCAGTTTCAGCTGTCAGAAGGATTACCATCCTTTGGTGGTCAAATATATCATTTAGAGATGTCCACTAATTCAATAGATCATCCTCACATAGATATCCTATCTTTAGATCATCATGGATATGATGTCGTAGAAAAATCAAATCAAAGTCTTGATCTTGGCTTTAGAACTTTATTTATTTTTTTCTTAATAGTACCATCAAGCTTGTTGGACTGCAATTGCAACTTTGCATCCATTGTCATGATAAATAATTATCTCTGCTCATATCAAGAGCTTTGAATTCAAACTTTACAAGATTCGGCATCTACATGACAGAAAATAATTATGGCTAAATTGCACTTTGATACCCTCAACTATTTCGCTTTTTCAAGTTGATACCATAAACTTTTTTACTCAACAACTTAATACCTCAACTATTATTTTTTTTCAACTTGATACCTAAATTTTTAAAAATCCCCAAAATGCCCTTATCCCTTCCCTCTCCCCTTCTCCCCTCCTCCACTCCGGCGACCACCTCCCTCCCTTCCCTCTCCGACGACCACCTTCCCCCCTCCCGCGGCGGCGACCCCCCCTCCCTCTCCGGCGATGGTGGAGTCGGAAAAGGAGGGCAGCGGGAGAGGGAGGGGAGGGAGCGGGGGGGGGGGGGGTGCGGGTGGCCGGAGGGTGGAGGGGAGCGGGGGCGGAGGGGGAGGGTGCAGGCGGGGCGGGAGGGGGAGGGGAGGGGCGGAGGGGGGGTGCAGGCGGGGCGGGAGGGGGGGAGGGGCGGAGGGTACGGGCGGGGCGGCGGGGAGAGGGGCGGGGGCGGGGGTGGAATAGTTGAGGGCATTATTGTCCAAAAAAAATTTAGGGTATCAAGTTGAAAAAAAATAGTTGAGGTATCAACTTGAAAAAGCGGAATAGTTGAGGGTATCAAAGTGCAATTAATCCTCTAAATTAGATGTAAATTAATAATAAAATTTATAAGCGCTTTACAGGTTACAAAACTTCACATATGCCACAATGTGATGAAACACTATCAAAGAATATACCTTATGTGTATCACATATACAACAATGTATTAGAACGCTATCAAAGAAGTATCACATATACAACAATGTGATAAAACGTTATCAAAAAATATTATGTCTTATGAATATCACATATACAACAATGTGATAAAATGCTACTAAAGAATATTATATTGCTATCAAAGAATATTATTTCATGTGTATCACACATACAATAATGTGATAAAATGCTATTAAAGAATATTATGTCTTATGTGTATCACATATACAACAATGTGATAAAATGCTACTAAAGAATATTATATCTTATGTTTATCACATATACAGCAATGTGATCATTATATAATAATATATTTTGGGTACTTTTTTTTTAATATAATCCGATTCACATATACAATAATGTGAAGTAGTACACTATATAATTCAAATAAATAAAATAATAGAAATAACAAATTCACATGAACTAATTTAATGAAATTAACTAACTCCAAATAAGTGATTTTTTTTAAAGATATTCTAGATTAATTTCATAGTTCATACGAAAACATATAGAAATAAAATTTATACATAATCTTAAATAGATTATCATAAATTTTCTATTTTGAATGAAATTGTGAACATGTTCAATACATATTTAGATTTAAAACTAAAAGAAAAAGTAGATCTAGAAAACTTACGTTCTAATCGATCTATAAACACATAAATCAAACGTGTATTTAATTTTACTAAAACATGCATGTATCTAAGTATATAAGATTAGACTTACCTCTTTAATACCTTTCTTTTCTTAAGAGAACTATTTCTCCCTTCTTCTATTTCCTAGAGCTTCATGCTGATAACGTATTGTAAAGAAAAGAAATAGAGATAGAAAAATGGAGGAAATTGTTTCTTCATTCACTTGTCTCAATCATCTTGAGAAGAGTCCTTTTTATAGGCTTACAATGGAGGTTTAACATCATCATAATAATTAAAGGAGAAATGCTAAAATACATAAGTTATGGATAACCAAATGTCATAGGTTATGGATAACCAAAAGACATAGGTTATGTACACCAAATAATAATGTGAATTATCCATATTTACAACAGAAAGTTATTTGTTAACAACAATTTATCAAAGTATTTTGAAAATCTAGTTTAATTTTAAAACAATTTTTAAAAGGGTGCGGCTATCCGCACCCCACTGTTTACTAAACACACCCCAAAAAATTTTGTTTTTCCTATTCTAACTGTCACGACCCGTACCCTAG
This sequence comes from Iris pallida, assembly GCA_029216955.1. Taxonomy (NCBI): domain Eukaryota; kingdom Viridiplantae; phylum Streptophyta; class Magnoliopsida; order Asparagales; family Iridaceae; genus Iris; species Iris pallida. The sequence continues at coordinate 4,137,880 of JANAVB010009800.1, forward strand.
AGTTAGGGCACGAGAACGTAACAACGCCCAGCCTACGCCGCAGTGTCGGCGGTAGAACACTGTCCTAGGTCTCATGCATCTAACAGTATAAGGCTAAACAGTTTATACTCCCCGAATGGGGGTGAAATAGCAGATACAGACTCAACCACATCTAAGGTAGAGCATGATAAGGACAGATAAAACATGAAAACAAAAGAGGTACAACAAAAGAAAACTAAGTGTCTAAGATACACAAATCCAGAAATACATCTCAAATCTCAAAACTCAGATACAGTAATCCATAAAGTAAATACAACTCCAGACAATTTAAATAACTATCTAAACAACCTCTAATGTGTCTCCTCTAGGCTAGCAGGCAATCTCCAAGCTATCTGTAAAATTTATCAACAGGTCCAGTCAGGACAGGAGTGAGCACAATACATCTCATGCAGTTCATATCATGTCAGGAAATATAAAGCAGGCAATAGAATAAGATACATGAAACGCTGTAAAAAGATGTACATGAAAACATGAGAGATATTTGATAACTGGAAATATATATACATGATAAGTAAGAACTGTAAGTGACTAGTGATTTAGAGTACGAGATGGCATGTAATTGGCTTAGGTTGTACATGATGAACATAAAAAGTAACAGAGTGTACATGATGGGTAAATCACATGACCATTCATACTCACCCCTACCCACAATCAATACACAAGGATCTATTCAAGTTACATTACAGACATGATGTTTTGGTTATACAAGAAACACATGAGAAAACATGAGCGTACATGAAAGAACATGAGAGTACATGAACGTACATGAAAGAACATGAGAGAACATGAGTGTACATGAATAACGCAGAAGCAAGAAATACATAATGTACATGAAACACATGTCATAAAGTATCCAATGCGCCCGCTAAGGGGGGTAACATCCCAAGAAGAGATCCGTATAGTACCAATCCGTGATGATAACGTGACAGCATCAAGTAAAAGTAATCTAGAGCGAGAATATAATTCGTGACAAGTATGAAACGATCAGAGAATGTACTCGCCTGATAACCTGAACAGCTGATAAGTATAGGAGGTCCAACTGAAGTCACAGATTCCTATTTAAAGCAACACAGGTTACAAGGTGTTCTAGTTGTAATAAATAAAACTCTACAAACAGTCTATTTTATCCTAGGTTCTTCTAAGTCAAAATAACTCTAGGTCAACTCCGGTCAATAATTTAGTCAAGCTAGGTCAAGTGTTGACTTACAGTTGACTTTGGGTCAACTGGTCAACTCTGGTCAACAGGGTCAATTCTAGTCTAATTATAAAGATATAAAGTGTACTTCGTTATTCGTACGTCGAAACTTACGACACGCAATTCGAGATGAGATGATCAACGGTAAAGTTGATAATCTTATTATAATGTTTCACGTGTCCATCTTGTCAATTTCAGCGATGTGAGATCACTGGAATTGACTGATCTCGGTTTCGTTGTACTAATCCCGAAATACAAACATTATAAGAATTAATTATTAATAAATTATAAAAAGGTTAAACTCAGAGAAACTATCAACAAACATTGCCGGACGATGAAATAAACATCGCCAACGTGTCTAAAATGGTCAAATTAGCTAGAATAGCCTACCCTTCGGTCCAATTTGGACACAAGGGCAAAAAGGTAATTTCGGATCAAAACGGTGCCGTGTCGGAGCCATTTTGCACCGAAAAATGTGCAAGAAAACAAGTCTATAAAATATAACAAATTATATGTCCACGAAACCAGAATGACGATACGAACCCAACGGTATCTCCAGAATTGGATTCCGTTGACCCGATCTCAATTTGGTCCGTTGACCAGAACTTAGAATTCCGGTTTGCACAGAAATGCGTGCCAGAGCCAATGTTCTCAAAACTCAGCAAACTACCTGTCAACGAGTCCAGAATGATGATACGAACTTAATGGTATCTCCGGAATTGGATTCCGATGAGCCGATTTCAAAATGACCCGTTGACCCAGAATGTGGGACCCACTTTGCACCAAAAAACGTGTCAGGGCCCACGTTCTCCAAATCTAACAAATTTTATGTGAAAACATGCCAGAACGACGCCACAAGTCTAATGGTGGTGTCAGAAATGAAATCTGGAGTCCCGTGTTCAAAAATAGAATTTTACAAGTTGGAATTTACGAATTCGGACGGCCAACTTTGGCGTCGAATTCAACCAACCAAACAAGCTCACAATGAAACGAAACTGGAGGGGTAGCAAGAGGATTATATCAGCTTCGCACCGAAACTGGTAGCACGTCAAACGGAGCTGCGGTGGAGGAGATACAAGCTGACGAAGTTGGTCCCGCGAAACTGTCCAAATTTAATACAATTTAAACGGTCAACTTGGTGGCCTATTTTGATGTATCAAACGATAAAATTAACGGACGAAAATTGACAGCGATGAAGGTGGATATACCGAGATTGTGACGGAGCAATGAAATCGTCGATCCAACGGTCGAATTTCTAGAAAACACACGCGAAGTCGCTGCAACGGGGCGCCAAAACGAACTCGATTCCGCGCGCGTCACGACGGAACGTCGTGCAAAACGCATGAATCGCCTCGACGGCGCGTCCCGAAGGACGGTGGCCGTCAGGGGAGAACTCGTCGGAGTGGGGCGCACCCACGACGAGCCACGGCGGCCCACGTGGTGGCACGACGGCGCACGACGGTGACCCGTGCGCGCGCACGTGCGTGCCTGTTGCGGTGCAGCCGCTGCTGCCGTGTACACTGTCGCACGGCAGCACGGCTGGGACGGCCAACTGGCCACGACGATGGCGGGGTGAGCACGACGGCGAGGGGGTGGCGATCTAGGGTGGTGCGGGTGGTGATCGGCCGGGAATGATAGGTGGTGGTGGTCGGTTTAACTCAATGGTGAGGAGGAGGAAGTGGAGGAGAGGAGGAACTGTGGTTGCGCGGCGATGGCCGACGGCGAGGCTGGCCAGGGGGGTGGCCGGAGTGAGGGTGAGGAGGAGGAGAGGTCGGGGCCATGGGAGCTCGGGTGTGGAGCTGCTGGTGATCGGGTTGGTGTTGGAGTTTTGTTGTAGAGTTGTGGGGAATAATTTATTTAGAGAGAGAGAGAGAGAGAAGGAGATGAGTTGTAATAAAGTAGTGAGAGGGAGAGAGAGAAAAGTAAACTTTGGAGTTAGGGCCGGCTAGGGGTGTTGGCTGCTAAGGATATGGAGGGAAATTAATGGGTGAGATTCATTTGGGGAATCAAATGGCTAGGAATTAAATGTAGGAAAAGGCTATTTTTATGGGAATTTTGAATAAATGGAAAATTCTGATAAATATTGAAATAGGTAACAGGGTATTAAATATTATTTTGGTCACAAAAAAATGAGGGTGTCCCGATGGAGGGTAACACAAAGCTGGACTGGACTCGGTGGAGCCGGATTGGGTCAAAACCGGACATTGTACAAAAATCGAATTAAAATTAGGCGTTGATGATCATGGATAAATAAGTAGCACATGGGAATTCCAATAAATGGGACACAAGTGTCGGACGGGTAGTAGGCTCAATGTGGGCCATGTCCATAATTGGGACCGACAGGTTTTGGTCGACAGGGGACCCACAAATCAAGTTGGAAAATAATGTGACACCGTGGGGTGAAATAAAATCGGGTCACGTGTCAGGAAAGTTGTGCGAAGCAAATGGAGCACAAAATGACGTGTCTGAGTGGGATACGAAGGTCATGGGTGACGAGCGTCTCGAGTAGATCATGCATGAGAAGCTGGTTTCAAGAAACCGACTGGTCTTGCGCTCCCAAATTAAAAATCACGGTAACGTGCTGAAAATGATCAAGGAAAAGAGTGGGAAAATAATTAATGATCAAATGGTCTAATTCGACCCGAAGTTCAGCGAAGCAAAAAGAGTATAAGGGAACAAGTTTGGATGGGACACTATATACCATCATGAAGGTAATCATGTCCACTCCAAAACTCGTGAAGAAGATTTCCAGAGTTGAACATCCCTGACTCTCCAAATATCAAAGGCATGGAAAAGCACACTTAAGAAAAAGTAGCAGAATAAATCATTTATCAAAACTAAATCAATCAAAAAATAAAATAAAAAAAAATCAACCCGAAATTCAGGGTGCTCACACTAACCTCCCTACTTAGCACACCCCCTTCCCCCTCCAGCCTCCACCGGCTCCCTTCCTCCTCCTTCCGCCGACCGGAACGACGCCGCCGCCGCCACCTCCTCCCGCCTCCCCTCCTCCTCCCGCTTCTCCCTCCCCTCCCTCCTCCGACGAGGATGAGGCCCCCGCGCGCACCCGCCTCTCCCCTCCTCCCTCCCCTCCCTCCTCCGGCGAGGACGAGGCCCCCACGGAGGAACAGGGCATTTTCGGAGGCGCGCGGGTGCCTCGTCCTCGCCGGAGGAGGGAGAGGCGGAGGAGATGGCGGCGGCGGCGGCGTTCCGGTGTGCGGAAGGAGGAGGAGGGAGGAGGGGAGAAGCGGGTGCGCGCGGGGGCCTCGTCCTCGTCGGAGGAGGGAGGGGAGGGAGAAGCGGGAGGAGGTGGCGGCGGCGGCGTCGTTCCGGTCGGCGGGAGGAGGAGGAGAGGAGCCGGTGGAGGCTGGAGGGGGAAGGGGGTGTGCTAAGTGAGAAGGGGTAGAATAGGAAAAACAAATTTTTTGGGGTGTGCTTAGCAAACAGTGGGGTGCGGATAGCCGCACCCTTTTTAAAAACAAGTAGGAACTAGGAAAGTGCTTTCATAAGCTTAAAAAAAACAACCAAAAACCAAGTCTTAAGAGCATCTCCAACCCTATTGTGACTTTGGAAAAAAGTTGTTGCCACATAGAAATGACAAAATTTTATTCAAAAGTTCTTCTCCAATGCAATTGTCAAGTCAATTGTGAAGTTTATGTGGCAAAAATTAAAGAAGACATTGTGAAGTTGATTGTCTTGTTTTAGACAATGCACTTGACAATGTCTTCTCTTCCATGTCATCAATTATGAATAAACAATATTAGAAAAAAGAAAGAAGATGAGTAGTTGTCTTAAAAGTTGTCTTGGAAGTTGGAAAAAATAATTTTTATTGTCTCTTCAATACTTTTGCATTGGAGAGAGTTTTTCTATCTCATTGTCTTTTGAGATATAATTTTGCCACATAAACAAGACATTGTCTTGTGGCTCATGCCACATAGGAGCCACCTAAGACTCACAACACTTAACAAGACAATAGGGTTGGAGATGCTCTAATCCAAAAACTGTGGTTTGGCGTGGTCATTCTCCTGGGTCGCAAATGGCGGTGCCAACTTCCTCTAGCTCTTCAGTCCCCTTCTTTTTCTTCTTCCTCTCGAAATCTCTCTCCGTAGAATTAGGGTTAGGGTTTCTATAGTCCTTCCTTCTTGGATCAATGGCGAACAACAATGGAGAGCCGAGCACGGGGCCTCAGCCCGAGCGGTGGTACGAGCTGAGGCTGGGCTCTTCCTTCAAGGACCAGTCGTCGTCCAAATTCTGCACTCTCCGATGTAAGCCTCCCTCGAAACCCTAAATAAAGCCCCATTTTTTTTCCGTCTCTCTCTCTCTCTCTCTTTGAGTTCCTTTTTTTTGTAGAGATCTCTTGATTCTATCGGTGTAGTGTCCGTGTCGTTTCGTGTCGGATATGTATCGGACACTTTAAAATAACATCAGGACATAAGAACACCAATTTGTGTATACAGCTTTCAAATCTGTATGTGTGTCGTCAAATTTTGATTGTAGATTTTTGTGTTCATGCGTCAATCATCATCAAAAGTCTTTCTTCTTCTTCTTCTTTTTTTCCTCTTGGAATTGTTATCATGCATATTATGCATTGTTTGACGTGTGTTCTCCGACATCCTAGAGAAAGCCCCAATTTTTATGGCGCTGCTATCTGATGTTTCCTTAAATTATAGGAAATAGGCTCTAAAAGTTGACGTAGTGTCCATGTTAACACTTGAAATACAAGTGCACAACAAAATCAATGTCGCACCCATGTCATATACTTGAAATACAAGTATTATTTATCAGACACGACATAAACACTTGAAATACAAGTACACAACAAAATCAATCTCGCACCCATGTCATATTTGTATGTGCAAAATAGCTTGCATTTCTTTTCCTAGTGTGCTTGAAGTTTGGTTGTAGATTTTGCTTTCATGCATAAAATATCATCAAAAGTCTCTACTTGTTGAGTGTAATTCTTAGGGCATAGAATCGTTTGGATGGTTAGAATTGTTCTTACAGTTTGCTTGAGGGTTTTCTATACGGTTACTGAGAGAGGTCTGGTGAGGCTTTTGAGAGTTTTCCTTTAATGTTTCCGATGAGGTTATTTCGGATATCGTTGTGGTTTTGGCTTGACAAGATTGATTGTAATGCATGATCACATCATTTATTTGGAATCGTGGGTGTTGTAGAGCTTCTTATAGAAATACAATAATGTATCACTCACTTCCTACAATCCGGCCTGACAATTTGGGTAGGCTCCACAAGATTAACATCCATAGGTGCACAGAGTAGGGTAGAATTCTCCAGTACGGCCATTCGGGGTGTCCCTCGAAGTACGACTCCCATACAATTATTGTGAGAGCCGGAGAAACGTCTATGAGCAAAGCACCTTATCCCACATAATTGCTTGCCACCTACGTTCTGCTATCCATCCCAAATTTAAGGACCTATCAACCTAGGTCGTAGAATATGGATCAAACAAGTGATGAAGGGGATGAGCGGAAGAGGTCGTTTATTGGATGTGGTTCATCTAGAAGAGATTCTTGGAACGACTGTAGTAAGAAGTCCTCAGCATTAACGTATTGTGGCGTACATTCAAACACATCCGGCAAGGATTAAGGGAGATCTAATTGTTGCATAGTTATTAATTTATTAGTGAAAGAAAATTGTTTTAAGTTGTTTGTATAATCTTGATAATAATTTTCCAGCATCTTGAATGCTCCTTTTGCTGATTTATGAGGCATCTCTAGGAGGGTTTGCAATAGTAGCTGTTTCAGAGTTGCACCTGAGTTTTCAGCAATATGTCCTATACACTAGTTGCTTCTTATCATTGATTTCATCTAGCCTAAACTCATGAGATTGAACTATTAAAATCACTTGTCTAATTATAGATGTCTGGTCTTGCCTTTTGATTAATATTTTGTTTAAATCAATAGATGATTTCAAGCCAGCCTCAATTGATAAAAGCCAAGTTGGGTCACTTCATAAGACCAAGGAGAATCGAGTAACAGTAGAATTTAACAACAACCAGCCCGGGAAGCCAAAGGTAACCTTTGATGGCAGCAGTGAGGAATGCAGGGACAATGATGGTGTATTGTTTTTTGATGGAGAGACCTTCAGGCTAGAGCGGTTGCATCGTTCGGTAAAGAGATTGAAGCTTAGGCAGCCTGGTGATTCAGCTGCCTCCACAGCAGTAGGCACCATGATAACTGCAACCCCGGCTTCAGTAACCATAGAAGCTCGTTCGCCTCCACTTGGAAAGATTGCTAAAATTCCGGCAGTGAGCAAAACCATAGCACCTCCAGTGGCTGTAAGTTCTAACAAGATATTGAAACCTCAAATCTTACACTTGCGAACTTTCTTGTTTACATTTTTCAATGCTTTAGTAAGTTCTAACAAGATCGAAGAACTCGAATAGAAGTCAACTTAGTAGCAGATAAAAAAAGTCTCAATATAATCCAACCCATACTATTGGGTAAATCCCTTAGCCATTAAATTGGCTTTGAGTTGATCAATTGAGCCATCTGGATTTTGTTTAACAGTAAATGTTCAGTTACATCCGGCTACCTTTTTTTATCTCAGGACAAGGGTACCAAAGTCCATGTCTGAATAGAGTGTAGTGCATAAGTTTCTCAACCATAGAGGCCATATCGGCATGCCAACTTGGATGTTGAAGTGCTTCCTGAACAGAGGAAGAGAGAGTGATCGCAGCCAAAGAAGAAATAACGTACGACTAGATTGAGTCAAACGATGATAAGAAACAAAATTATAAATAAGATGGACAATAGTACAAGAGCGCTTACCCTTGCGAAGAGAAATAGGAAGAGACAGACCTTCATCCAAAGTTAGCAGAGGTGTAGAGTAGGAATAGAAGGTTGCAATGTAGTACAAGCAGAAGAATCATCAGTGACATCCGAAGAAAAGTGACATGTGTAGGAATGATTTTGTTTTGATGCCTATACATCTCGAAAAAGGGAACCAAAGACCCATACCTAGGAGAGAGGAGAAATGTGTGTATCAAGTTCAGAGGAAAGAATAAGAGGAACATGAACCGTGGACAATAGAGATGTATATGATGTATCGGAAGCGAAATAGATTTGATCATCGAGAAAAGTAACATAATAATAAACAACCACCTTCGAAGTAGTGAGATCAAAACAAACATACCCTTTCTTGTTCCGAGAATAACTAAAAAATATCATACGGGTAGTTCGTTGATCAAGTTTATCCACCTACGGTCCAAGATTATGAGTTTAACAAAGACAACCAAAAACTTTTGGAGCGATATTAAAGGATTTACCTTGCAGAAAGAGGATAGAAAAACGGCGGTTTGTTCTAAGGACATGGGAGGGCGTACGATTTATATAAAATAAACAGCTAAGACCACAAAATTCTATAATTTTATGGGAACATTCATATTACTAAGGAGAGACCGAGCTACCTCAAGAAGGTGCCTATTCTTACCTTCCGCAAACCATTCTGCTAAGAAGGATACAAACAGAAAGTTTGACATGAGTCTGACAGAATGCTTGAAACTCTGCTTATATCTTGGTGCAAACATCAAATGATTATAAATTTTAGCCACGAAGATTTGGAAAACAGACAAAAGATCGGACTTGGAACGAAGATGTAACAATGTCATGCATGGGTAATCATTAATAAAGTTGACAAAATGTTTATAGCCATACATACTTGGAAACTTAAAATTTTAGAGGGATCGCAAATATCACTATGAACCAAAGCAAAAGGTGAATCTTGTCGGTTATTAACTAGATGAAAAGAGGAGCAATGATGCTTCCTAAGAATACATGACTCACAACTAAATTCAAATAGTGATTGATAATTTAGGTAACATAGTATGTAAGGAAGATAAACGGTTGATGTCCATGTCTCCTATGCTACTGAATGGAAGGAACAACGTGGTACTGGCAGAGGATCTCTGTAGTAAAGGCCGTTCTATTGAGGTCCTGTATCACAAAGTGAGATGGATAAAATGATACTTAGCAATTAGAATCATATACAAGCTGACAAATAGATAATAAGTTATGATACAATGATGGAACCTTGAGAATATTTTTCAAATGTAAAGACGGAGTAAGCGATAAATCAACAACACCCGAAATATGAGTACTAGTATCGCTAACCACATAAATGAATTGTATGGGCCCGAAGAAAGATTCGAGGGCCTGTCATGAGACATGGTTCGAGACGTCGGAATCAACAACCTACAAATTAGAATGAGAAAGAAAAGAGATACCTGATGGAGTGAAAATATTGGCAGGAGCTACAAAGTAGAGGAGTCGACGTAAATGACCCCATTCATCATTGAAAAATGGCATCTGGCCACTAGGTAGGGGGGAGAGCTGGTGGGAAAAAAAGTTTTTGGAGTTAGGATTCTCTCCAAATTTTCATAGCTATGATACCATGAAATTCAGAAAAAACTTTTAGTTGATTGATGTGAATAAAACATGGGAAGCCTTTGTACATTTATAGGAACAAGTCATGACATCCTCCTTGAGCCCAGGCGATGTGAGACTAAAGTGAGATATATAATAATAATTAACTGACAAGCGTCATAGGTAGTGTTCTAAATTTCGGCCTAGGCGGCCGCCGGCCGCACCGATAACCCCCTAGGCGGCAGTCCTAGGCGGCCGCCTAGGCCGATTTATTTTCAAAAAATTCAAAAAAAAGAATTTTTTTGATTTTTTGAATACACTTACCTCGGCCGTCGCCGCCGCTGCCGCCTCCTCCGGCAACGTCTGGCTCCGCTGCCGGTGTCGTCTCCCGCTACCGCCGTCGCCGGCTTCGTCTCCCGCCACCGCCGCCGCCGGCGTCGTCGTCTCCCACCGCCGCCGCCGCTGCTGGAGGAGGTGGTGGTGGTTGGTGGTAGTGGTGTGGTGGTGGTTGTTGCTACCACTGTTGGCGGCGGCTGGTGGTGGTGGTGGTACTTCGAGAGAGAGATGGAGAGGAGAGGAGTGGAGAGATGGAGAGGAGAGGAGTGGAGAGATGGAGAGGAGAGAGACGGAGAGGAGAGATGATGGAGAGGAGAGTAGAGGAGTTGTTGTTGTTGCCGCTCTCTCTCTCTCCCCTATCTTCTTTTATAAAAAAAAACCTGAAAAAAAACCTAAAAAGAACCAATGGTGGGGCTCGAACCCAATATCACCCACCAAAACATGACTTATACACAGTGTGCTAGCCACAAGAGTACATAAGCAAACGTGTTTATAAGTTATATAGAATATATTTATATGTATACATATTGAAAAAAATAAAAAAAATAAAAATTCAGCTGGGCGCCTAGGCGCCGCTTAGGCGCACCGATTCCGCCTAGCAAAATCTATAACACTGGTCTTAGGCAAACATTAAACGTTTTTTCAATATAAAAATTATAGTTAAGTACAAAAGAAAAATGTGAAGTTAGAAGTTTTAAGGACATACGACAATGATAAAATCTAAAATATTATAAACTAGAACTTGATTTGATCAAGCAATAAAAGGGTCACCTTAAGCAACTTAAACAACTATTTATACAAAAGGTAGAAATAGTTTGCAACTAAACAAATGAACCAATTATTATCACCAATTGTCACTTAGTTATAAAAGAGTAAGCAAGTTAACAAAAAATAACAAAATATCATTCATAATCATGGGGCTAGGTAGGCCTAATAGGGTCTAGGCTGGCTATAGGCGAACAAATGCTGGATTTAGGAAGGCTAAGGTGAGGGCTAGGTGGGGGCACCTAGTAACCAAAACGGGTAGGCTGCCCAGGATAAACACTCCGGTCCAAGGTGAAGCGGGTTTGTGTCCAAAGGGGCCTCAAATAGCCAAGTTTTTTCTGATTGTCAAACTACTGTGGTTTGTCTTTTACTCCAGATAGGACCATGCAAAAATATAGGCAACGTGACCGTACTGAACTCCATTTTTGATATGCTCACAGGGAGAGGACTTGTATCTATAATTTTATACAAGTACTTTCCTTGTGAGACAGGTATAAATTAAGAATAATCTATTGACATCTCAGGTAAAGAAAAAGATTATGATGTTTAAACATTGTTCTATAGTGTTGCCTGAATACTCCATACCTCGGAATCTGTTTTACAGGCTTTGCTATCTGTACCTACCCCTTGTCAATTTTGTGGATGTGGATGAGAGTCAAAGATCTGCATGCTAGAGGGACAGCAAAAGAAAAAGAAAAGAAAAACTGGATTTGTACGAAGTATCATTGATAGAAATCTCTTTGTGAAGAATATGAGGTTGATAATGAAGCAATGTCTCAGGTTTAGTATAGGTCAACGTTCAAAGAAATTCTACGTAGTTTCATATCATGTCTTGTCCAAATAAAGCTAGTGAGATTCATCTTGTTCAGGCTAGCAGTGGCATGTGTACAGAAAGGCTGATTATATGTGGAAAATCTCATAGCTTTCTGCTTTATTAGGATATTGTATCCTTGCTGCTTTTAGTGTATTATAGATATGAAAAATGGTAGATACATGAACATGGGTGAATCCGCATGGAATCTTGGTGGGGGCTCAAGCCCCCACTGGATTATGAGAAAAGGAAAATTCAGTATGAGCCCTCAAAGATTTTTTTTACAAATTATTGTACAATTTTCGTATATATTGCTCTTTAAATTTTTAAATTTTTTATTCATCTCAAAGTATAGTTTTTCTTTCTCCCTTCTCCAGTGTCCCATCCTTTTTCAGGAACATTTAGAGTTCATGCAGTTCCTTTTCTGAGACTAAATTATTCATGTAGGTCCTGTAGTTGATTAATGAGAATATTTTCTTGTTGCGACTCCAATGTGTTTCATGTCAAAATTTTCTTTTGCATAATATATGGAGCTTGCTTGAACAAAGGTATATAATTAGTTGCCTTCTATCAGACCAATAATCTCAGTTATCTATGTAATATTATAAAGCTTATATATGAAGGGGCATAATAGCATGTGCCTAATTATCCCTGACTTATCTTTTGTCTTGTTTGTACAGCTTGAGGTAGAGCGAATTGATATTGGTGAACGGGATAGTCCAGGTAGATCGTTTTTATGTTGTTCCATTAATCTGGAGGCATTTCAAAGTTCAATTATGAATTCCGCTTTAAGGGCACTTAATTGCCTAGTTTATGAGTGTGGCAAAACAGAGAGATCAACTGAAAAACATTACTTCGTGACAATGAACATCTTTATATTTGATTTTTATCTCAAGAAATGTTCAGTATAATACCACAGTGGATTGTCCTTAGCTTTCAACCATTGTTTTATACTTCCAACTTATTGCTCTTGTTACACTTGTTTGTCAATATACTAAAACTATTAGTACAGAAAATTGCATCTTAGCTATTTATCATTGCATAAGCTTTAACAGTATTTGGGAGATAGTTTGAAGAAAGAACCTCCTAACACTTCTGTTATTAATCTAAATTCATTTTTTGTCAAAATGACTATGATCTGTTGGCTCTTCCATTATAAAAATCAGAAGTTTGAGAGGTGCCTTTTTGTTGTATTATTTTAGACTTAGCATTGCTGACCTTCATTTTGATTTATTTTTTCCTGAAGTAGACATCTATTTTAATAATTTTACTTTATGTAACAAGTTCATTCTTTTAGCTGTGAATAGTAATAGCTAATGTTGTAGCAACTCTCCTTTCCTTTCCCAAAGAATCAAGCTTTAGAATCTGAATATCCCTTCCCATCTTACGAGTAGTCTATTGTCTCTTGGATTTCTTGTTCTGATCAGAAATACATAATCAACCAGGTTCTTATGAAATAAAGATACAAGCCACTATACACTAGGCTCTCCTGTGTGATTCAGTGTTCACGAGGTTTATAGCCAGTATGGAATTCTATACACTAAGGGTTATCCTGTGTGATTCAAGTGTTTAAGATGTTTATAGCCCATATGGAATTCTAACTCTGATGTGCTTACAGCTTAACAACCTGAAATCTGATCTTGAATCTATTTGCATCTCAGTTCCAAAACCCACCAATAGAAGCATCGATTGCAATTCAGCCCCACAGAATACGTTCTCCCTCTCCCCTGATCCTAAAGATGCGGAGTCAGATGAGAATATTGATATACTTGTCGATGACGATGATGACCCCGTGGGAGGGCACGTGGCTCCTTCCATTGGCTTCGACATCAACCTCCCATCTCAGATCGAGAGTGATGATGAAATTGCCAATGTGGACGCCAGTGATGATGAAGCAGGCAGGGGGCCAAGTGCGGCTGAAGCATTGAGAGCACAAGTGAATGCCGAGGAGGGACAGCAACAGAAGGATGATGACGAGGAGAGCTCGAGTTCCAGTGGGAGCAGCGGGAGTAGCAGTGCTAGTGGCAGTGAGAGCAGCAGCAGCAGCAGCAGCGATGACGACTCAGCCGGCTCCGGTGGTGACATCGACATCTGAACGAGGACTAGAATGGAGGAGAATGTTGATTGCTGTGAATTTATATTCGAGCTTGTATTGCTAGCTTGTATACATATAAGCAATATAGAAGGTGAAGAAGGTCAAGTAATGGTATTTGTCTTGATTTGCATTCCCTAAAACATCATTAAAGGATGATTGTATGAAACAGTAGTGCAATGTCACTTATGTTTTTTTGGGGTCAATTTGTCAT